>OZ037749.1:16055760-16455760 GCA_964035475.1 Salix caprea
CATTCAACTATTCCGATAATCTAATGACCTTCACTCCCTTTTCATTTCATTTCACACAAAATTAATATTTTTCTTGTACTTATAGTTTGATCAAGTACGGCTCCCAGATAGGTCTCAAGTGGAATTTGATAGGGTGGAACCACTACCAAGTACCAACAATAAGACCGACCCGCTGGCTCAAGGGGTCGAACCTGTCGGCTTTCAACTGGCCTGCTTGTGATTGTCCAGCCCAAGCTTCCAACTAGGCTTCGTTATCTTTCCTATCTCTATTCTTCGCGTTTGTGATACGAAGTTCGTTCCAAGCTCTGGTTCCACCCTCTTCATCATGGCAAGCTTTTTTTTCTGCAAAAATTATCTTTTCTGGAAAACATTCTTTATAGACGTGAATGGACAAGTAAAATTCTGTTTTTTTTTTTTTTTTATAAAAATTGCACATCCTAATTTAAACTCAAAACCTGTGTACAATCCCAAACTCCATCAGAAAATTAGAAAGTATTCTTACAACTTTACAATGGAAAGAAACATCCCTCTCCATCTCCGGACCTATTTTGGATGGCATAAAATGCTATTTGCTAGGTTAAAATGCATGGGGTAGTATACTCTAAGTTAATTACATGGGGCCTTTCCCTAGATCTTGCTGGGTGGTGTTGTACTATTGCTTCTGCATCGGGCAATTGTCCATTCATAGTATGTGTGCACCATAGCATTTCAGCATTCGAGCTCATGTGCTACAAGGATTGGATGCACTAAGAATAATAATAAGGTTGAGGATTTTTCCCTTTTTATTTTTTGTGTTAGCAGATAATATATATTAAAATTTTCAGGATGTCATGGTTTTTTTTTTGTTATACTGTTAAAGATCAAATGATCACAAGTTTAAAACTCACAATTTTTATTTTTACCTTTTTTTCTCTTCATTCATTAAATACTTTATGAAAATTGCATTTAATTATCAATTAGATACATACGTCACACGAAATGGCTCGTCGTTATTTTTCAGAGTAACTTATACCTGGTCATAATTAATAAATTTGATTGAGAAAATACATAGTCGGTATATGTAACATTTGCGAAGTTACTACTCATGAAATTCCAAGAGAAGGTTGCTGACTTCTTTATAGCGTATTAATCGGAAAGTACCCAGCGTAAAAATCGGAAAGTACCCAACCCCACATTGTAAAAAGAGGGACTAGATTCGGTGAATATCAGAAATGGTCACACCTCAGTGATCAGCTTCATCAACGGGGCAAAATACCTGAAATTGTTAAAACACTGGCAGAACAATTGGTAGCCCTAGCCTCGTAGTCTGGGAATTTGAAAATGACTTGAATATTGAAACTATTATTAATTAATAATAGTAGCGAGCAATAAAATCAATAAACTTGTTAAAAAGTAATTTTTTATTACATTTGAAATGCAAAAAACATTATTATAAGTTCATGTACGTCTCAAATAAGGATTATTTAAAAAAAAAATTGCTTTAAAATTCTTTCTTGAACGTTGACTTGATCCTTGATTTGAATTCTCAATTTTTTAATAGTATTATTTAATGTCATAAATACTATTTTATTCAATGGTTGTTTTCAAATCAAGTGACCAGCGCAGAACTTGCTTTATGGATAAGTTGGAAGATGGTAATTAACTACAAAGTAAACGAATAAAGGGTTTCGTTGTAATTCTATTCATAAAATATTATTCATTTGAATAATATATATATATATATATATATATATTAAATTTGATTTTCAATGTTGGATTTTTTTTATTATCATATTTTCATAACACAAATTAAAAGTTCAACTTAGAGATCTTTTAGGTTTTTTTTTACTTGATTTTTTTTTAATGTGATAATTCAACATTAGATTAATTGAGAATTAGGTTTCACAATCTATTTTGATTTGTTTTCTACGAGGTTGTTATAATCATATATTTGAGCTATTGATTTGACTTGTTAAGTCGGGTTGATTTATGTCAATTTAATATATTGTTATCTGAATAGTAAAATAAATTGAGTTATATCGACTCAATTCTTAAATTAATTTAATTTAATTTTTTTTGCTAGAAAAAAAAAAAAACTTGACCGAAATGTAATAACAATGCTACTCAATTATCTAGTTCAAGCTAAGCCACTTTGAATCTTCAAATGTGCAGTGCAATAGAAGGTCAAAGGCTGTTCAATTAACGAAAATCTTAACAATCCGAAATCTTGATTTTGATGCCCATAGATTGCGGGTGATCATGAACTCGTCAGGGGCAGCCTTTTTATGATCAATACGCTATCACAAAGTACTTTAGCTCAAGAGTGTTGAATGATTCATAAGGAAGCATGCATCAGACTTGGAAGTTGCTAGATTAGGTTCTCGGCAGAGGATCTCTTTTGGGCCTCAATTCTGCACCGATAATGTATTGCTTTTGGTTTGAATTTTATATTTAAAGAAAGCTCAATGTCCCTGGTTTCTAATTTCCATAAACAATGAAGAGTGTTATTACAATATTTGCTATAATTAAAACAATGAAGAGTGTGCAGGCTGCCTTTCTGCAGCGTGAAAGGACAACTTCGGGGTTGACTTTATTTTGTAGCATGAATTGGTATATGAATTAAAAACCGAAAGGTGAAGAAAATGGAGGACTTTTACAACATAACCCCTTTTCCTTTCAATCTTATCCACCAGCGAGATTAATAAACGTAGAGATGCAAATGAGGTCTTGGCCTAGTGGTTGAAGAGACTTGTTTCCTTTCTCTATACCAGGGTTCAAGTCCTACCATGCACGCCTGTCACCCCCGCGGTGTCTTACATGTTCACTGAGTTTGCAGGTTTTCAGTGAGTCCGGGGATTAGTTGTGGTGCACGTAAGATGACCCGAACACTCCGGTTATCAACAAAAAACAAAAAAAAAAACGTAGGGATGTTATGGTGAGGGATAGTCCACTACTAGTATTGCTTGTGCAATATGCGTTACAGGAGAAAAAAAAAAAAACTCGGAAAGTACCCAAGCCCACACTGTACAAAGAGGGACTAGCTTCGGTGAATATCAGAAATGGTCACACCTCGGGGATCAGCTTCATCAACGGGGCGAAATACCTGAAATTGTTAAAACACTGGCAGAACAATTGCTGGCATTAGCCTCGTAGTCTGGGAGTCTCCCCAAAGAAAATGCTGGCCGATCAGGTTGGGTAAGAATTGAACTTTCACTTTTCATCATTGAAACTACCGATGACATGGTAGGCCTCTCACATGGATCTTCTTGGACGCACAATAAACCGATATTCATGTATCGCGAAAACTCATCTGAGCAGCATGAATCAGCCAGCAGTGGATCTATCAACTCTAACTCTTTTCCTTCGTTCCATAATTCCCATGCCTGATCCATCATCATTTAGAGGTGTAATAAATTAAACAGTGTCAGAATATGTGATTTACGTGACTTTTATGACTTGTATACTTACATAAGCTAGGAGTTTCGGAGTACGTTTTGATTTTTGGACTTCAGAATTCCTTCTTCCAGTTATGATCTCAAGCAGAAGAACACCAAAACTAAAAACATCGGACTTGGTGGAGTATAATCCTTCCATTGCATACTCTGGTGCCATGTATCCACTATTCCAAAAGTGAAAAAAAAAAGGTTCAGTAAGGATGAGTAAGACTTGAAAACAATAAGCATAAATATCAAGCAAACCCCATGTGTTCTACTGTCACTGTACTTGACATTATCTACGAATACAAATTAATTGAATCCCTTGTAAGGAAATATTACTAATTGAAACTGTTGTAATTTTTTTTGAATTTAATATAAGTTTGAAGAAAGACTTTCGCAAGTGAGACTGCACTTACTATGTTCCAACTATCCTAGCAGTATTGGCTTCGCCTTCACTGCCTGCAAACATCCTTGCCATACCAAAGTCAGAAATTTTTGGGTTCATATCCTTGTCCAACAACACATTGCTGGCTTTCAGGTCTCGATGAATGATTCTATGCCTAGAATCTTCATGGAGATAAAGAGTGCCCTTTGCGATTCCATTGATGATTCCAATTCGTGTTCGCCAATTGAGCTGTGCACGTTCCTCTTTATCTACAAGCAAATCAAAATCAGTGTGAATGAATTTCTAAATTAATACTCAGTAGTTGAAACGAATTGAAAACTTTTATCTAAAGATCCATGAGAGGAATTTGTATCAAAAAAGTGTGAAAGTCATTAAAGAAACTAACCAAAGAGGAAAACATCTAGGCTTCTGTTAGGCATGAATTCATAGACCAGAAGCTTTTCATCTCCAGCAACACAAAGGCCGAGAAGCTTGACAAGATTTTTGTGCTGAAGTTTCATGATTAGCATAGCTTCATTGGAAAACTCATTTGTGCCTTGCTCAGAGATAGCGGAAAGTCTCTTCACTGCAATTTCCTTTCCATCACTCAGTTTTCCCTTCAAAAATACAAATCAAGAAAATAGTGAAACGTCTGTTTATATCATCTCTATACTACGAAATTTACATTTTTGAGCTTGGAAATCTAGAAGATAAATTTCATTTACCTTATAAACAGGGCCAAAACCACCTTCTCCGAGCAAATTTGATTCAGAAAAGTTACCAGTGGCTGCATTTATAGTTTCTAAATCCATAAATGCAGATTCCCCATCATTAACGCCATCTCTATGAAAATTTTGGAGCTGGTAATCGTCGTGGTTTGGGTGACCGATTCCACGACAATTTCTATCTATTCTTGTATTCTGTCTTTCCCCTGTATAGCAAAGTTTATGCTGTCAACTGGTGCTAGGAAGAAAACCAAGAAAAAAATGTTAGTGATTTCTATAGAAGCCTTCTTACATTTTTTTCTTCCATTTCTCATCGCGTGACAGTAGATAAGGTAGCCTAAGATGCCCACCACAAGAAGTGCTGCTGCAACTGTCAGGATGATAATAATCCATATTGTTCTTCGGTTGCCTTCATTCATTTTGGGAAAAAATATTTTTAATGTTTCAGTAAACACAAAAGTATAAAAGCGGTACTGTAATTGACAGCATACAAAACACTTACTTTTTCCTGGAGCAGTAGGACTTTTTGAAGTTTCGTTTGCACCTTCATACCAGGCATATAACTCGTACCTTAAGTAGCAACTGCGGCTAAGAACCCGCCCCCCACGGGAAGCACTACAGCAACTCGAAATATTTGCCATGGCAATCCGAAGGCACGTGTTGCAATCATCTGGAGATAAGTCTGTTGAGCATTGCATTAGGGCATACAGTGTGTCTGTGTTGGTGAAGGCTGCTTCTCTAGTAGCATACATATTTGTCGAAGAATTAAAAGCTACCTGCTTAGTGAGGTCATTCAAAGTTTCATTGACCACCAATATGAACTGCGCTGGATTCTCCAAATCTTCTTTATTATCCAGGGGATCGTTTCCTGAGACATCCAGGTGGCCTAAGAAATTTTGATTTGAGTAGCGCAGTTGGCATATTTCTTCCCACACGACAGCTTCCTTGTCTTCTGGACAAAGCTGCATGATAACCTCTGAAGCTGTCGCTATGCAGGTTCTGCAGTTATCATTTGTTACATAGTTGAGGCACATATATTGAGCGTAGATTCTGTCATGGTCATTTCCAGTAGAGGTACTGTAAAGTTTTGAAACTGATGCATTTGAACGAAGATAGGACAAGATAATATCGAGATTTTTTTGAAACTGGCTGTTGGTTGAAATGTTTGAGCAAGCTTTGTAAGGAGGATCGGCATGAGCAAGATCAAGAAGGTTACTAATGAAAAAACACAGCCAAAGCAGTTGAATTGTTTTTTCAGAACTGGGAAGACGATAAGCCATTTCCTGTCTGCTGAGTGCTTAGATGCTAAAAGATCAGGCTCATCTCCCATTTGAAGTTGAGATCATGTTTATACGAAGCATCCAATGACGGGGCTTCATCAGCTCAGTTAACAAGCAATTTCTTGGAAGATAAAGCTTGAAATGTCATCTTGGAAGTAGCTAAGAATAAGTAATTCAAAGATTCATCTTGAATGTAGAAATGTCAAATGTTATAATTGTGAGATATTTTAAAAAACATTAAATAATTTTTTTGATATACTGGCGTTAAAAATAATTTTAATATATATTAACCACAATATCATCCTACAAAAAGAAAGAAATTCAGTTTGTAAAAGGGCGTGACGTCCACATTTTTTTCTTTTTTGCAAGGATTTGTATGCCTATAAAAATACAGAAAGGAAATGACTTGAAGGGGTCAACAAAACTACATTGGATAATTAATGCAGAATTTTTAAAGGGAGTAGTTTCCAGGAAGGTCCTATGTGATGTACTGATGTTAGCTTATAATGTTATTTGACCTTAAGACAATGACCACTGTGCTACCAAGACAAGTAATCATATTTTTTTAAGGATACAAAATCGACGATGATTTCTTAAAGAGTTCAAAACTTAATTTTTTTGCTTGTATATATATATATATAACCCTAAATAAAATTAAAAATTAAAAAACCAGGACCCCACTTGCCCCCGGTCTCAGCCCCTAGATACAGATTTATAGAGAAGTCAACTTAATGATTTGTTTTTTGTTGAATATTCCACGTTTCTCAAGTTCCTCTGTACCATATTTTCAATGTATTTTCAGTCCAGGTTTAATATACTGACAAGTGACAACCGACCCCACTGGGTCTGGTCTTCGTAACATCATTCAATACGTTAGCCGGAGAAAAAATCATTTTTTGTTTAAAGTTTAAGTTCATCTAAGGGTATTTTTGACTAATTTTCATGTAGATTACATATTTTTAGGTCATTCATATTCAAATTAATAAATTCAAAAAAAAATTAATGAATTTTGGTGAAAATAAATATTTCTTATTTAATTTAATTTATTTATCTATTATTAAATTTTTTGCTAGTTTTTTTTTTTCTTTTACAGAGAATGGTTTTTCTATCTCCATCCTTTGACTCTCTAGTTTTCTCTATTTAAAGGATTTTAATAATTTTATTATTGGTGGAGATATGGATGGATAAAATTAAATATTTTTTAGTGTTTACGAGCTGATTTGCCCGCGCGTTGCGCTGAGCTTTTTTATATGTAGAAAAATAATTGATTTTTAATATGTTGTAATTTTTTTTAATTTTTTAAAAATTATTTTTGATATTAGCACATCAAAATCATGTAGAAACACTTTTTTTTAATTTAAAATTGAAAAAATTTAAAATTTGTTCAAAAGCGATTTTCAAACGCATTACCAAACACTCTTGTCATATCTCACCAGAATCATAGTTCAATCAATTTTTTTAAATAGTAATGAAAAATGAAAATCACATTTCAAATCACTGTTTATTACTGTTTGACATTGTGATCTCCTTTGGCTATGTATAAAATAATAGTCATGGTGCACGTAAGTTAGCTTGGACATTCTAGTTATAAAAAAAATTTATAAGTTGAAAAAAAATAAAAAACAATGTCAAAGGATTATTCGTGACACGTGTAACCTACCCCGGTTATAAAAAATATATATGTGAGGAAAAATTTGTGGTGCGTGTGAACTAACCCGGACACCGTGAGTATAAAAAAAACCAAAAAAAAAGAAGCCTGAAAAAAAAGAAGAGGAAAAAACATTTTCAAATATTAATAAACATTGAAAATTGCAAAAAAAAAATTAAGTTCAGAGATTTATTTTGATGCGCATAAGCTGACCCGGACACCCCAGTTATCGAAAAAATGACTGAAAAAAAACATGTCAAACACTTATGAACAATAGAAAACATTGTTCTTTACTCAAAAATCATTTTCGGTGGCAGGGGGACTCGAACTCCAGCAATCTGAGAAAAAATATTTACTCCTATTATCTATAATTAACTAAATAATTGGCGATGCGGCGGTTTTTTTTATCTATGTAGAAAATTAATTGCTTGTATATGTATTGTATTTTATTATTTTAATTAGTAATATATATATTTTAAGGCGCTAATATTAAATAAATATCAAAATATATAATTAGTTTCACATATCTATAAGAAAAAACCAAAACTTACAAATAATCATTATTATTATTTTGAATGTCTTATCTATAATAATTAGAAATTTCAACAGCTAACAATATTAACAAAAAAGCAATTAAAAAACTAAATAAATGACAAAACAAAAATAAATATAATTAGATTTAAAAGAATTATTTGACTTGAAGGATAAATAAAAAGAATTTAAAGAACAACAAAGAGAAAAAATAATAAATATAAATTTTCAAATGATCATCACCACAAATTAAAATATAAATATTAAAAAAAAATCTTAATAACAGTGGAAATAATAAAAATTGGTGAGACCATAATTATTTTTAGAAAAAAAATCCATATTTTTTTTTATTTTTTATGATTTATTACTCATATTATTATATTAAAAGTATTTCAGAGTAATGATAGTAATTTCTGTTTCAAAAAAACCTAGGTCATATATATATATATATATATATATATATATATATATATATATATATATTTTTTTTTTTTTTTAAGGCGCTAATATTGAATAAATATAAAAAAATATAATTAGTCAGACATATTTAAAAGAAAACAAAACTAACAAATAATCACTGTTATTATTTTGAATGTCTTATCTATAATAATTAGAAAATTCAAGACTTAACAATATTAAAAAGAAGCAATTAATAAACAAAATAAATAACAAAATAAAAATAAATATTATTAGATTGTAAGAATGTATTTGTTAGTTATAAATATGGCCATAAACACTTATAATGATCTCTTTCCCTCTCTTAGATATAAATCCTTGTATTTTATTTATTTGTTAGTTTGTTTGCTGACTGGAAGATTGTCTTATGAACTTCAAAAGTCATTCCTTGTTCAGGAAACCTCTTTGGTGGAAGAAATCCAAATTTTAGTTGTGCAAATGTAGGGTCAAGAATGAGAAATTTTGGCACCTCTCTGTGCTATTTCTAGGAAATGGGATAACTTTATGGCTGAAAAATTGAGCAGAGGTGGTTGAGGTTGTTATTGGAAGTGATTTTTATTCAGAAATAAAACAATAAAAATTATTAAATTATTATGAAAAAAAAATAAAAAAAAAGAAGCAAGGAAAAAAAACTAATATTATTATTCTTATTGAGTTAATAATTGGAAAAAATTCAATAAAAAAATGTCAATAAATTGTTTTTAAAAAAAAACATAAGTGAAAAAAACAAAAACGAAATAAATAAAAAAACATCAAAATCAATAAAAAAAAATAAAAAAACAATGAAAAAAAAAAAACATAAGTGAAAAAAAAAGGAAAAAAAAAACGTCAAAATCAATAAAAAAATAAAAAAACAATCAAAATAAAAAAAAGTGAAAAAAAAAAGTGAAAAGTGAAAAAAAAAAAGTGAAAAAAAAAATTTGAAAACAAAAAGAGTTAGGCAGGGGTCGAACCCCTGCCCAGCGCCTCCCCTCCCCCCAACATGCTGATGTCTTTGCCAATAAGCTACATGCGTTTCTTTGTTAATTTTTGTGAAAGAATATATAAATAGTATGTGTACTGTTCAAAAACGAAAAAAAAAAAAAACACTATTGAAATCCACAGTGTTTTCACTCACAATGCACAGTATTTCCGTGTTATGGTTTAGCTGTATGTATAATTGTATTTCAGCAGGTGAAGATATGAATAAATAAAATTTAATATTTTAGATGTCTTATTATAACTATTGCATTATTAATCTTTGAGGACTTTGACTTGTAACAAACTTTTTTTATTAATTAGTATTCGAATCCAATAATTCTTAGTGATATCTTAGTGATTTTTGTTAGAGTTTTTAGAGGGTTGTATCAAAACTTATTGATTCTTAATTGTTAGTTAGAGTAACCATAGCTCGAATAGATGCTTGTATAATAAATATATTATTTTTATATATTTTTAAATTAAAAATATTTTGAAAAATAATTAGTCAAACATATGAATGGAATATGCAATGTGAAGATCCTCGTAATTGTTTTAACATTGAAAAAAATTGGAGGATCCACTATCAAGTACCAAAGTATTTAACATTGTTTTTTAAAAATTATTTTCACATGATGATGTCAAAAATAATTTTTGAAAAATAAAAAAATATCATTTTAATTCATTTCTAAATAAAAAATACTTAAAAAACCTGTTAGAGAATAATATAAATCATATTATGGGACCTCACTTACAAGCTTAAGCTTTTAGGTGAGATGGTTCCTTAACATGGTATCAGAGCCTTGTTGATCCAGCGGTCATGAGTTCGAATCTCACCACCCCCATTCTATTTGATAAAAAAACCAAGCACAATGTGATGTGGGCCTGTGTAAGTTTCAAGCCCAAATGGCTTTCACTTGAGGGGGTGTGCTAGAGAATAATATAAATCATATTATAAAACCTCACTTACAAGCTTAAGCTTTTAGGTGAGATGGTTCCTTAACAAAACCAACCTCAACTACAATATTTTCAAACATAACTGCAACTAGGGAGATTTGTTACACCAGCCAATAAAACTCTTTCAGTCAAAGTGAGCTACTGCAGTTTTTCATCAGCGTGCATCAAAATCAGAAAGTGTCATTTCATTGACAGAGAAATTGCTAGCGGTTGCCTCCGGGTTGTCCATGAATCTTCCGACGAAAGCCGGCCGCTCAGGTTGGGGGAGAAATGAATTATGGCTTTTTAGCATTAAGACAACAGATGACATGGTAGGTCTGTCGCTAGCATCTTCCTGAACACACAATAAACCAATGTGCATGTAACGTGAGAATTCTTCTGCATTGCATGAATCAGACAGCATTGGATCGATCAACTCTGCTTTATTTCCTTCGTTCCATAATTGCCAAGCCTGGTTTAGCATCAAGAAAGTATAAAAAACATTGTTGTCCCATCACTCAACAACAGCAGGGTCAGTTTAAGGTAGTTTTTGTTGCATTTGAGCTGATAAACTTACACATGCAAGGAGGCTAGGAGCACATCTTGGTAGGTGATATCCACCTTTCTTTCTCCCGCTTATGATCTCAAGCAAGAGAACTCCAAAACTAAAAACATCAGATTTGGTTGAATATAATCCCTCCATTGCATATTCTGGTGCCATGTATCCACTGTTCATAGAGGTGAAAAAGTAAATTTTCAGGGCACGAAGAGCTAATCATTTGTTGAATTGTTCAAACATATTACTGGGAAAACTCAGTAATATTACGGGGAAGAGACATTCTAAGGCTGAAATGCTGAAGCTAGTAATATGAAATCGAGTTTGCCCCTCTCGTACTTTGAATACCATGATTTATCATGCTACCACAATGAATTGATTAATGTGAAAATCGAGGGTTAATGCTACCACAAATTTGGGTAAAATACACCAACCCACACCAAGCCCAAAGTAAATGTAGCAGCCCACTACAGCCCAAGCTTGTGTTAAGATAAAACGAACCAATTAAGCCCAATGAAAAGGAAGGAGGGAGAGAGAAAGAAGAAAAAAGAAAAGGAGAAGGAAGGGCCATCTAGGACAAAGCTAAGAATGATAAGAGCATGATGAAAGAAGAAAGAGAAGAACAACAACGAAGAGTCTAACAAAGCATACAACCTTGGCCCAACTAGGTTCAAGGAGAAAAAGAGAGAAGATAAAAGAAAGCAAAAAAAATAAAAATTAAGAAGAGAAAGGAGAAGAAAAATGTAACCCTCCAACCTCTAAATTAGTGAGTCAAGGTTAAATAAACTAAAAATTCATAATTGGAGATATAATAATTAAAAAAATAGAAAATTATTATATATTGAGATAAAAACATATAACTTAAATTTAGGATGAAATAGAATAACAAAATCAGTACGTGAAAACTTAACTAGTGATGAATCATGTAAATTTTCCAATTAGGTAAACTAATTATTTTAAAAGATTTTTTTTTTTTTTTGCAAATTTAGGGTGAAAATATTTAGAAAAATATGAGAGAATTCCAAACAAAATTAATGTATGATTTTACATATAAATAACGTTAATCGTTAACCGCTGATATAAATCTTGTCTACAGTCCTATAGTGTTTTGCTAAAATGGAAGGAAATCTAAGGGAATTGTTTTTCTATGAATAGGGATTAAAGTCACAAATGAATTAGTTTGGAATTTTTGATGATTTAAGTAAATAAAATAGTATAATTTTTTTTAGTAAATTAAAGTAAGCAATATAAAACCATATTGAGTAGAAAAGGCAACATTTCTAGAAAAGGTTATCCCTAGCTCCAAAGATAAGAGGATGAATATCATAACCATTATAAGTCTTCTAGCTATAATATAACTTTCTAAAGTGAAAGTGTACTTACTACGTTCCTACTATTCGAGCAGTGTTGGCTTCGTCTTCATGGCTTGAAAAAATCCTTGCCATTCCGAAGTCAGAAATCTTCGGATTCATCTCATTGTCCAACAATATATTAGAAGCTTTGAGGTCTCGGTGAACGATTTTAAGCCTAGAATCCTCGTGAAGATAAAGCATTCCCTTTGCAATTCCATTTATAATATCAATTCTCCTGCTCCAATCAAGTTCTGGTCGTTTTGTAGGATCTACCATCAAATCAAACGCAAAATGAAATGATATTTAGAATACGTTTGACATTATTTTATTTATAAAAATTAGCATATGATTTCAAATCACGAATTTTCTAAATTTATTTAGTTAAGTTATAATAGAAATGAGTTAAAATGACTGCAAATTGGAAATATACTTGGTAAAAGAGACTTCAAGCAATTTTTTATTTTGCACGAGTTGAAATTAAAAATATTTCCAACTTCTGTTCAAATCAATTTTTTCACTTATTTTTCTAGTAAATTTTTGAAAGAAAAATCACTTTTCAAAAAATATATTTATGACTCAAATTTAAAACATTTCCGAGAACTTGAAGGAAATATACAACTAACCAAAAAGAAAAACATCAAGGCTGCTGTTAGGCATGAATTCATAGACGAGGAGCTTTTCCTCTCCTTCGACACAAAAACCAAGCAGCCTGACAAGATTTTTGTGCTGAAGTTTCATAATTAACCGAACTTCATTTTTTAATTCTTGTACGCCCTGCTCCGAGCTTCTTGATAGTCTCTTCACTGCAACTTCGCTTCCATCGCTTAGTATCCCCTTAAAAAACCATAGCACCCACGATGTCATTTTTTCAATGTAGTGTTTAACTAAGAAATTTTTTAATTTAAGAAAATTTGTCTAAAATCCGGCCGAAAAGCATAAGATTTTCAATTGGATGCAAGTTCTCTGAAGACACAGAGAATTGTTTACCTTGTAAACAGGGCCAAAACCACCCTGTCCTAGCTTGTTTGAAACAGAGAAGTTATCTGTCGCAGCTCTTATAGCACTCAGGTCCATCATCCGAGGTAATTCATCAGAACTCCCCTTATTACCTTCAGCCAATGTCGATCCTCTAGATTTTCTCAGTTCCTGGAAGAAAGAACGGTGGTTTTTTTCCTCATCTGCAAATAACAAACAGTTCTCTTTAATCTTCATGTCAGAATTTGCCAATTCTCTGTGGCGAGCCAATCAGTTAAATGGTTAACCTTTTTCTTTTCTCCTTATTCGCCGAAAGTAGATGATACACGATGCAGTGAGAAATACAAGAACAACTATTGGTATAGAAGTACCAAGGACAGTCTTCAAAATCGTCCTTTCCTTCCCTACAGGAAAATTATACACGAAAAAAAATTTGATCTTAGATTGGTGAAGAAAATTTTGTATAATTTGTTCGTAATATGCTGAAAATATATATACGGACCGTTTTGCGTATAAATATTGGTTTCCTGTTCAGTTTCGCCTTTATAGAATGCGTAGAACTCATACCTAAAATAGCAACTCCGGCTAAGAAGCCGTGCCCCCCGATCGATAAAGCAGCAGCAACTTTTAATTAGATTTTAAATATGACCAACAACCTTGTCTAACTTTACCAACTCAATAAATGACAAGAAACAATTTGTGCATTGGGTTATAATTTTTTCTTTTTATAGTTGAAAGAAGATAATTTCTTTTTGAATCGATTATAAAATTGATTTTACTGTTTTCAATTAATTAAATATATAGGGCATACAATAATCTTCTATCGGTTAAAAATATACCCCAGGTTTTATGGAAAAAATTTATGGTATTTAAATTATTATTACTAAATAGTAGTTTTCATATAACTTGTTTTCATATAACTTTTCTCTTATCTTATGATATTTTTCTCTCTTCAAGCAATTAAGAATTTAAAATCATGACTTTGGAGATCATATAACGACAAGACAATTAAACAGGGCATTATCGAATTTACCTTTTCCACTAGTCTTTGAACCTGAAGCTGGAGGAGGAGATGGAGTCGCAGGCGGAGGAGCCGGTACAGCCTCAACTTCTGCCGTTGCATTATAAAATTCATAAAGCTCATACCGAAAATTACAACTTCGAAATATGACTCTTCCCCCTTGCCTTCTGTTACAGCAATTGCCTAATTTTGAAATAGCTCCCTCGAGACAACGGCTACAATCTGAAGTGGATAGATACGGTGTACACTGCACAAGAGTGTATAATTTTTGGTCCCCAGTATAGTTCGCTTGTTGAACTGCAAACTTCTTAGCACCGGAAGCAGCAGATGCAGCCCGAGTGGATATATTATTTAAGGTGGTTGCTACTAGCTGGTTAAAACGATCAGGTTCGACTGTGACATTGTTCGGACTCTGCATCATGAACAGGGTAAAGTTTTGGTCCGCGGTAGAGAAGAAGTTTCTGTTTGAGTAACTCAATTCACAATCATCATACAGCATCACAGCCACTTTCTCCATTGGGCACTTTTCGAGCACGTCTTTGGTACCAAAGCTGACACAGTTCTGGCAAACACTGTTGCTAACATCGCCGCGGCAAAGAAACATGCCATAGACTACATCAGGAGCCTGCCCCGCAGAGACGTTGTAGAATCCATTGATGTTGTTGCGGGTTGCGTTTGAAGAAAGTGAAGACAGGATGAGATTTAAATTAGCCTCGTAAGTGCTGTTCGGCATGTAGTATGCATAATTTATTAGGCATTTACGGTATAGGAAAGTGGGATACTGTGCTTGAGTGATAATAGCAAGGCTGAGTAAGGAGAGTAGGATAATGGAGAATTTGAGAGAGACCATTGTTTTGATGATCAAGTGATCTTGCTTGATGATCGCATATGGGAAATATCAAGGTTATATTTGATCAGATACGAGTTTAAGTGGATAGAGAGGGAAAAGCTTTAGCCAAAATGCAGACTGAAGCCAATGAAAACAGTAACGGCTCATTGATTGTATTGTAGAAGACGTTGAGGGGTCAAATTTCTCGAAAAATTGTTAGACTAATTGGCATTAATAGAGACTTGGATGGCAACTGAAGTGCTAAAGGCCACACAGTCTTTCTTCATACCGCGTCAACAGGGAGTCGTCGTCATGGTCTCCTTTTCCGTGTTGTTCAGGTTTCCTTGAAATTTCTATAACCTGTTTTTTTTTCTACGAGAGATGGAATTGGCACTTGCAACCATAGTTGTCATATCGGCCCGAAATATGATTCAGACAACGACTTAGTGGTGTTTGAAACTATATTTCAAAAATGTTTCTGAAAAAAATTAATTTTTTTAATTAAAAAATAAATAATGTTTTTAGATATTTTAATGTATTAATATTAAAAACTAATTTTAAAAAATAAAAAAATATTATTTTAATATATTTTTAAAAAATAATTTGAAAGTAATGTTAACCACATTTTTAAAAGGTAACTTACTGAGGGAGTTGGTATTTCATTTTTTAAGAGAAATAAATAAATTTCTTAACGCTTGTCTAGTCGATGCGGTCGAATCAACCCAATCCCAAAAATATTATGAATCATAAGTTTTTTTTAATAGAGTTTAACTTCTATACTTGCAATGATGGCTCATTTTGTGGTGTTGGATCACATTATCTAAACCGAAAACCAGGAATTGACTAATAAGAGTACCAATATGGATATATTAAGATATTAAGATATGTTTTATAATAAATAAACTAATAATAGTTTTTCTCATTTGATTAAAACCCAAAAAAAAAAAAACATCTAATGGTGGCAAGAAATTTACAATGCTGATTTTTTACTAATTTGAATTTTAAAACAAATACTAAATATGAAAGCTCCAGCTCACTCACTAAGAGCATACCTAGCATGGACGTGACATGTCTAGAAAGTTGGTCATGACTCACACCCAACATGGTTGTGATATGTGTAGGTGGCTAGGCATGTTGTCTAGCACCCTTTGTGCTAAACATGCACCCTCATCATCATTGTGGGCTTAATCTAGGAAGCTTAGTCTAAGAGTAATTCCAACGCATGTACTGTTGGAAGAGGCATAGATAAAAAAAATGTTCTTTTAACATTTTTATTTAATTTTCTCATCTTCAATAGAACAACCATTTTAATAGCTAAAATTGTTGTTCTCTTCATTATCTGTTATTTGTAGCAACTTGAAACAGAAAAGTCATAATACATATTTCTGTTGTTAACAATAGACCCAAGCTATAGTCCTCACCATGTGACTGTTCAGTTGAAATGAGATGAATGGTATTGGTTGTCGTAACCCAATTTTTGGTTACTCCCCAAAATAAAATAAAAATGACAAAAATAAAATAAAAGGAGCTGGCATGGGTAGAAAAATCAATGTGAAAATTTTGGTTGTTGTCGCAAGTCCAATAAATTTGCAGAGGCTGCAACAAATTTGCAGAGGCAGCCTCTGCAACGAATTTGCAGAGCAGCCTCTGCAAATTCATTGCAGGTGAGGCTGCCCTATAAATAGAAGGGGAATTTTACACAGTTGAGGGGGGGAGGGGGGGAGAGAAAAGGAGAAAGAAGAAAAAGAAAGGGGAAGAAAAACGCAGAAAAAAAAACAAAGAAAAGAGAGGATAGTTTTACGCAGAGAGGGAGAAGAGGTGAAAAAAGAGAAAAAGAGCAGGGAATTACGTGAGGAGAAAAATTAGCAAACACTGGGAAACAGGGGATACGCAGAGAGAGAGCTTCGTCTTCCTCTCGGTTTGCAGGCCTCCCCTCTCTCTCTCTAAAAAAACAGTCACCCCCGTCAAGCTCTTCTCTCTCCACCAGTGATGGTGGCTTGACCACCCATAACCACCCTTAGCACCACCTTTAACCTCCCCTCGATGACAGCAACTCAACGATAAGCTCAGGGCGAAGCAAAGGCCACCGTTGCAGCAGCTGCAACGTAAGCCCCGACAGCTTCAGAAGCTTCCTCCGGCCACCACAGGCCACCGTTGACGACGCCACCACGACAAGAATCATCACCTCGACCTCCTCTACCCAGCAGTACTAACAGGTAAGCTTTTCGCCACATTCGAAAAAGAGACTATTCATCGTCTTCCTCGGCTCTGCATGCAGACGGGACGCAATTTTCGTCCCTGTTCGTGCGTGCGGGCCGAGGCCGAATGAGCAGGTCGGGCCTCATGCCCGGGCCACGTTTTCAAAGATTTGGGCTTCCAGCCCGTGAGGACTGGAAGCCCAGCCTTCAAATATTTGGGCTTCCAGCCCATGAGGACTAGAAGCCCAGTCCAAGTTTATTTGGGCTTCCAACCCGTGAGGACTGGAAGCCCAGTCCAAAATTATTTGGGCTCCTAGACCAAACACATTTGGGCTTCCAGCCGTGAGGGCTGGAAGCCCAGCCCATACACTTTGGGATTCCAGCCCATGATGGCTGGAAGCCCAGCCACACACCTTCTGGGCTTCCAGCCCGTGAGGGCTGGAAGCCCAGTCCACTAAGGCTGGGCTGTCAGCCCACTGTGGCTGACAGCCCAGCCCAGAAAAAAAAATAAAAAAAATAAAAAAAATAAAAAATACAAATTGAAAAAAAATATTTTTATTTTTTTTGACTACTGTTATTATTACAAAAAAATTCAAAAAAATATAAAAAAAATGTATTTGTTTTTCTGCATACGGCCAAATTCCATGATTTTTCCATACATATTTTTCGAGAAAATTATGTTGCATCTTTCTCATATTTTGAAACGAAAATTGGATATCGTAACCGGTTTATGATTATCCGTTGGAATTTGGCCAAAATGTCAAAAATAATTATAAATATTTTTGTTTCATCTATTAGGGTGTAAATTTACATTGTAAAGTACACCCGCGGATAAAAATAAATTTTACTACGGTGTAAATTTACATTGTAAAGTACACCCGTAGATAAAAATAGATTTTTACTACGGTGTAAAATTACATTGTAAAGTACACCCGTAAATAAAAAAAGATTTTTACTATGGTGTAAAATTACATTGTAAAGTACATCCGTAGATAAAAACTTGTAACTGCGGTGTAAAATTACATTGTAAAGTACACCTGCAGACAAAAAAAAAAGTATTTTTGAAAATGCAGTGTAAAAATTTTAACTTAGAAAAACAATCAAACAACAATGCAGCTTACCTTAGGTAGGGTGCACTGGGGGTGATGCGTCTTCCCCTTGCACAACAAGTCCCCTTACCCAAGACTCTCGTAGACCAATAGGTTTTCTAGTGACCATAATACTAGGTGGCGACTCTTAATAATTATAGTCGTAAATTTTACGGCTATAAATAACCCCATTTTCACTGCGCGCCGTTGTCTCCCCCAAACCACAGGGGTGATGACCGGGGCGCGAAGCGCGTAAAAAAATCGTCGTCGCGACATTGATGGTGGTGGAGAAGGAACCAATGGTTGTGATGGCACTGCAGAAGGCTGCACTGTTGGTGGTGAAGACGGGACAAACAAAAATGGAGGAGGAGGAGACATTGGAGGAGGCAACGGTGGAGCTCTCCTCCTAGGAGAGGAGGGTCTTGGTGAGGGCTGAAATGGATTGTTTGGTTAGGGGGGAGGCGATGGAGGAGAAATGGCGATGAACAAGATGAAGAAAAATGGATCATTTGTCATATGTACAGATACAATTTGATTGTTAATGGACGATGATGATGATTTTTTCTTCTCTATTTCTATTTTGCTCTTGTATTCGCAGTTTTGGGTTTTGCTATTTTTCATGGGCTTTTAAAAAAGCAAAGTTTTGAGTGATTGAAAAACAAAACAAAAAACAAAAATTATATTGAAAAACAAAATAAAAAACAAAAAAAAAACTCTAACAAAAGAGCACATAAAAACAACCAAAATAAATAGAAAAACCAGAATATTTGTTGCTAATTTATTTGCATAATATAGGTCATCCAATGAATTTGTTGGGTCAACAGATTTTTTTTTTAAATTTAAAATTTAAAATGTTGCAAGTTTTTTTTATTTCAAATTTGATTTTTTTATAAGCTATTTTTTTTTTTAAAATATAGCTCTTCTAAATGATTTTTACTATTGAAATACAAATATATACACACACACACACACTATTGAAAAAACTATTTTATCAATTTAGCTTTTTAAAATATTTTTTTTGCATTGGAGTTGCTCTAACATAGTTGAGTTTAGATAATATATTTGGATCTATTATTCATATCTAATAGGCTTAAACATATTACTTGAGCCCAACACTCATTTGGTAATTTGTCTAGGACCTCAAAGGATGAGTACTTTAATATTTTATACTGATTCAATACATATTATTTAAAGTAGAATATAACTCAAAATATCAAAAGGGTAAAATTAAACCTTAACTCCCTCTCTCTATAAACAAATAGTAGTTTTATGAATTTTGCTATACATTAATATTAAAAAATTATATAAATTATATGTTGAAATGTTAAAATTTCAATTATTAGATTGAGATAATTTCTAGGCAGCTAGCACAGATATAGAATAATAATAATAATATATAGAAAAAATAACATGAATGTTGGAAAATGCGAGTTATGATTGTTAAGTATGTAATTATGTATTGTTCTTAGTGATAACAAATTATCTTAGGTATTTATGCACCTCAAGTCATAAAATTGTCTCATGGAAAGTGAAGTCACAACATACAATGTGGGAAGTAGACATCATGAATATTAATTACCTTAAATTATGCAAATAACTGTTAGGATTGAGAGAGTTTGCAGAATTGAAAGAAAACTGTTAGGATTGAGAGAGTTTGCAGAATTGAAAGAAGAATTAGTTTAGAGAAGGGAAGAGGGAGAAGAGAGAAAAGAGAGGGAAACTGAAATTTAAAATTGTGCTGCATTGATTTCTGTTTTGCATACCTTTGTTGTGTGTGCACCTCTCTTATTTATACACATTTCTCATATATTCTTTCATACTCTAGAATACAAATACACTACTCTAGAATATTCTTTCTTCTATACTCTAACATCCCCCTCAATCTCTTGCTTTGACAAACCAAGCATGAGATTACAGCAATGAAAACAAAACACATGAATCTTTTTTGACAAAAATCACTATGTAAAGAAAAGAGGAGTATAATAAATATATTATTTTGATATATTTTTAAATAAAAAATATTTTGAAAAGTAATTAGTTAAACATATGAATGGAGTATGCAATGTGAAGATCCCCGTAATTTTTTTATCATTGAAAAAAATTGGAGGATCCATTATCAAGTACAAGAATATTTAACATTGTGTTTTAAAAATCATTTTCACATGTTAATATTAAAAATAATTTTTTAAAAATAAAAAAATATCATTTTAATTCATTTCTAAATAAAAAGTACTTAAAAAACCAACCTCACTACAATATTTTCAAACATAACTGCAACTAGGGAGATTTGCTACACCAGCCAATAAAACTCTTTCAGTCAAAGTGAGCTACTGCAGTTTTTCATCAGCGTGGTTCAACATCAGAAAGTGTCATTTCATTGACAGAGAATTTGCTAGCGGTTGCCTTCAGGTTGTCCATGAATCTTCCGACGAAAGCCGGCCGCTCAGGTTGGGGGAGAAATGAATTATGGCTTTTTAGCATTAAGACAACAGATGACATGGTAGGTCTGTCGCTAGCATCTTCCCACTACTAAAAAACAGGCCCATTTGCAACGGACTGATCCGTTGCAAATAACAAAGAAGGCCGTTGCTAATATTAATTAGCAACGGCATTTGCAACGGACACAGTCCGTTGCAAACAAGTCAATTCAAATTTAGTTTGCAACGGATAATCCGTTGCAATTTCTCCCATTGCAAATACACATTTTGCAACGGCTGTTCCGTTGCCGTTCCGTTGCAATTGCAACGGCCGTTCCGTTGCAATTGCAACGGGCCAGCCGTTGCAATTGCAACCGCCGTTCCGTTGCAATTGCAACGGCCGTTCCACCGTTCCGTTGCAATTGCAACGGAAGCTGATGCAAATGAAGTAGTTGCAATATCAGTTGCAATGGAAAATCCGTTGCAACTGCTAATTAATTTTTGAAATATATTTATTTTTTAATTAATTATGAATAAATATTTTCATAAATATTATTGATATATTATTAATATTGAGAACTAAATATTGTTGAAATAAAAATTTCATAAATTAAAATTTATAATACAACAGAGATTCGATTACATTTACATGTAGAAGTAAATCAACATGGAATAAAAAAATACATATTTTGAAGTGTTTAAAAAAATACACCGATCCTCTTTGGTCTTCATGGCCAGTTCCATTTGCTCAATCCTTCGATTAGTTGTTGCTATCTTCTTCTCTATTCTGAAAATCAATTCCAAGAATCAATATGAACCATCAAATATACACAAAATACCCAAGCAGAAGGGCAAAAGTTATATTTCGCTTCAGGAGTCAAGCTCCTCTTTTGCTTTCCATCTGCATCCTTCAATGGGAGCTTCCCCTTTTTGGATTGGATTTGCAACAAATATGCGAGAGAGGAGATGACTGCAATTAATCCGGAGTTATGTGGACATAGTTGGGGATCTTGTATTGAACTGCCATAATTCTCTGCAGATAAACAACATGAATATTCATAAACAGAAAAATACAAAAGAATAATTTGAATAAAAGAGAGAGACGCGAGATTGTAATACATTGAGTTTTCCTGAAATTCTTTGGGTCCTCGAATGGATATGCTCCCACCAGCATAACACTAAGAGTCACCCCACAAGACCACACATCCACCAACTGAACAGCAGAAATGAAAATTATAACAAACAAGCAAAGTGAGATATTCATGTCCTCTGCTAGGAAGATCTTCAGAAAAATCCTAAACTACTTGTCAACCAGATTTTGATGCATTAGTCACCAACTCCTCAAAGCTGCAGAAGATTAATGACACACATAGCGATATAACAACTTTGGAGGTGTTGTTGATGGAGTCATGATCAAAGACAATATTGCAAAAGGGAAATCAAAATATTAGGGAGCTCTTACATCCTGCCAATTCCAGAGGATCACCGCCTAAAGGATAAAAATCTACACCAGCCGATCTTACAAAACTGCAGAAGTTAGCATGAGTTGCCAGCCTAACATGATGACCAAATTCCTGCTAGAAAATATTGGATCATTTGCAAATAAAATTACAAAACCTATAATGATATAATAACAAGAGATTGGGGAACATGTGATGCTGACATCAGGTTTTAACAGTGAATCATGTAAAACATAAGATTGCCCGTGATTTATTAGAACCCGAAGTGCTATCCTTGACATAAAAGGAGTTGGTGACTAATGCATCAAAATCTGGTTGACTGATATTTTTTTACTTGGTCTTCATGGTTTATACTGAAGCTAGCCATTCACAATGGTTGACAACTAAAAGTAAAATGAAACTGAAATAGGATGACAGAGAACTGGAAACAGGTGATGGAAATATACCTTCAACCAGTTATAGCAGCTACTTATTTAACCCGTAACTTCTAATTGATGATAAAGGATATGAAGTTTCAAAAGCTAAATCCATCTAAATCAGATGACCATGAAATTCTTAAATGCTTGAACCCTAAAAGGCAATCCTTCATAAAAAAATTAACTTCCTGAAAAACATATGAAGAAAAACATGTATGTTAATTTCAAGGCTAGAAACAAATTAATCTGAGATTTACCTTGCCATCATATTCTCTCCGAGAGAGAACCTCCAGAGCAATATAAGCAGGAGAACCAACTGTAGATTTGGGTCTTGAATGCAGCAACCTCCTCATCTGTCAGGAGAACATCAGCCTCACGGATCATCTCATCAACCTCCTCATCTGTCAGCTTCTCCCCAAGATTTGTCATGACATGACGCAGCTCAGCAGCAGAAATGAAGCCATTCTGGTCCTTATCAAAAAGCTTCCTTGAACTCGGAGATCTGGTCGTCGGTGATACCTTCCTCTTCTTCTTCTGAGCTTCTTCTTTCTTTTCGAATTTCTTGATGGAAGGCCGAATGGAGGAGGCATGCCCTGTCCCTCCTGAACTGCTACCACTACCTATAAACGCGAATTCAGAGAACAACCCCATAACACTACCACTGACCTCTACCGACCGTCCATGACATCCTTCTCCTTTGCCATCACACTCAAAAGCCTTCTTTTTCTTCTTGTTTTCCCTTTTTCTCTTCTTTTCTGCCCCACCCTCCATTAGATTAGATGTAATGTAATTTAATTTTGTTTTTCTAGGGCAAACCTTTTCTTTATATAGAAGAGGAGGGCAATCGGGTTTCTGCGGGTGCTACTAGCACACTCCCTTGTTAATTAAGAAATATCGTTTCATGTTCCGGGGCTTTCATGGAATTCCACTCTTTCTTTCTGCGCGCTATTTCCAGACTTGAAAAATCCAACCTTTTCATTTAGCCCGCCCATCCCATGTCTGGAGCGGGAGCTTTCTTTTCTTTTCTAGACGGGGAATTTTATCAGTGGACAAGAAACAATTATTAATACATAAGTATTAATCGGTGAATTATTTACCATATTTTTTTTAACAGTTATTAACAAAAATATTTAATTTCAAGTTAAATAATTTTTTTAGTTAATAATTTTTATTTTATCATTTTTTTGTTTGTTCTTTTGTTAAAGTTTTAAGATTTTTTTAGTCTTTGATTTAATTTTTTTTCTCATTATTAACGCAATACTAACAATAATATTAATAATAATTTTAGGCTTTTCTTCGTGCTTACTCTTTTGTTAATGTTGTTGAGTTTATATCAATTATTATTATTAATTATAATAAAATTCATTTTTTAATAATAATTAAATTCATTTTTTTAATTTAAATATAAATAAAAAATAATAATTTTATTTATTAATTTATATTATTTTTCCATTACAACATTTGCTTAAATTGCAACGGATTTTCTGTTGCAAATTAAATTTGCAACGGTATATCCGTTGCAACCCATGTGTATTTTTTTTTATTTTCTGAATTTGTTTAGCACCCTTTTCTTAGTAGTGTAATTACTGGAACTTCATTCACTCTTCCACCTTCAAAATTGCATACAAATAAAAAAATCAGAAACCCTAGGCCTCTGAAATTAACAGAACGACAAATCGTTTTGGTGTGCAAGAAACAGAAAATCAAAGGAGAAACTGAAACAAGCTGGCATGTTCATAAAATGCAGGAAATGAAATGCGAGCAACATGGAAATACTAACCATACCGCGCACCAGAGGAAGCAGATCTTCGTTGTGGTGGTGATGGGTCTATTGGGTCACTGAAGCTCGACGCCGGCGAGGTGGAGATCGGGAACAAGAGATGTGAAGGAATGTAGGGTTTGGGTGGGTGGGGGGTTTTATATTAATTATTATTATTAATCATAATTAAATTCATTTTTTAATAATAATTAAATTTATTTTTTTTAATTTAAATATAAATAAAAAATAATAATTTTATTTATTAATTTATATTATCAGGAATGTAGGAATGTAATGGAATGTATTTTAATTAATTATGTTTGAACTTATTGGTTATTTATTAATGTGTTCATTTTATTTTCTTAAGTTTTTCTAGCACTCAAAGACAATAAGTAATTTGTCTTTTCTTTTTGTTGATATTCTATTAATTTACGATCGATTTACCGGCTGTTTTTGTTTTCCTTAGATTAAAAGAAGAGTTATTCCTTAGAAAAGACAAATCTTTTATTTTATTGTTGGAAGGTTTTTCAAAAGCAATTATTTAATTGTATAATTTACTCCTATTAATTGCATAATTAAACTAAATTCAAAATAATTGCATTATATTTGAAATAATATAAAAAATAGCTCTTCAAAATATTTTTTACCATTGGAGTACATATCAATAAAAAAATCAAATATACATTATTCAAAGAGCCATTTTCAAGATTTGAATCTTCAAAATAGATCTTGCCATTGAACTTGCTCTTACAAAGAGGTTGAGCCAGATTCGGAGTAGTTGAAGGAGGTGAAGTTGGGTTACAGAGTTCGGATTGAGTCGGATTATCCATAATTAAAGGTTTTGAAATGAAAATGAAAACATGTTTTTGTGGCTGATCCTCGTGAGATTTAAGTTAGATATATTGCTTAGAACCTGACAAAGCACGCACACGTGCATGCGCTGATGATGAATTATTTGATTTTATGCTTCAAAATTGTTTCTTGCATTTTTTTTAGTAATTTTTTGATGTTTTATATTAAAAAATATATTTTTTTTGAGATTTTTTTATATTTTTATAGTAAAATAACTATTCTATCCTGATATAAGATAAAAACTAAGAGTTAACAGAGGAGGTGTCACAGTGATTTCACATACTATTGCACGGTAAAATAACTCTTTTACCCATGATAAGACAAAATTGAAGAGTTGAATGTAGGGGTGCTATGTTAATTTATCATTTTTTATTATTCTTTTCTGCGAATACTATGTACGCATCTGACACCCCCGCCGACAATATTCGACCTGACGCACATCTTATTTTTGTCTATATTTATATATGTGTGCTCTTAGTTTTGATTTTTAATTTTTATTATTTTCTTATTTGTTAAGGTGGTAACTTTTTGAGAAATTTTGTTCTTAGATTTTAGTTTGTTCTTTCTTTTAGTTTTTTTTTTTTTTTATTTTCAAGTCAAATAATTTTTTTCCAGCTAATATTTTTTTTCATTGATTTTGTTTGCTATTTTGTTATAGTTTTAGGCTTTTTTATTCTTTGATTTAATTTTTTTTCATTATTGATGCAATAATAATAATAATAATAATAGTTTTATTCTTTGCAACGGATTCGCCGTTGCAAATTTAATTTGCAACGGACAAGTTTGCAACGGATAATCCGTTGCAAACTCCGTTGCAAAATTTTCCGTTGCAAATTAAATTTGCAACGGCTAATTCGTTGCAAACTATGTCTTTTTTTTTTTTTTCTGGAATTGTTTTAGCAACGGAAAATCCGTTGCTAAACAAATTCCGGATGCAAATTTAGCAACGGAATTTTGCCGTTGCAAAATTCCGTTGCTAACGGCACCCTTTTTTTGTAGTGTCCTGAACACACAATAAACCAATGTGCATGTAACGTGAGAATTCTTCTGCATTGCATGAATCAGACAGCATTGGATCGATCAACTCTGCTTTATTTCCTTCGTTCCATAATTGCCAAGCCTGGTTTAGCATCAAGAAAGTATAAAAAACATTGTTGTCCCATCACTCAACAACAGCAGGGTCAGTTTAAGGTAGTTTTTGTTGCATTTGAGCTGATAAACTTACACATGCAAGGAGGCTAGGAGCACATCTTGGTAGGTGATATCCACCTTTCTTTCTCCCGCTTATGATCTCAAGCAAGAGAACTCCAAAACTAAAAACATCAGATTTGGTTGAATATAATCCCTCCATTGCATATTCTGGTGCCATGTATCCACTGTTCATAGAGGTGAAAAAGTAAATTTTCAGGGCACGAAGAGCTAATCATTTGTTGAATTGTTCAGCAGGAAACTCTTGCCAAAAAGTCAATCCTTGGTGTTCAAACATATTACGGGGAAGAGACATTCTAAAGCTGGAAATGCTGAAGCTAGTAATATGAAATGATTAATGTGAAAATCGAGGGTTAATGACTTGTCTAAATTTCTTTGTGATTGGGTCAAATACACAAGCCCACACCAAGCCCAAAGTAAATGTACCAGCCCAGTAGAGCCCATATTTGTGTTAAGATAAAACAAACCACCTAAGCCCAATGAAAAGGAAAGAGGGAGAGAGAAAGAAAAAAAAGGAAAGGTGACGAAGGCCCATCTAGGACAAAGCTAAGAATGATAAGAACATATGATGAAAGAAGTAAGAGGAACAACAACGAAGAGTCTAACTAGGCATACAACCTTGTCCCAACTAGGTTCAAGGAGAAAAAGAGAGAAGAGAAAAGGGAGCAAAAAAATAAAAATTAAGAAGAGAAATGAGAAGAAAAATGTAACCCTCCGACCTCTAAATTAGTGAATCAAGGTTAAATAAATAAATAAAAAATCATACTAGGAGAAATGATAATTACAAAAATAGAAAATTATTATAAATTGAGATAAAAACTCTTAATGTTGTAACTTACATTTAAAATGAAATGGAGTAACAAAATCAGTACGTACAATCTTAATTAGTGATGAATCATGTAATTTTTCCAATTAAATAAAATAATTATTTGCAAATTTAGGGTGATTTTTACACATAAATAACGCTAACTATTGATATATATTTTGTGTACAATCATATATTTTTTGCTAAAATGGGAGGAAATCTAAAGGTGTTTTTTTTTTTTTTTTTTTATGAATAGAGATTAGAGTCACAAATGAATTAGTTTGGAATTTTTGATGACTTGAGTAAATAATACAGTATACAAATTCATATATTTAGTGTAAGACTATCGACTTTTTAGTTTTACAATATCAAGCACAACTTTTAATTTGATCATTAGTCGGTCTAAAATTGTATGGGAGATCTCCTCACATACTGATCTATTTTGGATTAAAAGATTAAGTAATCATTTGATAGAGAAAAAATGAGGGAGATGGTTGAAATTTTTTGAAACTTAATTCTTTAGGAACCCAAATAAGAATATATTTAAGACTTTAATTGTATAGTAATGAGACTAGTTTGAAGTTTTTTATATTTATAGGCAATTATGAGAAAAACATTCCAAGTGAAAGTGCACTTACCACGTTCCTACTATTCGAGCAGTTTTGGCTTCGTCTTCATTGCTTGGAAAAATCCTTGCCATTCCAAAGTCAGAAATCTTCGGATTCATCTCATTGTCTAACAATATATTAGAAGGCTTGAGGTCTCGATGAACGATTTTAAGCCTCGAATCCTCGTGAAGATAAAGCATTCCCTTTGCAATTCCATATATAATATCAATTCTCCTGCTCCAATCTAGTTCTGCTCGTTTTCTAGGATCTACCATCAAATCAAACGCAAAATGAAATGATATTTAGAATGCGTTTGACATTATTTTATTTATAAAAATAAAATATGATTTCAAATCACGAATTTTCTAAATTTATTTATTTAACTTATAATAGAAATGAGTTAAAATGACTTTAAATTGGAAATATACTTGGTAAAAGTGACTTCAAGCTTTTTTTTTTTTTTTACAAGGTAGGTAGCATGAGTTGAAATTAGTAAGTCAGAAATTAAAAATATTTCCAACTGCCGTTCAAATCAAATTTTTTACTTAATTTTCTAATAAATTTTTGAAAGAAAAATCACTCTTAATAAAATATATTTATGACTTTTCTATAAATAAAAAGTATTTTTTTTTTGTAAAAGCTAATTTCAATATTTGAACAATAGCAAACAAACATAACCCTAATCTTAAGTATTACAAAGAGACAAAAATTTAAAACATTACTGAGATCTTAAAGGAAATATACAACTAACCAAAAAGAAAAACATCAAGGCTTCTGTTAGGCATGAATTCATAGACAAGGAGCTTTTCCTCTCCTTCAACACAAAAACCAAGCAGCCTGACAAGATTTTTGTGCTGAAGTTTCATTATTAACCGAACTTCATTTTTTAATTCTTGTACGCCCTGCTCCGAACTTCTTGATTGTCTCTTCACTGCAACTTCGCTTCCATCGCTTAGTATCCCCTTAAAAACCATTGCACTCACGAGGTCATTTTTTCAATGTAGTATTTAACTAAGAAATTTTTTAATTTAAGAAAATTTGTCTAAAATCCGGTCGAAAAGCATAAGATTTTCAATTGGATACAAGTTCTCAGAAGACACAGAGAATAATGTTGAAGAATTGTTTACCTTGTAAACAGGTCCAAAACCACCCTGTCCTAGCTTGTTTGAAGCGGAGAAGTTATCTGTCGCAGCTCTTATAGCACTCAGGTCCATCATCCGAGGTAATTCAACAGAACTCACCTTATTACCTTCAGCGAATGTCGATCCTTTAGATTTTCTCAGTTCCTGGAAGAAAGAAAGGTGGTTTTTTTCCTCATCTGCAAATGACAAAACAGTTCTCTGTCATCTTCATGTCAGAATTTGCCAATTCTCTGTGGCGAGCCAATCAGTTAAATGGTTAACCTGTTTCTTTTCTCCTTAGTCGCCGAAAGTAGATGATACACGATGCAGTGAGAAATGCAAGAGCAACTGTTGGTATAGAAGTACAAAGGGTAATCTTCAAAATCGTCCATTCCTTCCCTATAGGAAAATTATACATTAAAAAAATAAAATTGAACTATCTAAGATTGGTGAAGAAAATTTGTACAAGTTGTTTTTAATAAATTGAAAATATATGTACTTACCCTTTTGCGTTTCCGACACAGTTGCGCTTTCAAAGAATGCGTAAAACTCATACCTAAAATAGCAATTCCGGCTAAGAAGCCGTGCCCCCCGACCGATAAACCAGAAACTTAAAATATTTTGTATGGCAACCTGAAGGCATGTGTTACAATCGTGAGATGACAAATCTGTAGTGCACTGCCCCAGAGCATAAAGGGTGTCTAGATCCGGTAAGGCTAATTTTCCTGTAGCGTACATATTCTGAGGATCAAAGGCAGCCTTCTTGGAAAGATTACAAAAATTTTCGTTCAATACTGGTACAAGCTGCACTGAATTTTCCATCGCCTTTCTATTATATAAGGAAATGTTTCCTGAGAAATCAAGATCGCCTATGAATATCTTATTCGAGAAGCGTAACTGGCACAGCTCTTCCCATACAGTTGCATCTCTTTTGTTTGGACAGAGTTGCATGATATCTCGTGATGCTGCATCTATGCAGGCTCTGCAGTTTTCGTTTGTGATGTAGTTGTAGCACATATACTGAGCATAGACTATATCAGGGTCATTTCCAGCATAGGCATGATATTGTTTCGAAACAGAAGCATTTGAAGCAAGATAAGACATGAGGGTCTGGAGATTGTTTTCAAATGGACTATGAGCTGCATAAAGAGATGTGTTTGAGCAAAACTTGTAGGGTGGATCAGCATAAGCAAGATTAAGAAGGTTGACAATGGAAAAGTACAACAACAAAAGCATTGGAATGGTCTTCGCATCACTGAGAAAATTATGGCCCATACTTTGGCTTTTGATTTCTTACTGGAAATGCATCATTGTCTGGAACTGTTTTAACACCTATGGAGAAAAACAACCAGTTATGGAGTCACATTAGTGTAGTTGAAGGGCATTTTCTTGTAAGAACTCGACCAATATCATGGTCAACTAAACTGTGACACTGAAATTTGATGTAGAAATTGCTGCTGTGCTACTAAAGGGTGTTGTAGCTTCCTGGAAGATCCTGTATTAAAAATTGCATGCCTGAGCATTGACCATGAATAAATTAGTACACAAACAAAAACTATTAAATATGCTTTTGCTTTAATCCTGTGGAGTATGGGTTTAATTACTATTTGCTAAGTTCAAATACATTGGATAAATCCTGTTGAGTATGGATTAAAATACTATTTATAAAGTTCAAATACATGGGGTAGTGCCACGTTCTACTATAAATACATGGGGCCTTTTCTAGGATCCAGTTGAGTGTGGTACTATTGCTTCTGTATCGGCCAATTTCCCATTAAAGCTATACATAATGTCGTATTCCTATGTATGCACCATAACATTTCAGCATGCGAGCTCACATGCTACAAGGATTGGATGCACTTAAGAATAACGTTGAAATTTTCTATAAATTGATAGGTTTTTTTTTTTTTTTTAAATCTCTTTGTATTCCATCCATAGAATTAACTGAACTATGTAAAATTTGAATCTATGTGTGCATTTTTTTATCTTCTTGGAACACTATTTCTTATTTGGTGTGATCAAAGCAATTCATTATTTAAATTGTTCTTAATTATCAATTAGATGCATGATCAATAAATTTTATAAACAAAATACGTAATCGGTTTACATAACACGAAATGGCTCATGGATTTGTTATTTTTCAGAATAACTTATTTGGGGTCTCAAGTCCGTGTATGGATTAAAGTAGTGAAGTTTTTCTTTAGATGATATGGTCAATGAATTAATGTAGGGAAGTTTTTCTTTAGATGATATGGTCATTGGATTAATGTAGTGAAGTTCTTCGGAGGATATGGTTATTGAAGTTTTTCCCATGACCATTCTCTTTTGAAGAAATTAATCATGAAATTCCACGTAAAGGGTGCAGATTCTTTTACACCACAGATTGGGACTAGTGACCTCGTTGTTAGATAATAATATAAATCATATTCTAGGGCCTCATTTATAAGCTTAAGTTTTTAGGTGAGATGGTTCCTTAACACTCGTGATATTTTTTTTAATATCCGTGGTGTCCGAGTCAGTTTGCGCGTACCGCAACTAATCACTGGATCTACTGAATTCTCTGTAAACCCCGTAGGCAAATAAAACACCGTGAAGATGACAAACATGAACAAAGAGACTCGAACCCAAGTGCAGAGGAAGGGACTTAGCCAAGACCTAAGTGCACCCTGTGTCAGGTTCTTAACATAAAGGGTGATACATCCAAATTTAATTGTTTTTTTTCCTCAAAAAAAACTTAAAAATCTTTAAAAGGTTAAAAAAAAAATTCCCCTTGAACTTGGCTCTCCATATACGAGCCTAATTTATACCAAGATACATGGGTTGAGGCATGATAGATTGAGTTTATATTGGGTGTCCCCCAGTGCTAAAGCAATGTTTGATATTGTATTTTAAAAGTGTTTTAGAAAAAAAATAATTTTGTTTTTATTTTTTTAAATTATTTTTATGTACCAATGTCAAAAATATTTTTTTTTTAAAAAATATTATTTTGATGCATTTCTAAATATTTTTTTTTAAATAAGCTTAATCATACTTCCGAACAAATACTAAATATGAAAGCTCAAGCTCACTAACTAAGAGCATACCTAGCATGGACGTGACATGTCTAGAAAGTTGGGCATGACTCACACCCAACATGGTTGTGATATGTCTAGGTGGCTAGGCATGTTGTCTAGCACCCTTTGTGCTAAACATGCACCCTCATCATCATTGTGGGTTAATTTATGAAGCTTAATCTAAGAGCAACTCCAACGCATGTACTATTAAAAGAGGCAAAGAAAAAAAAGTGTTCTTTTAGTATTTTTATTTAATTTTTTTATTTTCAACGGAACAACCATTTTAACAGCTAAAATTGTTGTCCCCTTCATCATCTGCTATTTATAACAACTTGAAACAGAAAAGTCATAGTACATATTACCGTTGTTAACAATAGACCCAAGTTATAGTCCTCACCATGTGACTGTTCAGTTGAAATGAGATGGTATTGGTGGTGGTGGAGAAGGAACCAATGGTGGTGGTGGTGGAGGAGGGGATGGTGACGCTGGTGGCGATGAAGGTTGTGGGGATATAACAACGGGTGGTGGTGATGGGACTACAGGAGGCTGCACTGTTAGTGGTGGAGACGGGACAAGCGGAAATGGAGAAGGAGAAGACATTAGAGGAGGCAACGGTGGAGCTCTCCTCCTAGGAGAGGAGGGTCTTGGTAAGGGCTGAAATGGATTGTCTAGTGAGGGGGGAGTTGATGGAGGAGAAATGGCGATGAATAAGATGAAGAAAAATGGATTATTTGTCATATATACAGATACAGTTTGATTGTTAATGGACGATGATGATGATTTTTTCCTTCTCTGTTTCTATTTTGCTCTTGTTTTTGCAGTCTTGGGTTTTGCTATTTTTCATGGGCTTTTAAAAAAACAAAGTTTTGAGTGATTGAAAAACAAAACAAAAAACAAGAATTATATTGAAAAACAAAATAAAAAACAAAAAAATTTCAACAAAAGAGCACATAAAAACAACCAAAATAAATAGAAAAACCAGATTATTCGTTGCTAATTTAATTGCATAATATAGGTCATCCAATGAATTTGTTAGGTCAACGGATTTTTTTTAAATTTAAAATTTAAAATATTGGGAGTTTTTTTATTTCAAATTTGATTTTTTTATTTCAAATTTGACAAAAAAAATGGCTCTTCTAAATGACTTTTACCATTGGAATGCACAAATAAAAAAACAATATTTACACTTTTCAAAAAACTATTTTATCAATTTTGCTTTTTAAAATGTGTTTTTGCATTGGAGTTGCTATAACATATTTGAGTTTAGATAATATATTTGGATCTATTTTTCATATCTAATGGGCTCAAACATCTTACTTGAGCCCAACACGCATTTGGTAATTTATCTAGGACCTCATATGATGAGTATTTTAATATTTTATACTGATTCAATGCATAATATTTTAAGTAGAATATAACTCAAAATGTCAAAAGGGTAAAATTAAACCTTAACTCCCTCTCTCTATAAACAGATAGTAGTTTTATGAATTTTGCTATACATTAATATTAAAAATTTATATAAATTATATGTTAAAATGTTAAAATTTAAATTATTAGATTGAGATAATTTCCTGACGGCTAGCACAAATACAGAATAATAATAATATATAGAAAATATAACATGAATGTTGGAAAATGCGAGTTATGATTGTTAAGTATGTAATTATGTATTGTTGTTAGTTATACCAGATGATCTTAGGTATTTATGCACCTCAAGTCATAAAATTGTCTCATGGAAAGTGAAGTCACAACATACAATGTGGGAAGGAGACATCATGGTTATTAATTACCTTATATTATGCAAATAACCTGTAAAATGAGATGTTTAAGTGGGCATTGCATTATTAATTCATCATGAGCAAGGCTTTTGGTAGGCACCTTACTGAAATTTAGAAATTGTAATTTGAATGTGTGACTGCACTAATAGCTTGTAAGAGAAAACACCAAGTGGGGGCCTGTTTTGATTATTTCTCTAGCATTCGGTCCATCAATTCCACTCTCATCGACCTTCATTCCACAACTTATAAGAACGTCTCATGAATTTATTACTCAATCTATACATTGATATTATTAGACTATTCTTTATTGCGGGAAATATATGAATAGGAACATACAAAAGCGAGGAGGCTTTTCCTTTCTACTGAACCTTTGTAGTGTTATTTTAGTATGACATGATCATTATGATCAGAGACTGAAAAAAATTGTTAAAAAAAATACTTGAAATAATTTATTTATGACCCATTATTATTGATTAGAGAGCTGGTTGAAAATCTTGATTAATAAATTAATTAATAATCTAGTTATTATACTAGAAAAAAAAAACTATTTTGGAGGAAATTACGATGCAAATGTATGGTGATCACTCTTCTTGCTAGCTCTTAATTTGGCAAATAAATCAATATCCGATCCATCACAAATGAATACACATTAAAAAAGATAAAGATAACTACAATGAAAATTACATGATTTACATAACTTTTACTAATCAGGTGAAATAGACGGGGCATCTCTTATTTTTAGAAGTTGCCAAGATGGACCCATCTCGGCCAACAGCAACATCACAATTGGCATGCATCCGATGGTGCTTACTATCCCACGTGGACACCTTAAATCGTATCATGGCCGTTACATCTAATCGAAAAACAACCGTTCCAAGCGCACGATCATTCCTAAATTCCTTCCAACGGTCATTATTCACATCCAGGGTGGCCCCTTTCAACACCTTGTACAAAATAGTTGTGTTTTTGGGCTCTTGGTAAAATGAATCCACTAAAGGTGTAGACCCAATTGCCTGATCTCTATAGTAAGCAAAGGCTTCCACCGAATCATAATAATACCCGACTGCTCGGTTTGCGTTCCGAGCTGTAACATTGAAACGTATCTCAGCATTTTCGAACCCATTAGATTGATCCAAACCTGGAATCGAAAAACTCGAGATGTAGATCCGAGGACGATGTGGGCGTAAACTGAGCCATGATATGAATGCAGCAATGCCAATTATAAATAGAAGGGTTAAAAATATGCCACATAAAATCTTGGAGATCCGAGTACTCAGGCTTTCGCTGACTCGATGAACATAGTAGCTGGCAGAATGTTTGCGTTTGACGGGTTTGGGTCCCCCTTCATGGTGAGTGGGTAATTGTTGTGAGGTGGACATGTTTTCTGGCAAGAAAATGAAGGGGGTTTGGAAAGAATTTTGATGGATGGAAATGTTTGAGGATTTGGGTTTTGTAGCTTAGCTAGGAATATTGTGGAAATGAATGTATGTATTTGTCTTCGGGAAGGAAAGAATGTATTCTTGTCATTGCTTGTTCCATTGATTTTTGCTTCCTATGCTAATTGTAAGAGCTTTATTACTTGATTATGCCATGTTAGTACTGTCTTACAAGTTTCCTTTGCTAGTTGATAATTAATTTAGTGATCGATAAAAGCATTTTGCTCCTCTCGAACCACTTAAAAAACTAGAGAATCCATTGTTTTTGTACAAGAACAAGGTATAAAGGTTCCCCCCCCAGGTGTTTAAAGCCATAGGATAACTAAAGAGGATACCTGCAAATAGTATAAAGTTTCCCTTCCTGCGTATGGAAAGGATAACTACATACGCACTCCTCCAACTTTTATCTAGTTGAATTGGAGGTATCTCACTTTAAAAGTTCCTAACAAAACATCATATTGACCGGTGCTCTTTTTATGGTATTTTGACATCAGCTACATTGTAATATTAAATTATTTCAAGAAAAAAGTAAATTTTATTTTTTTACAAGCAAAAAAAGCTGCAATTTTAAGGTGTCAATGCATAGAAAATTAATTACTAAAATGAATTAGAAATAGGTACTTGTACTAAAATATAGAGGAAAGGAAAAAAAAGAGCTTGAACTTGGATGAGTGATTTATAAATGGATAGAAGCTTGCTGGATAATAAAAGATGTTTTCTAATTAACTTGCATACCGAATGACACTTGGGATCAACTTGTATATCAAAGGAAACAAAAACTCATTGCGATGAAAAAAATGGTGGAAATTTTTAGCCCAATATCGAGCTTAGCGCCACCACATTGAAAGTAGGCCTTCCATATTCCTAAATCTCATTAAGTGAAAGGATTCAATTTTAACCTCCTAAGTGAAATTATTAACAATTTGTTATTTGATAAAAATATAGCTTAGTATTGAGATAATGACAGATTGAATCAATTTCAGTTTTTCAACATTATATGTCATGGATTCCATCAAATATAATAAAACAATTATACATTATTTTTTAATTATATGATATAAATATAGTCATCAAATTGAGAACCAATCTAAAAATTAAAACTTATATGATAAAAATATATAGTTGTCAATTTAAACCATAATTCTATAGAAAAAAACAAAAAAGAATCATGTAGTTTATTTCCAAACTAATCTAATAGTGAAGGATAAAAAAAATAAAAACAATTAAAGGACTGAAAAGGAAAAACAAACATATCTAGCTAGTAGATAAACTGATCAAACCTATTAACCGGGTATAGCATGTCAAACCTATGAACTAAATTATAAACTCTAGTGGGATTATAATTTATTTTTTATCAAAACTATTTTTATTTAATCATATGATAACAAAAAATAGATTATCACAAAATCAAATACAAACTCAATACTAAGATATTAAAAAACAAATTAAACTCATTAGATATGAAATAAGGTCAACCAAGAAAACTTGCAAACATGTCAATGAATTTTATAAAGTTTAATAACATTGTTTTCCTTTGAAACTATTATTTTTTACAACATAATAAAAAAGAAAAAAAAAGTCAAGATAAAAAAAAAACAGAGAAAAAAATACACCCCAAAAAAACTCATTTTGGCTTTGGTATTGTTTTCTTAAGCAAAAACAAAATTGAAGAAAAACTGACAGATAAATGTAGATCAAAATATTTAATATCGCAATATGAATTATTTATTTAATTATGTTTAATGATTTTGTTCTTAAAATAAAATTCAAATAAAAATCAAAAAACATATAAAATTTACTCATTAAAATAAAATAAACATATTATGTAAGGCTACAAATATTAAAAATATTATAAGAAGTAAATTTAATATATATATATATATAATATAATATAAAATTAAAAATGAAATCAAATTAATCTTTCAAAAATTAAACATGTCCAATAAAATAACAAAATAATAACTATTTTAAAAATCATAAATAAGCATAAAAAGTCACAAATAATTAAAATACAAAACTTAAAATTTATTAAAATATATAAAAAAATTGGAATTAAAAAATCAAAACTTTATATATAAAAAAAGAATAAGAAGTATGAGGATTGGCTTGCTTGAGCCAACATGGTAGACATTTAATATGTCAAGATTTACTTGACAAACTCATGTTCTAGGTCATGATGTTGGGATGATTCAACATAAAAAAAAAAAAAAAAAAAAAAAAACACAACAAACCTGTGTTTTTAAGAAAAAGCAATATACAAATTCAAATGATATTGATAAAGAAAATAAGACAAAATAAGATCAACCCTTAACCTAGGTTATTAGACTAAAAGCACCTTACATGATATAATTATGAAGCTCAATCCCTAAAAAATGAAATGTTGAAAGATTAAAAAGAGAAAACAAACAAAATATAAAAATAATAAAATAATAAAGGTTAAGATTAAATAAACAATAAATTAAAGGGTAATAATAAATATTCACTGCAAGATTTAAACTTAGAAAAACATATACATAAACAAAAGAAGAAGAAAAAACCAAAATAATGTGGGTGTAAATATAAAACGAAATCAATACACTATCAACTTGGATTTAAGGTTGAAATTAAAAATAAGTAACCTCTCATAAAAGTTTTAAAGGAAAAAAAATAGAAATCACAAGAATAAGGATTAAATTAAAATCACCAATATATGATAAGAAAAAAAATTGAACATGTATAATTTTTCAACATGTTTTTTTACATTTTAAAAATAAAAAAAATCTAAATAAAAAAACTTATCGACGATTCCATTTAAATAAACCATAAAGTATTGGTAAATAAATGAAAAACATATGTAGAAAACATGAGAAATAAATTAAAATATTTATTATCACAACATGAGTCATTTACCTAGTTGTGTTTATTGATTTGTTCATTAAAATAAATTTATAATAGAGATATACACTTATATAAAATTTATTTATTATTTTAAAAAAAAAATATATCTTTGCAAGGTTAACATATTCAAACTATTAAGAAAACTAATGCTGAATGATGAAGTCAAATCCTCAACAAATCAAATGTCAAAGGATAAAACCAAGAAAAGAAAAAAAACAATCACATAAAGCATCTAAAACAAATGAGGGTGAAAATAAGAATGTTCAATTAGAGGGTTAAATTGAGTTAACAAATAGCTTTAACAAAATAAAAAAACAATGAAAAAAATAGGGGTTAAAATGGATTTTTTTTTTGATTAAAGGATCAAATTGAAAGCCAAAAAAACTTCTACAAAAGGACCAACATAAAAATAGAGATGAAAAATAGTAATTGGAAGTCCAAATTCAAAAATAAAACTCCTATTAAAAATGGATAAGAACAAAATAAAAAAATTAAATTTAAAAAGATGAGATATTATAATTAATTGACTAAATTAAAAAAACATCTATAAAATAAATAAGAATGAAATAAGAAAATAAAAGTACGAGGACTAAAACTATAGAAGGAATAAGAATGAGATAAGAAACTAAATTAAAAAAATAAGGACTAAAATTAAAAGTAAAACTTCTATAAACATAATAAGAGCAAAATAAGAAATTCAAAGAATGAGGAATAAAATTTAAAATTAAAAAAGAAAAAGAAAATGATGTACTTTAATTGTTAAGAGATATAAAAACAAGGGGAATAAAAGAAATGACGATAGATAACCATCCGACAACCATATTCTTTCATGTGACGCCATCCACTCGCTTGTACATGTGGAACAAAGTTTTGGTCTTGAGAGTAAAGAAATAATTTTCCTATTGAGTTTTTCGACCATCTAAATTTTCAAAATTAAGACAACTTGGTTTTTGTTTTTTCCTTGCCTTTATTATTTTTACCAAACTATTTTTTTTATTATCTTTTCAATTACTACTTATTCACTAAAAAGAATATTTTGTTGAATTGCTGTTCTCTTTTTTTTTTTCTGAATTTTTATTTTAAGAAATTTGTTAATGAAAAAACAATATGGGAAATGGTCAGAGATTATGGAATGACCTTAAACTGGTTTGATAACAATAAATTATATATGTATTGTAAATGAATTAGGTTTTCAATTTGAATATTTTAATTTAAAATCTTGATTTGCACCGGCTGATTGTAGAGTTCTTAGTCGGTGCAGAATCATTTAATTAACAAAATAGCTAACAGGTTTGATTTAGGCATTATATTTTCTTATTGTTCATTGACTAATTGTCCCCGGGATATTCGCCATGTCTCATACTTGCTTCCTTAATTATATAAGCCTATAAAATATTTGATTAAGAACATGCAAAGCCAAATCATACCTGTTTTCCTGTTGAATGTGAACTGTTGGACGAGGACATCATACCAATCATTGCATTAATTATCGATAGAAATTGAACCTCTTCGGAAAATAATACACTCTACCGTGCTAAGAACATGCAGAAAATTTTATTTTATAAAATTGGATATCTTAGAAATTAGTTTTTACATCATTTTCATTTAGATTTTGAACAATTCCCTCAAAATAGTGCATTTCAGGGAAATTTAGTTTCCCTTAAACTCATTAAATTCTGATTCAAGATGATAAGAACAAACTTCTTTATAAGCCAGCAATGAAAAGCTATTTCTTAATCTACTCGTTTTTCATTTCCTTATTTTAATATTTCAAGTGACGTAAATTGTACTGTACAAAAAGCTATGGGTGACGTTGAAAGATTCGAATTTGATGTTAACGCGACAACTTCTGAAGATTCAGAGTTCCAAATTAGAATATCAAAACATGCTTGATTGGCTAAGGTTGGAGATAAATGAATTGGATCAAGACTTAAGTGATGTTAACAGCCTAACTAATTTAATTGTAGATGGAGTTTTTGTTTTAATTTTTTCATGAGACAAAATAGGCATTGTCCCTTCTGAATCGGAATAATCTTAATTATCGTCCACTTAAAAATCCATGTTTGCCCATTGGGAAACCTGTAAGCGAGGGTCACTACTTGCATCGTTTGTGACAACGTTTGACAATGTTGCACACTTGCCCCTGTGTACCCATGTTTTTCGCCCATTAATTGCTATTTATGGATTCATTAGTCGATATAGTGGATTCTAATGTTATTACTTGTTATATTTCAAAATAAAAATGGTATGACCTAAGTAATCCATAGCATCATTCGTTTTTCATGTAAATTTCAAATCAGTTTTGAAATCTATCTTTTAAAGTTTAGTCTATTTTATATCAACAAGTGAATTATTACGTGGTATAGTAAAATTTAGAATGTAAATTGTAATGTCTAAAAGTAAAAAAAACTAATTTAGAATGTTGAGGATAATGTTTTTAAGAGAAATAAATCCACAACTCTGCTCACAAATAAATGGTACTGATGATAATAACGTGCATGGATGTAAAAAGTGTAATATTTAATGTTAGATGTACAGTTAACTTATTCTGCAAGTCCATTCTGTCCAGAAAAAGAGTTAAAACAATTGTTATCACCGATAAATATTGGTAGGCCGTAATTATATCCTGTATTTACATCTTGCCATCAGGTGAGCAAGTCAACTAATTTAACAAGAACTATTCTTGAATTGCCAAGCCAGTATTGAGGCAGAAAGTTAAACAAAAATAAATAAATAAAAGTATATGAACAGAACCGAAGTAGCTATTCAGTAGTATTTAAACTGCCTTTTTATTATTAATTGAGTAATATAATGGATTTCCACACTATTAATTGAGTAATGTAATGGATTTCCACACTTCAAACAATAAAGCAAATCTTCAAGGAAAAAAAGAAAAGAATTCTTGAAAAGGTACATCCAAGCCAAACCAATCTTTCCATGCAAAATAAATAATAATTTATTCCATAATGACAGTAAACTTTGTCTAGTTAATCTTGCTGCAAACTTTCCGGATTTCACCAGCTTTACCGGTTAGAACTCCAACCCTGCCCATATTTATCATGGAAACACCAAAGTCTTTGAAGAATGTGGATCTATGGGTCGCAGCAGATTGAAGTTTAACATAAGCTTTTGTCTCACTGTTGTCAAGGAGAGCTGCATCAGACTGGAAAAGTCCCCTTCTCTTAGCTACGAGTGTATAATAGCTGTTATCGAATGTCCTCACACTTCCAGGATCCATCTCTACGAGCGTAGTTTGATCTCCTACCTTGCATTTACTCTTCAATTTCTCCATGTATTCTGAATCCAATGTGGGATCGGTGCCATCCTTTCCGGTGGAGTTGTAAAGCCGGGAGGTGAAGGAAGAGCAATGAGAAGTGCCAATGGTGTGCCCACCTTTGTGCCAGAACAGAACAATTAGAATTTACGTCAGTGCAATTTCGTTTTACAAGACTCTCTATATACAACCTGATGTGAAATGCTTAAGTACCTGAAAGGACTACAAGGTCCTTCACGGTTAGACCCTTAGAACGAAACATTGATATCAATTGAGAAATGTTTGCAAAAAATGGTGGCAGGTTTGTTAAGGGCTCTGAGAAGTTGGACACCCTTCCATCCCTTCTTCCAGTTTCAACCTCCCAGGATGGCCCCATAGTCTGATAGGATAAATTATCATTAATTAAAATCATTCTGTTCTTTAATATATTTCTTGCAGAAGAAATACATGAATAACCTGAAATAAATTTCTTACCGCAACCGTGACATCCCTAGCCACAATGGCCAAGGTATCTGCACAGGAAACTACTCCGGGACACTCCTTTTCTAATGCAGCCTTGACTCTGTCAATAGTTTGATATCCTCTAAGGCTTAAATTTGGAGGTGAATCCTTCTCAGCTTGGCCAGTACTAGAGTTCAGAAGCACTGAGCCCTCACAACCCTGTAGAAATATATAATTAGGCAGGGATCATAAGCATTTTACTATAACTCAAGGATAAAACAAAAAGAGCTTAAAACTGTTTAGGTATTTTCAAATGATCAGAGATGGATTAAAGGCTTACGTACCCTAACAAAGCAGTCATGAAAGTGCATCCTCAACAAAGGACCACTAAGGCTAGGAGCTACTTTCATCACTTGATCCATGACCTTTTTCACGATAGCCTCAGCTTGTGGACATGTATCCTTGTAAAACCCTACCTTCAATTGCGCATTTGCTGAGTTAAAGACGAATACCAAGAAAATCAATTGAAGAAAGATTAGACATGCGGAAAGCTTTGAACTAGCCATGTCTAGATGATAATCTCAATGTGTTGAACCTGGAGAACTCTTTTATACTAGTCTCGACATACTGTTTAATCTTGGGAAAAGCTGTCATTACAAGAAGTTTGATGTACTGTTGTTATTAAATCATGCTGTGTTGCGTATTCATATTCTCATTTGCTGTTGACTTTATTATTATAAGATTATGATGGCTCCATTTTTGTAATATAAAGATGAAGCTGCCGGAAATGATCTGTGACAGAACAGAAGAGTAGGAATGCCTCATGTGATTGCTCATTGGATCAATTATTCTAAATCAAAATTGAGCAATTCAAGGGGATGAATGAATAGGTGACCGTGAGGCAGGCGGTAAGATGTCCATTATATCAATCAATTATTAGCTAGCTGGATTGAAACTTGATTTTTCTTGGTAAAAATGAGCACCGTGGCTGCTTCTCTCACTGCCACTTGGACCAATTAAGATTTTAACAAAGTCAAATATGTAGAGATCACAACGTCAGACATGGTATGGTAGTCGTCATGCTAACGAACTACTTCTTAATAAGTTTTGAAGTTGAGGCATTTTCTATCCTAGAGATAGCAAATCATGGTTTATAGTTATTATATCTTAACCTTGTAATAAGCTTAAATGCTTCTACCAATCCAAGTTTGTCTCTAACATAGAAATAAATATATTTCTGAAATCCTTTCCTATCATTTTTATTTATTTATCTGAAATCAGCTTTTTTAGCAACAAAAAAATACGTAATTAATAAACTTCTCTAGATCACAATGGTCGTAGCTTGCAATAATGTTGATCCTCAAAAGCTTTTTCAAGGAAACTATATCCCACTTTTTTTTTATATAATTATTTGATATGCCATCAAAAGTTTATTATTTAAATTTTAATGTGATATCATATGTTAAAAAAATAATATAAGATTATTTCCGAGACTTCACTAATAATTTAAACTTTTAAACCATAAATAGGATTTTTTTCCATTAACCTAGAAAAATCAAAATTGTTAATGGGATATTGATTAGAAATAATACCATTTTTTTAAAGATTAAATATATGCGTCTGCTGTCTAAACTTCTTTCTTATAATAGGAGAGACTAAGTCTGCATTATGAGAAAATCTTTTTTTGAAAACCATACGGGGAATTGTTATTAGTAGCTTGCTAGATTTGTGGGTGTTTCAATGGAGTTTTTTTTTTGCAAGTAAATGGTTATGCATTTAAATTAATCCAACTTGAAACAATATAATCTTTCTGTCTTACTTACTCACGTTTGTAGTTACATATGCTGACTTTAAATATTCATGTATATGATTTAAAAACATAACCCATATTGTTTTGAATTATAGATTCTCTTAGTTGCTTGAACCATGTTCCATCCATCTATGCATTTAATTAATAATGTCTTGCAAGTATGTTATCTCTTAACATCAACAAAATGTAAGCCTTGTAGGTTTTCATTAAACTCTATCACAAATTACTGTGAATTGGAGCATTGATTTTTTTGGTAATTTTTAATTTTATCCTCAAATTGCTTCTTTGGACAATTGATCCTTTTGAGCTCAAATTAGCATATAATTGCAAGTTTTTTTTGGGAGAAAGGATTAAATTGAAAAATATAGAATTGAAAAACAAGGGTAACATAGATGATGTTTTTGTTGGGATAGTGAGGATTCACAGAAGATTGAGGAATTAAGGAGAAGGAGATTATTGAGCTGAAGGTTAAGAGAAGAGATGAGAAGAGAGAAATGAGAGGGAGAATACAAATCTGAATTTTGGTACTGTAACAATATATTTTTCATGTATTTCCCGTTTGTCTCAACAGTGCCTATTTATAGGCATTACAAATACCATAATCTACCATACATTTATACTCTTTCATACGTGTACAATTATACTCTAACATCCCTCCTCAATCTCTTGCTTTGGTAAACCAAGCATGAGATTGCTGCAATGCAATTGAAACAAAAGAGTACTTAACCCTTTTGTTAGGATATAACAAATTGTTCTTTAGAGGAGACAAATTGCACAAATAGTTGAATGCTAGCCACCTTTTCACGAACAAAATGCACATCAATCTCTATGTGTTTGGTTCGTTGATGCTGAACAAGATTAAATGACAGAGCAACAGGCGAGAGATTATCACAAAAAATAACTGGAGGCTGGACAATTGCAAGTTCAGTAGCTGTCAATGATAATGCTCTATTTTCTGCCTCTATAGAAGATTGAGAAATTGTGTGTTGTTTCTTTGAAGACCATGAAATAGGATTGGACCCAAGGAAATTGACCAAACCAGTGGTGGATCTTCTATCATTTGGATCTCTTGCCCTATTTGCATCATTGAAAGCTTTAAGTTCTAAAGAACCATGAGTATACCTCATTCCATAGCTAGTAGTGCCCTTGAGATATTGTAAAATACGTTTAACTACAGTGAGATGAGACACCATTGGATTTTGCATAAACTGACAGACTTGATGAACTGCAATGACAATGTCTGGACGAGTGAATGTTAGATACTGCAGAGCTCTTACAATGCTCCTATACATAGTGCGATTCTGAAAGGGCATACCATCATCCTTGGACAATCTTTAATAGGGAAGACAAGGAGTGTGGCATGCCTTAGCATCAATCATACTAGTTTTACACAATAAATCAGTTATGTATTTGGACTGAGATAGAAACAAGCCAATATGAATGTGAGAAATTTGAATCCCCATAAAATAATGTAAGTCACCCAAATCTGTGATTTCAAACTCAGCAATGAGAGAGTTAATAATCCCTTGAATCTCATAAGATGTAATGCCAGTAATGATAATATCATCTACATACACTAGCAAAATGATGATGCCATGATCAAGAGGTTTAGTGAAGAGAGATGAATCAGCAAAGGTGCGCTTAAATCCCAGAGTTGACAAAAAAGTAGTAAACCTATCATTCCATGCTCTTGGAGCTTGTTTAAGACCATACAAAGATTTATAAAGCTTGCACACCAGTTGTGGATGCACCGAGTCTATAAACCAAGGGGGTTGAGCCATGTATACCTACTCCTGAAGAATGCCATGAAGGAATGCATTCTTTACATCTAGCTGTCTCAATTTCCAGTTATAATGAGCAGCGAGAGCCAACACAATTCGAACAGTGGTTGGTTTAACTACAAGGTTGAAACATAGTCTAGGCTAGGTTCTTGGCTAAACCCTTGACCAATCAGTCGAGCCTTATGTTTAGCAATGGTGCCATCTGCATGCTTCTTGATTTTGAAGATCCATTTTCACCCTACTAAGTTCTTATGAGAGGGTAACTCAATAATGCTCCATGTACCCTGAGAATGCAGAGTAGTGATCTCTTGCACAGCAGAGAACCAAACTGGAATTTTTAAAGCAAATTTGTAGTTCATAGGTTCACTCAATGATAGGTCACAACCCCACTTTTACTACGTGTCTGCATAGGATGAACATTCATAGCAGGAATATGTAGAGCAACAAATAAATTCTTAGGATTGAAAGGCTCCTCTGAAGATGAAGGTTCAAAATACATACCTTCAGTGTTAGATTCAGGAGCCACAGGTATAAAGGAGAAGGACAAAGAAACATGAGTAATAGACATTGATGATGGTGAGTATGAGGAAATATCATGCGAATTGAGTGAGCTAGGAAGAGGAGGTGATGAAACCATATTGTTATTTGTGACAATAGGCAAAATTGAAATTGTAGAAGGAATAGGTGATGGATTAGATGATGTAATCTGTGTGATCAAGTCTTTGTAGGGAAACATATTTTCATTGAACAAAACATGTCTAGATATATAGGATTTCTTGCTAGAGACATTGTAACATATTTACCCTTTATATTGAGGGGCGAATCCTAGGAATACACATATAATGGTTTTTGATTGCAATTTATGTTGAAGATAGGGACGTAGTAAAGGAAAAAATACACAACCAAATTCTCGTAGATGTGAGACAGAAAGTATTTTCCCAAACAACATTTCATAGGGAGACTTGTGATGTAAAACAACACAAGGCATTCGATTGATTAAGAAAGATGTAGTGTGTACAACACAAGTACAAAAAGGAGGCAACTTAGCATGTTGAAATAAAGTTATTGTAGTTTGAATAAGATGTCTATGTTTACGTTCAACCAACCCATTTTGTTCAAGAGTATATAGATAAGATTTATGGTGCACAATACCCTTAGTGTTAAGAAAATGTTTCAAGGGTTTGTCACAGAGTTCGAATCTGATAAGAGCTGAGCACGTGAAGCTCTTGCTGTTACTGCATGGGCAGGATCGGCTTACTATTATTAGTATTATTATTCATTGTTATGTTTTGTTTAATTCATTGGGTTGAGTCAGTATTTGAATTAGTCAGCATTTGATTAGTCAGCATTTGAATTAGTCAGAGATAAGGGATTAGCCAGAGTATCAGTATCCCTAGTCTTCAGCTTCCCACGTTGTAGTTCCTATTATTAAGCTTACCGTTGTATGGACTAGCCTATTTAGGCCACTGTTCCGAAGATGGAAGGCATGCAATTAATAAACAAGCACCTTTCTCTTTTATTTCCTTCCTTCTCTAAATTCTTCTTATCAGTGGTATCAGAGCCTGGTTCAACCCATGGACACGCGGAACAAAACTAATGCGGAGTTTCGTGCTGAGATCACTGAAGCTCTCGGACGACACGACGCCAATTTTGATGAGTTAAATCAGAATTTTAATCGAGTCAACGACGTTCTTCAAGGAGTCATGGCTGAACTCCAAGCAATGAGAATGGCTCAGACCCATCGTTCTAGTGAGAGAGAAGTAAATCCTTTTGCTGGGGGAAGTGCTTCTCACGACAGGTCATCGGCAAGCTTTAATGTCGACAGGAATCACACCACCCTCAAGTTAAACTTTCCAACGTATTCAGGAGAAGGAGAGGATCCCACGGGCTGGATATTTAAGGCAGAGCAATACTTTGAATTCCAGAACATTGACGCCCCTCGACAGGTACAATTGGCTTCCTTCCATCTCTCAAGTGTGGCCTTACAGTGGTACCGTTGGTATACGAAAAACAAGGGTCAATTACGCTGGCATGAGTTTGTTTCTGCTCTTCTCCACCGTTTCGGACCAACTGAGTATGATGATCCAGCCGAAGCATTGTCCAGACTTAAACAAACCACAACGGTGAATGCATATCAAGAAGCCTTTGAGAAACTATCTCACAAGGTTGATGATCTTCCAGAAAGTTTCCTGGTGGGATGCTTTATCGCAGGATTGAAGGATGAAATTCGTTTGGATGTTCGTGTTAAACAACCAAAAACTCTCTCAGAATCCATTAGTGTGGCTCATCTGATCGAAGAACGCAATCAATTCCAAAGGAAGCTCAACTATCCAGCCAGAACAGCCACAACAACCCCATTTCAGCCGAAACCAGCACATCCAAACAACATGGGGCTACTGGGTCCAAGCCCAACTCAACGAGCAGCCCAACCAGCCAACCCAATCCGACGCATAACGGGACAAGAAGCAAAGGAGAGACGGGAAAAGGGGCTGTGTTTTTATTGTGATGAGCGTTATGTTCCTGGACATCGTTGTTCACGGCCTCAGATGTTCATGATGGTGGACGTGCAGCAGAAGGAAGAAGGAGAGGATGTGGACATGGATATTGTTGAACCTGAGGAAGACATTCCAGAAATCTCATTCCACGCCTTGATGGGAACCAATCACCCACAAACCTTCCGGGTCATGGGTAAAGCAGGTAACACGAAGGTGACAGTTCTCATTGATGGGGGAAGCACCCACAATTTTATTGATCAGTCCACGGCAACCAAATTGGGGCTCCTTGTCATTCACGGCAAAACCATCCAAGTCACAGTGGGAAATAAGGAAATTATTGAGTGCACGGGGCGTTGCTTAGGCCTTGCATTATCCATCCAAGGGATCATTGTTCGTGCTGATTTTTTTGTGCTTCCTGTGGCAGCATGCCAGGTCATTTTAGGGGTGCAGTGGTTGGAGACTTTAGGCCCCATCAAAATTGATTACAAGAAGCTTATCATGTCGTTCAAGAAGGGAGGGCAGACGCACACCTTAAGAGGATTGTCCCATACTGAACTTGCTCCCCTCAGTGATAGGGAGTTGCTCCATTTAACAGGAGTGGGATATTTTGTGCAGATAGAAGCAGAGACACAGACAAAGACAGACCCGGCTTGGTCACCTGACCTTAATTCCATCCTGTCAAAATTTGCTCATGTATTTCAGGAACCCACAGCGCTGCCACCTACGCGCAGCCATGATCATCAGATTCCCTTGATGCCGAATGCATCCCCAGTCAACAGCAGGCCTTACAGGTACCCGCACTATCAAAAAAATGAGATCGAAAAATTGGTCAAGGAGTTCTTGCAATCGGGAGTTATTCGCCCCAGTCGCAGCCCATTTTCGTCCCCAGTTTTACTGATTAAGAAGGCAGATGGATCTTGGCGATTTTGTGTGGATTATCAGGCCCTAAATGAGATTACCATTAAAGACAAGTTTCCCATTCCGATCATTGATGAGTTGCTTGATGAATTGCATGGCGCGAAGTTTTTTTCAAAACTGGACTTACGATCCGGGTACCATCAAATCAGAGTCCAGCCAGAAGACATCCCAAAAACCGCATTCCGCACTCATGACGGCCACTATGAGTTTGTGGTCATGCCGTTCGGGTTGACGAACGCACCAGCAACCTTTCAGAGCCTCATGAATGACCTCTTTCGCCCGCATCTACGGCGATTTATATTGGTATTTTTTGACGATATTTTGGTGTATAGCAGGTCTTGGATGGATCACTTACAACATCTTCGGCAAGTGTTGAGCATTCTCTCGGACAACCAGCTGTATGTCAAGCTCTCAAAATGCCAGTTTGGGGTACTTACTGTGAGCTATTTGGGGCACATCATCTCTGCCGAAGGAGTGGCAGTAGACCCGGCAAAAATTCAAGCAGTTCAAAATTGGCCAATTCCAGCAACTCCCAAGGATGTCCGTGGGTTTCTCGGGTTGGCTGGATATTATCGAAAATTTGTGAGAGGCTTTGGCGTCATTGCTGCCCCCTTAAATCAGCTCTTATCCAAGGAGGGATTCCGCTGGTCTGAGGAGGCCCTCATGGCTTTCAACAAACTGAAGCAAGCTCTCACATCCCCACCGGTGCTGCGGCTTCCAAATTTTGCACAACAATTTACAGTGGAATGTGACGCGTGTGGTGATGGGTTAGGAGCAATTTTATCCCAAGACAACCAACCAATTGCTTATTATAGCGAGGCATTGAAGGGTAAGGCGAGATTACTGTCAACCTACGACAAAGAGATGCTAGCGGTAGTGAAGGCCGTACGGAAATGGCGAGCATACTTGTTAGGCCGAACCTTTGTGATCAAGACCGATCATAAAAGCTTGAAGTACCTCCTTGAGCAGCGACTTACCACCCCGTCTCAAGCCCGTTGGTTGCCTAAAATTATGGGGTTCGATTACAGCATCCAGTATCGCAAGGGCAAGGAAAATCAAGGAGCTGATGCTCTCTCTCGCATAGCTGCAGCCCAACTCAATGCCATATCTGCTCCTATTACCGATTGGTGGAAGACTCTACAGCAAGAAGTCCAGCAGCAGCCTTATTACAGCCATGTAGCAACCAAACCATCCTTGAAGTTGGTCCAAAGAGATGGGGTTTGGATGCAACAGGGGAAGATACACTTGAGCCCCACATCTTCCTTGATACCTGCTGTTTTGGCCGATGGGCATTCCTCTCCCGCAGGTGGGCATTTCAGATATTTGAAGACGCTGACCCGCATCTCATCCAGTTTCCTTTGGCCTGGCATACGAACTACAGTCAAAAACTTCATTAAGGAATGTGAAGTGTGCCAGCGTTGTAAACATGAAACCTTGAAACCAGCTGGGTTACTTCAGCCTCTTCCAATCCCGCAGCGCATTTGGACAGACATATCCATGGATTTTGTGGAAGGCTTACCATCTTCGCAAGGATATAGTGTTATCATGGTGGTGGTGGATCGGCTCTCCAAGTACAGTCATTTCATGCCACTTAAACATCCTTACACAGCTGTGACAGTAGCAAAATGTTTTATTGATAATGTGGTCAAATTGCATGGCATGCCGAGTTCTATAGTAAGTGATCGGGATAAGGTTTTCGTAAGCTCCTTCTGGAAATCCTTATTCTCGCTGCAAGGCACATCTCTCAACTATAGCTCCAGTTACCATCCGCAAACGGACGGTCAAACCGAAGTGGTTAATCGAACCTTGGAGCAATACTTACGTTGTTTCACTGGCGACCACCCAAAGGCATGGAAGGAATGGCTGGCGTGGGCAGAGTATGGTTACAACACGGCAATTCATTCCACGACGAAGGTCTCACCGTTTGAAGCAGTTTATGGGATTCCTCCTCCCTCGATGATTTCATATATACCAGGAACTACCAAGCTGCCAGAAGTGGATCAGTTGCTGCGAACCAGAGAAGTAATCCTGCGGGACCTCAAACGAAATCTCCTTGTCGCACAGGGGCGCATGAAATCTCGGGCTGATTTGCACAGGCGGGAGGTCACCTTTCAGGTTGGAGATCACGTGTTCTTAAAATTGCAGCCATATCGTCAAAAATCAATAGCCTTCAGGAGTTCCTTAAAGCTGTCCCCCAGATTTTTTGGGCCCTTCAAGGTTCTTGCTCGCATTGGACCAGTGGCATACAAATTAGACCTTCCTCCAGGGTCACGCATACATGATGTTTTCCATGTCAGTCTACTCAAGAAACATTGGGGAGATATAGCCCAAGACACTGTAGTCACCCTTCCACCAATAACGACTGATGCTGTGGTGTTACCAGAACCGGAAGCAGTCCTGGATAGAAGGGTGATTCAGAAGGGGAAATACAGGCCAAGAACAGAGATATTGGTGAAGTGGAAGGGGGCCCTGCCAGAAGATTCTTCGTGGGAAAATTTATGGCGATTCGCAAAAACTTATCCTCAATTCAGCCTTGCGGACAAGGAAAATTCAAGGGGGAAGGAATGATAAGAGCTGAGCACGTGAAGCTCTTGCTGTTACTGCATGGGCAGGATCGGCTTACTATTATTAGTATTATTATTCATTGTTATGTTTTGTTTAATTCATTGGGTTGAGTCAGTATTTGAATTAGTCAGCATTTGATTAGTCAGCATTTGAATTAGTCAGAGATAAGGGATTAGCCAGAGTATCAGTATCCCTAGTCTTCAGCTTCCCACGTTGTAGTTCCTATTATTAAGCTTACCGTTGTATGGACTAGCCTATTTAGGCCACTGTTCCGAAGATGGAAGGCATGCAATTAATAAACAAGCACCTTTCTCTTTTATTTCCTTCCTTCTCTAAATTCTTCTTATCAGAATCTCATCACCCTCATTCAATATTCTATTTGATAAAGAATCTAGTACAAGGTGATGTAGATTTGTGTTAAAATTTCAAGCTAAAAAAACTTTCACTTGAGAAGTGTGTTAAAGAATAATATAAATCATATTTTTCAACTTCATCTAATAACTTAAATTTTTAGATGAGATGATTCCTTAAAATGTAAATCTTGTAAGTAAGGGTCATTACTTATAACCAAGCATCGTTTGTGACAACGTTTAACAATGTCATGCACATTTCCCCAATGTACCCATGTTTATCCCATTACTATTTAAAAAATTAATATTGATTAGTTGATATAGTGGATTCTAATGTTATTAATTGTTATATTGCAAAATAAAAATGGTATGATAGTTTTGTTAATTCAATGACTTAATTAAGTGATCCATAGCATCTTTCGTTTTTCATGTAAATTTCAAAATCAGTTTTGAAATCTATCTATTTTATATCAACAAGTAAATTATTACGCAGTATAGTGAAATTTAGAATGTAAATTGTAATTTCTAAAAGTAAATTAAAACTAATATCGAATGTTGAGGATAAGTTTTTGAAGAAAAATAAATCCACTTAATGTTGGTTCTGATGATAATAACGTGCATGTATGTAAAAAGTGGAATACTTAATGTTAGATGTACAGTTAACTTATTTTTCAAGTCCATTTTGTGCAGAAAAAGAATAAAAACAAATTTTTATCCTGTATTTACATCTTGCCATCAGGTGAGCAAGTCAACTAATTTAACCAGAACTTTGCTTGAATTGCAAAGACAGAATTGAGGCAGAAAATTAAACAAAAATAAATAAATAAAATTATATGAACAAAACCGAACTAGCTATTCAGTAGTATTTAAACCACCTTTTTATTATTGATTGAGTAATGTAATGGGTTTCCACACTTCAAACAATAAAGCAAATCTTCAAGGAAAAAAAGAAAAGAATTCTTGAAAAGGTACGTCCAAGCCAAACCAATCTTGCCATGCAAAAAAAAATAATAACTTATTCCACAATGACAGTAAACTTTGTCTAGTTAATCTTGCTGCAAACTTTCCTGATTTCACCAGCTTTACCGGTTAGAACTCCAACCCTGCCCATTTTTATCATGGAAACACCAAAGTCTTTGAAGAATTTGGATCGATGGGTCGCAGCAGATTGAAGTTTAACATAAGCTTTTGTCTCACTGTTGTCAAGGAGAGCTGCATCAGACTGGAAAAGTCCCCTTCTGTTTGCTACGAGTGTATAATAGCTGTTATCAAATGTCCTGACACTTCCAGGATCCATCTCTACGAGCGTAGTTTGATCTCCTACCTTGCATTTACTCTTCAATTTCGCTATGTATTCTGAATCCAATGTGGGATCGGTGCCATCCTTTCCGGTGGAGTTGTAAAGCCGGGAGGTGAAGGAAGAGCAATGAGAAGTGCCAATGGTGTGCCCACCTTTGTGCCAGAACAGAATAATTAGAATTTATCTCAGTACAATTTCGTTTTACTATATAGAACCTGAAGTGAAATGCTTAAGTACCTGAAAGCACTACAAGGTCCTTCACGCTTAGGCCCTTAGAACGAAACATTGAAATCAATTGAGAAATGTTTGCAAAAAATGGTGGCAGGTTTGTTAAGGGCTCTGAGAAGTTGGACACCCTACCATCCCTTCTTCCAGTTTCAACCTCCCAGAATGGTCCCATAGTCTGATAGAACAAGTTATTATTATTTAAAACCATTCTGTTCGTTAATATATTTCTTGCAAAAGAAATAACCTGAAATAAATTTCTTACCGCAACCGTGACATCCCTAGCCACAATGGCCAAGGCATCTGCACAGGAAACTACTCCGGGACACTCCTTTTCTAATGCAGTCTTGACTCTGTCAATAACTTGATATCCTCTAAGGCTTAAATTTGGAGGTGAATCCTTCTCAGCTTGGCCAGTACTAGAGTTCAGAAGCACTGAGCCATCACAACCCTGTGGAAATATACAATTAGGTAGAGTTTAAGAGAGAAAAAAAGAGCTTAAAACTGTTTCAGTATTTTCAAATGATCAGAGATGGGTTAAAGGCTTACGTACCCTAACAAAGCAGTCATGAAAGTGCATCCTCAACAAAGGACCACTAAGGCTAGGAGCTACTTTCATCACTTGATCCATGACCTCTTTCACAATTGCCTCAGCTTGAGGACATGTATCCTTGTAAAACCCTACCTTCAATTGCGCATTTGCTGGGTTAAGGAAAAATACCAAGAAAATCAATTGAAGAAAGATTAGACATGGGGAAAGCTTTGAACTAGCCATGTCTAGATGATAATCTCAATGTGTTGAACCTTGATTTCTTAGTGAGAACTCAATGAAACTGGAGAACTCTTTTATACTAGTCTCGACATCCTGTATAATCTTGGGAAAAGCTGTCATTACAAGACGTTTGATTTACTGTTGTTATTTAAATCTTGCTGTGTTGCGTATTCATATCCTAATTCTCTGTTGACTTCATTATTATAAGATTATGAAGTTGCCGGAAATGATCTGTGACAGAACAGAAGAGTAGGAATGCCTCATTGGATCCATATTCTAAAGCAAATAAGCTATACACAATCAAATTTGAGCTATTCAAGGGGATGAATGAATAGTGACCGTCAGGCAGGCGGTAAGATGTCCATTCTATCAATCAATTATTAGCTAGCTGGATTGAAACTTGATTTTTCTTGGTAAAAATTAACATATATTTGATTTCAAAAAAATCTTAATTGGTTGTTGACACCATGGCTGCTTCTCTCACTGCCACTTGGACCACTTAAGATTTTAACAAAGTCAAATATGTAGAGATCACAACGTCAGACATGGTAGTCATCATGCTAACGAACTACTTCTTAATAATTTTTGAAGTTGAGACATTTTCTATCCTAGAGATAGCGAATCATGGTTTATAGTTATTATATCTTAACCTTGTAATAAGCTTAAATGCTTCTACCAATCCAAGTTTGTCTCTAACATAGAAATAAATATATTTCTGAAATCCTTTCCTATCATTTTTATTTATTTATCTGAAATCAGCTTTTTTAGCAACAAAAAAATACCTAATTAATAAACTTCTCTAGATCACAATGGTCGTAGCTTGCAATAATGTTGATCCTCAAAAGCTTTTTCAAGGAAACTGTATCCGACTTTTTTTGATATAATTATTTGATATGCCATCAAAAGTTTATTATTTAAATTTTAATGTGATACCATATGTTAAAAAAGTAATATAAAATTATTTCCAAGACTTTACCTAATAAATAGGATTTTATTTTCCATTAACCTAGAAAAATCAAAATTGTTAATGGGATTTAGAATTGAAATAATACCATTTTCTTAAAGATTAAATATATGCTTCTACTCTCTAAACTTCTTTCTTATAATAATAGAGACTAAGTCTGCATTATGAGAAAATCATTTTTCGAAAACCATACGGAGAATTGTTATTAGTAGCTTGCTAGATTTGCAATGGAAAAATAATTATTTTTAATTTTTGCAAGTAAATGGTTATGCATTTAAATTATTCCAACTTGAAACAATATAATCTTTATGTCTTACTTACTCACGTTTGTAGTTACATATGCTGAATATAAATATTCATGTATATGATTTAAAAACAAAACCCATATTGTTTAGAATTTTAGATTCTCTTAGTTGCTTGAACCATCTTCCATCAATCTATGCATTTAATTAATAGCGTCTTGCAAGTATGTTATCTCTTAACATTAATTTTTTTTTAGCCTTTTAGGTTTTCATTAAACTCTATCATAAATTTCTGTGAATTAGAGCATTGATTTTTCTTAATTTTTAATTTAATCCTCAAATTGTTTGTTTGGACTGTTAATCCCTTTGAGCCCAAATTAGCATATAATTGCAAGTTATTTTGGGAGAAGGATTAAATTGCAAAACATAAAACTGACTTGAAAAACACGGGTAACATAGATGATGTTTTCAAATTTATTTCACAAATTTGTTTGTGAAATAAATTTCCACCCCCATCTTTTTGCTATAAGGTGATGAGTCCTTTTAATTATTTTAAAAGCACATCTTATTATCAATTTCATTTCCCTCATTTTCCAATCCTTTATTCATGAGAGACAAGAGGAGTTGCCAAATTTGAGAGTCAAGAGAGAGAAAACTCTTTGTTGGTTACGATTCTGAACACCAAAGATGTTATAATTAGTGACAATTTAGTGACTTGTACCTTTTTTGGTGGTGAGAGGAGAATTATGGTGGCTATTTTTAGCCTCAATATAGCCTAAAATATCAAATGTAGTTGAAGGATGCAATATTTCTTTCTAGTTTAATTTAGTGACTTGTACCTTTTTTTGGATTTATTAGGTTTATAAGTTAGTTTCTTAGTGTTATAAGGAGGTTTATTACGTCGATAAGTTAGTTTCTTAGTGTTATAAGGATGTTTATTACATTGACAAACAAATTGTAGATAAAAATAACTTCAAGGTTGGATTTTCTAGCCACTACAATGGTGACTAGAATATGGATTGGATGACAGCACATCGATTGCTATAAGGAATGACATGTCATCTGCCTTTTTTTTATTTTTCAAAAGAATAGAGGTCACCTACAAGTTGTACTCCCTTATAAAAAAAATGGCAAGCTAATATGCATGGGCCTTGGCTTTAAAGCCCACACACCTTGACAATTTATTTTCAATTAATACCTTTTCTTATGACTTTTTTATAATATTTTTTGATTTTTTTTATTTAGTATCACTCCTATGTTATTTTTTAGATTATTTGGTCATTTTCAAATATAAATTATTTTAATTATATTGATTGTCTTTAATTATTCATGAGGTTAATATGATTTATCTTAATTTGTTTTATGATATTTTTAATATATGAAACCGTGCATAATTTTATTTCTTTTATTTCATTGGAAAAATATATATTTTTGATAGTTTTAATACTAATTTATTTTATTAAAAATAAACTAATTAAACATAACTCATGATTGCTTTTGTACTATTAAATAACATGATCTATATTTATCTTTTAATTTTTTTTATTTGTCATTGATTTTATTTCTATTAAATTATCCTAAGCTCGTGATTTAGGAAGCACGAGGTTACTTACCCGCGCGCTGCGCTGAGCTTTTTTCTATGTAAGAAACTAAATGATTTTGTGCATGTTATAATTGGTTACCTTAATATTTAATTAGTGATATTGTAATCGGTAAAATCTGTTAGAAATGATTTTTATTCCGCCTAAAAGTGATTGAATGTTTCTATTGTTAAAACAGTTTTGATAATTATTTAATTGGTATGTTGTACAATTGGAAGAGATAAAATTTATTGAAAATGAGTCATGTGCTTCATGCAGCATATTGATTGATTGTTATGTATATTTTATTTGTTTGATGAATTATTTCATTAGCAAATAGCAAAATTATAATCGATGAATTTTAGCACAAATGAATGATTTACGCATTAAACAATTTAATTGGTTGTTTGGTTTAACTACTTGTGTAATAATTTAATTGGTAGATAAGAAAACTTTAATTGATCAAATTGACTAAAGATGAGCTATTTGTTGCCTACAATGTACTAATTGTTTATTGGACGTATTTTAATTACTTGATGAATAATTTATTTGACAGAGAGCAAAATGCAAATGCTAAAATTTATTAAATATGAGTTTGTCAGATTTTTCTTCATATTATCATATTAAGAGTATTTTAGAACACTGAGATTAAATTAATGTGAGATTTATAAAGAAAATTTAGTTAATTTTTTTTATGTATATTTTAAGATATTAATATAAAAAAAAATATCACAATATATAATTAGCCTCACCTATTTTTCAAGGAAAAATTCCTAAAAATAATTTTTATCATTATTCTAAATGTCTTATCTAAAGTAAAATAAATACATATAGAAATTACATAATCTTAAAATATTTAAGTTCATTATTTAGCTTAGATGTATAACATTATAAAAAAAATATAAGACTATTAACAATTTTGCTACATTTTACAAAATCTGGTGCAGGCTGCGGTGAATCGCAAGACATTTTTTTTTATTGTAGATAATTTGGCACAATTTTTCTATCTGTCTTGTCTATGTATGACTTCGTATATTGTTTTTACATTTTATAAAATCTGAAATATCATACATAAAAAAAGTCACTAAAGTTAATTTTCACAAAAAAAAATATCGACCAGTGAATCATTTTGATTATTATTCTCATTGTTACTACTATGATTGCTAAATTGTCATAATTATTACAATGCTATTATGAATATTATCGCAAATAAGTAATATTCTAATTATCAATAGTAATACTATCATTGCCACTAGCATTATTGCTATAAAAAAATGAAAGTATTTGTTTTTATTTTTTAAGATGTATTCTTTATATTTTTATATTTTATGTGATATCAGAATACTAACATTAAAATAATTTGATATTTCTTAAAAAAATAGTTCATATATATATATATATATTATAAGACATTAATATTAAACAAATATCAAAATATATAAGTATTCTCAATCTGTCCAGAAAATATTTTTTATTTATGTAATATAAGATTTGAAATATCATACATAAAAAAGTTACTGAAGTCAAATTTTAATAAAAACAACATCGTTTAATGAATTATCTTGATTACTATTCTTATTGTTATTATCATGATTCTTAAATTATCATAATAATTATAGCTACTATTGTAATAATTATTGTAAGTAATTAATATTATAATCATTACTAACAATATTATTGTTACCACTATCATTATCATTATAAGAACACATTATTGTTTTTTTTATTTTCAAGATTTATTCTTCATATTATTATATTTGAAGTATTTCAGAACTCTATGATTAAATTAATTTGAGAATTTTTTTTAAAAAAACTTCCTTTATATATATATATATATATATATATATATATATATATATATATATATATATATTTTAAGGTTTAATATTAACACAATATCTAAATATATAATTATTTTTAAGACAAAAACCATTGAAAATAATCGTTATCATTATTTTAAACGTATTTTCCATAATAAAATGAATATATTAAAACCTACTATACAACAACAATAACAACAACAACAACAATAATAATAATAATAATAATATTATTATTATTATTATTATTATTATTATTATTATTATTATTATTATTATTATTATTGTAAATAATTTTGCTATAGTAAGAATCAAAAGTTTTGTAGACTGATTATTTTGCTAACATGTATAGCATTATTAAAAATATCTAAGACCATTAACATTTTTTTACATGTTAAAACATTTGTTTATGGCTACCACAAAATAGAGGGCAATTGGCTCGTATATTTTTTCATTGCAGATAATTTACCCTAATTTTTCCACCCGTTTATTTTATGTGATATTATCGATGAATTATTTTGATTCTTATTGTCATTGTTATTATCATTATTGTTAAATTGTCACAATTATTATACATGTCAGTATAAATATTATTATAAATAATTAATATTCTAATTATTATTGATAATACTATTGATGACACCATAATTATTGTTAGAAGAAGAAATTAAATTAATTTTTTATTTTATAAGATTTATTCCTCATATTATTATATTAAAAGTATTTCAGAATACTGATATTATTTGTTTAAAAAAAACCCTAGGTAATTTATTTTGATATATATATATGTTAAGGTGCTAATATTAAATAAATATCAAAATATTAAATAAATATTAAATCACACTATATTTATAAGGAAAAAAACTTATAACTAATCATTATCATTATTTTGAATGTATTATCTATAATAATTCAAAATTTCAACACCTAACAATATTAACGAAAAAAAAATTTAAGTAACTTATTGACAAAACAAAAATAAATATTATTAGATTTAAAAAAAAATATTTGATTTAAAGAATAAAAATATAATAAATATCAATTTTCAAATGATCACCAACACAAATTAGAATTTAAACATTAAATAAAAAAAACAACTTTAATAACAGTGGAAATAAGAAAAATTAGAAACAAACATGGCCGAAAATATATATAAAATTAGACAAAAATAGGAACCATTTTAAAAATATATATAAAAAATAAAGGTATTAAAATAAAATCCAAGATTAAAAGTATAAGGCCGAAATGCAAAACACATATATAATAAATTTCATTTCAAGCACAAAATTGAAACAAATCTAAACGTTGATACCAAAAAAATTAAAGAATTTAAAACAAAACCGGAAATTAAAAGACAGAAGACTGAAATGAAACTAAAATATATATTTAATTTGAATTGAAGGATAAAATTGGAACAAATCAACATTTTAATACCAAAAATATTTAGGATTTCAAACCAATCTTGAAATTAAAAGACGGAAGAATGTAATGAAACTACAATATATAATCAATTTTCATTGAAGGAAAAAATTAAAATAAATCAAAACTTCTATAACAGAAATAAGGACCATACAAAATATTCGAAAGATCAGAGACTATAATGAAACTACAATAAACAGCGGGGTCTTACGTGTACTTTTACATACAGGAGAGAGAAAAGGATAAAAAACCTCAACCCACCACCGTCACATCTCCAGCCACCTTAGAATGCGATGCGCTGCACGAGGAGGAAGAAAACATGGTGGAGAATAATTATAGATGTCAGTTAAGCAATTTTGCACCGCTGAACACACCGCACGCGCCGTCCGCAATCGAAATGAGGGCGGAAGTGGACGGCGTGTATGTACGTATTTGGCTATTTAAAAAAAATTATGCAGTTACCATATTGACCCGGGCGTGTACTGTGCATTTTGTCTTATATGGGGGTATATTTGTATTTAGCCATTTAAAAAAATATGTGCAATAACTTTAATGCCCTCGACGATTCTACTTCATTTTTGTCTTATATATGAGTATTATGGTTATTTTACTATGCATAGAAAGATAAAAAATCAAAAATATCCCCAGACCCAAGGCTAAAAAACACAATAAAGTGAGGGGTATAGTAGTAATTTTATTATTCCAATTCACAGTGCATCTGAGTCTAAATGAACAGTGAAAAATATTGTTTATTGCTGTTGGAAAGGATGTTTTGGTTTGACCTATAAGATAATAAAAATATCATATCTTTTAGTTTTTTAATTTAATGCCAAAACGAAGGACTATGTGACGAATTGTCTAAAGAAATACTTGATGTGGATGCAAAATGAAAAGGCTATGATAATATAATATTAAAAATCCAAAATCCTGAGAGATTTGAACTCTCGTGGGGAAACCCGTGTACTTAGCAGGCGCACGCCTTAACCACTCGGCCAAAACGATTTCGTTGTTCAGTCCTAGTATACAAATGATACTTATATTATTATATAATTTTACTATTTCAATCAAAAGTGCCCCTGAGTGTAGATGAACAATAAAAAACATTGTTCATTATATTTTGTTGAAAAGGTTATTCTGATTTAGCTTATGTAAAATAAATAATGTTAAGCATGTAATCTTGACATATCTCATGTGTGAGGTCATGGATTTCGCATGTCAACTAAACATTTCTTCGAGCAAAATCTTTTTCAATTATGTTTTTGTTGCTGTTGCCTTATTTCTTATTGTATTATCAAATCCCTCTCCTTTTAAAAAATATTGGTCCGACCCGTGTTGCTCCTTGGGCAACGAATCTAGAGAATATCTACCTAAACTATATATTTCATTTGATACACTCTTTGTGTGTGTTTTGTATTATAATGTAGGATGTTTTTTACAAGTGGTTTTGTTTAAAAATGTATTAAAGTATTTTTTTTACATCAATAAATCTAAATTATCGAGGAATACTAAAAAAAATCAATTTAATATTTTTAAAAATAAAATAAAATACATTAAAAAAAGGTAAGACAATCTCCTCAAAATACAATGTACTGACTCTTTTTTACAACAGATGGATTTTCCGCATAGGATTGAACTAAATTATCTTCCTTTAAAAAAATAAGAATAAAAATAACAAAAGTTATAGCTATTATAACTTTGATTTTCTTGATTTTTCTATGACTTCTTAGGAAAAAACCTGACTTGCATCTGGTTTTAATTAAAATTTGGATGACCAAATGGAAGAGGTAGTAATTAAATAAATAAAAAACCATGTAAATTTGCTCATTTGAATAGCTTACAGTTTATCCATATACGAATATGGTGCATTTCACTCCTATACTCAGTTTTTTTATAATTTGTCCACAAATTCTTTTTGCTATATATACTTCTTAATCACACCTATACTATAAACGTTATTCATGTCACTAAAGAATGGTGAGCACATGACATGACATCATGGATAGAGTAATGGTGCACGGTGCACCTTTCCAATAGTAAAACTTCAAAAATATATTAATTATTAGTCCATAATTTTCATGGAATCAAGAAATGTGTATTTTAGGTAATGTATAGATAGATTCAATTTATTTCGTCATTTGCCACCGATGATGTGTTTGAGGCCAAAGTTCATGTTTTTTTAACATGGAATATCAATGATTTTCCTATGTATAGAATGATTTTTAGTTAGAGCTCGCATGGAATATGAAAAATAACAAGTCCTTCACACTAAAATATAATGATAAAGCCGTTAAGGAACCATCTCACCTAAAAGCTTAAGCTTATAGGTGAGGCTCCAGAATATGATTATATTATACTCTAACACACACCCTCAAGTGAAAGCCCTTTGGGCTTGAAACTTGCACAGGCCCACATCACATTGTGTTTGATTTTTATCAAATAGAATGGGGGGGTGAGATTCGAACTCGTGACCGCTGGGTCAACAAGGCTCTGATACCACGTTAAGGAACCATCTCACCTAAAAGCTTAAGCTTATAGGTGATGCTCCAGAATATGATTATATTATACTCTAACAAAAGCATCTTGTTTTACTGTCACCACTAGTTCTTGTCAATGAATCATAAATATAGAAAGAATATAGAGGAATTCTTGGTTGGTAGAGTTCAAAGAGATGTTGCATCGTTACTAGCACTGGGTGAAGAATTGTATGATTGTTATTAGAGTATGATGATGTGTTTGGTTTTCCATTTGTAAAAAAACAAAGTATTTCTTAGGAGGTTATTTTAGTCTAGTTGGAGGACTACTTTACTGGAAAAAGGTTTAGACAAGTAGCTATTCATTGGTATTTAAACCACTTTTTTTTTTATTCGTGATGGAGTAATGTAATGGGTTTCCACACTTCAAACAATAAAGCAAATCTTCAAGGAAAAAAAGAAAAGAATTCTTAAAAAGGTACGTCCAAGCCAAACCAATCTTGCCATGCAAAAAAAAATAATAACTTATTCCACAATGACAGTAAACTTTGTCTAGTTAATCTTGCTGCAAACTTTCCTGATTTCACCAGCTTTACCGGTTAGAACTCCAACCCTGCCCATTTTTATCATGGAAACACCAAAGTCTTTGAAGAATTTGGATCGATGGGTAGCAGCAGATTGAAGTTTAACATAAGCTTTTGTCTCACTGTTGTCAAGGAGAGCTGCATCAGACTGGAAAAGTCCCCTTCTGTTTGCTACGAGTGTATAATAGCTGTTATCAAATGTCCTGACACTTCCAGGATCCATCTCAACGAGCGTAGTTTGATCTCCTACCTTGCATTTACTCTTCAATTTCGCTATGTATTCTGAATCCAATGTGGGATCGGTGCCATTGTTTCCGGTGGAGTTGTAAAGCCGGGAGGTGAAGGAAGAGCAATGAGAAGTGCCAATGGTGTGCCCACCTTTGTGCCAGAACAGAACAATTAGAATTTACCTCAGTACAATTTCGTTTTACAAGACTGTATAAAGAACCTGAAATGATATGCTTAAGTACCTGAAAGCACAACAAGGTCCTTCACGCTTAGACCCTTAGAACGAAACATTGATATCAATTGCGATATGTTTGCAGAAAACGGTGGCAGGTTTGTTAAGGGCTCTGAGAAGTTGGACACCCTTCCATCCCTTCTTCCAGTTTCAACCTCCCAGAATGGTCCCATAGTCTGATACGATAAATTATTATTAATTAAAACCATTGTGCTATCTAATATTTTTCTTGCAAAAGAAATACATGAATAACCTGAAATAAATTTCTTACCGCAACGGTGACATCCCTAGCCACAATGGCCAAGGCATCTGCACAGGAAACTACTCCGGGACACTCCTTTTCTAATGCAGTCTTGACTCTGTCAATAACTTGATATCCTCTAAGGCTTAAATTTGGAGGTGAATCCTTCTCAGCTTGGCCAGTACTAGAGTTCAGAAGCACTGAGCCATCACAACCCTGTAGAAATATATAATTAGGCAGTGATCATAAGCATTTTACTATAACTCAAGGATAAAACAAAAAGAGCTTTAAACTGTTTCGGTATTTTCAAATGATCAGAGATGGATTAAAGGCTTACGTACCCTAACAAAGCAGTCATGAAAGTGCATCCTCAACAAAGGACCACTAAGGCTAGGAGCTACTTTCATCACTTGATCCATGACCTTTTTAACGATAGCCTCAGCTTGTGGACATGTATCCTTGTAAAACCCTACCTTCAATTGCGCATTTGCTGAGTTGAAGACGAATAGCAAGAAAATCAATTGAAGAAAGATTAGACATGGGGAAAGCTTTGAACTAGCCATGTCCAGATGACAATCTCAATGTTTTGAACCTTGATTTCTTAGTGAGAACTCAATGAAACATGACAACTCTTTTATAGTAGTCTCCACATGCTGTTTATATCTTGGGAAAAGCTGTCATTACAAGACATTTGATCTGCCATTACCTTGAGAAATTAAATTAGGTGTATGGTTTATTGTTGTTATTTAAAACATGTTGGGCTGCGTATTTATTATAAGATTATGGTGAACAATTATTTTTGTAATACAAAGATGTAGCCGCAGGAAATGACCTGTGACAGAACACTAGAGTAGGAATTTTGCATGTGATTGTTCATGGAATCCATATTCTAAAACAACGCAACTAAGCTAATACAGAATAAAATCTGAGCAATTATATCACATTAAACAAAGTACTTTTTCTAATTAACCTTGAAAAATGAAAATTGTTAAATTTAGAATTGATATAGCACCGACTAATGAAGTTAACTGCATATAAATTTTTTAAAGATTATATATATGTGTCTAATCTCAGAACTACTTTATTGTAATAAGTGAGACAGAGAATCATTTTTTGAAAGCCTCCATACAGAGAAATGCTAGATTTGTGGTTGGTTCAATGGAACAATCTTATTTTATTTTCAAATGAGGGGATATGTATTTAAATTAGTCCAAGTTGAACAATATATTTTTTCTGTCTCGTACTTACTCACGTTTGCAGATTCATATATTGAAATTAAATATTCATTAAATGATTTTAACCCATATTGTTTAGAATTTTAGATTCTCTGACTTGCTTGAACCATGTTCCTTCCATCTACTCCATTATAAGCATTTAATTAAGAACGTCTTGCATGTATGCTATCTCTTAGCATTAACTAAAACCAAGCCTTGCAGGTTTCCGTTGTTGCTGTAAACAATGTTTATTCTCTAACAAATCATTTTGGATTGGAGCATTGTTTTTTTTTAAAAACAAATCATCCATAAACCTTTTCTTTGGACAATTCAGCTTTTTGATCCCAAATTAGCACCTATTTGCAGGGTTTTTTTAGGTAGAGAGGGTTAAATTGAAAAACATAAGATTGAAGTTAAAAATACACGTAATATTGGTGGCGTTTTCAAATTTATTTGTGAAATGCATTTCAGTCCCTCACATTTTTTTTATAAGGAGATCAATGCTTTTAATTTTAAAAAAATATATTTTGGTATCTATTCAAATTATATTTTCATGTATTAAATTAAATACATTAAGAAAATGATGTCAAAAATAAAATAATAAATTTTGATTGCAGGAAAAGTGGAAATGTTCTTAAAGTTCTCTTCACGTACATGAGTCCTCTTATAAACAGTCATATCTACATCTTGCTTTAGATGAAAAGATGTTCATTCCAGCCTTAAAGTCTTAACTATATGAAATATTAACTTGCTTTGATTTGAAAAAAAAAAGCTTGACTTGATAAAGATTATTACAGGGTTGAAAGTTTTAACTGTGTGATATCTTGATTTTGTTTGATTTGATGAAGAAAAAAGTTTGATATTTTTCTTTCTTGATGGACTTGGATTTTTTGAGAAAACTTTGATGTGTTTATGTTGGGTGTTTAGTCTATATTTGTTGTCCTTTTTTGTTTCTTATTCTTGTTTTGAGCATGCAAGCCTTGTTCATGTTATTTTTATATTATTATTTATTATCTGTGTTGACTATTTATCGACAAGTCAAGTGAGATTTACCTCAAATATCCCTACATAAGGCAAACTGCTTTGTTATTTGATTGTTTTTCTAAGTTTGATTTTCTATTCGTTGGTCTTTCCTAGAGCTCAAGGTAAATCTCTCTTCGTGAGAGAGTCCCTACCTCTTTAGGAATTGAAAACCTAACAAAAAAAAACTTACATTGCATTTTGAAAACCTCATTTTAACTATCTATGAGTGTACTTTACACTATAATTTTACACTGTGATAGCTAAAAGAAAAAAATCTTTTAATATTTTGATATCTTGGCTAAATTCCAATGGATAATCATAAATCGGTTACGATATCTAATTTTGTTTCAAAACATGAGAAATATGTCATTTCTTTTTTACAAAAAGTATGCTTGAAAAAAAAACCTTTGAATTCGGACGTATGCACGAAAACAACACTTTTTTGTTTATAAATGTTTTACAAAAGAATTTTTTTGCAGATTTTATATTTTGTAATTTTTTGTATTTTTTATTTTTTTGGATGGGCTAGTTGTCCAGCCCTAATGGGCCAAGAGGCCCATCATTTGGAGCTAGACTATCAACCCGAGTGGGCCAAATGACCCACCCATTCTAGGTGGCCGGGCTGGGACTTGTTCAAGACCCGAACAACCCACTGTTTTGCACGTGAATAGTGGCGTAAGTCCCATTGTTCACATGCAGAATAACGGGACGGGGAAGTGCATTAATTCGCTCCCCCCACTATTCAACACAATGGTGAATAGTGAAATAGTAATTTATAGAGGGTGACGATATGAGTACCTATCACTCTCTCCTTCTAGAGGAGGCCAAGGTGGTTCTTCCTATGATGGTGGTGTAGGAAATGGTTGTCTGTGGTGGCTGGTAGAGCTGCCGGTAAGGGACTGGTTTTGTGTAGGGGTTGTTGTTGCTTGACGTGGACACTGGATAAGAAGAGCTGAGCTTGCCGGGGAGTTGCTGGAGTTAAAGAAGGGCTGGCGATGGTGATTGTCGACCTGTCAGCGCTGGGAAAGGCTGCTGAACACTATCGAGGGAGACGTTAAAGTGAGCTATTACAACATGGAGAGAGAGAGAGAGCACTGTGCATGGATGGTGGGAGAGAGGGAGTTGCCAGGGGTTCCGTCGACATCGAGAGTGGCTATTTTTTATGGTTATTCTACAGTTATTTACACTGTGTCATTGCCTTCTCCTTTTTTTCTACAAACTTCCCTTTTCCCCCCTCTATAAACTTCCCTTTCCCCCCCTCTATAAACTTCCCTTTTTTTTCTTCGCTTTTCTCAGTCCTAAATTTTCCCCTCTACATCATTTCTCCACACTCTATTTATAGGCCAAGAAGGCAACCTTTCGGCTGCCCATTACTTGCATGCAGCGATGGATTGCCTCCTACAGTATAGCGTGCCTGCTCTCTTCAAGTGACTAAACATTGTAGTCACATTTATTGGATTTGGGATATTTAGGAGAAAATATAAATGTGTTTTGGTCCCTCAATTTATAATTGTTCTAATTGCACCCCAATTGGATTTCAACAATAGCCTTAGCTTTGCACGTTTTTTTTTTGGTCATTGGCTTCCAATTTATGCATTTTGACCCTTAATTGATCATTAAACTCTCAATTTCCTTTGATTTTTCCCCTGACTTCGCACAATTGGCTTGGAAAAATCAATTCGATCTCCGAAAATTTCAATATTCTCAATTGAACCCGAATTAAACTAAGAAACTTGATTTCTTATCAATTAAGCCTCTAATTAATTGAATTTGACCAATTTACAGTATAATTAAGTCCTTGCACTTAATTAAATCCTTCAATTGGACCTTAAATTAATTTCCAAACATAATTATACTCTAAATTGGCCCATGATTAAATCAAATTAGCCTATAAAAAATAGAATTGTGCTTTCCAGCTTAAATTTTATGCAAATTAGTCCAATAATAAATTATTTTAGTCTTGAAATTGTGCAAATTACTCTGTTTTTTTTTTTGTTGTGGTCTAATGATGTCTACTTTTCTTTTCCTACCATGGTGGGTTAACTACAATGAACAAACCCTGGTTATCTAAAACATCTAGGTCTGAAATGGTAAAATATCATCAATTATCATTAAGGATTCTTTTGGAATAAAGCTGAAATTTTTATTATTGCATCATTCCAAATAATATTTCAAAAAATAAATCCCTTGCTTTTTGTTATTCTTATATTAAAAGTGAATGAGTTCAAAATAATATTTTGAATATTAACCCTAAATTTTTTATCCTTATTAAAATGAATAATAAATTATTATCTCTGATAATATTTTGGATATTAAATTCTTTTAGATTTTTCATTAGTATATTGAAAAGAAATATTTTGTTGAAAAGAAATAATTCTTATATATTTTTAAAATATAGTCAGAATTCTTATAATTTTACAAACTTCAGTAAACATCTTGCAATACATTTTTTAAAAACATGGCAAAAAATAAAAAAGAAATTAATTGCCAGATAAATTTTACAATTTATAGTCATATGCAAGAAAAAAACATTTATTTAATCTTATTTTTATTTTTTAGACTTTGTTTGGTAAAAATTCATTTTTTGTGATAAAACTACAGTTTTATTTTATTTATATTCTAAACTAAAGTTTTTGAAGAAAGGGTTAAATTGAAAAACACGGTAAGCAGCATCGTTGGTCACAATATTTGACAACGTCATATGCACACTTCCCCCAGTACCCATGTTTCGCCCATTGATTGCTATTTATAAAATTAATCCATATAGATTAAATTAATATTATTACTTGGTAAACTAAAAAACAAAAACAAAAATCATATGATCGTTTTCTTAATTCAATGACCTAAGTGATCTAGTGTTTTCGAAAACTATGATTTATAAAAACGATAGAAATAAAAAAGGTAAATTATTTTATAATATTATAGTTCAGTGATTTTTATTTTTATCTTTGATATTTTTTAAAATTACAGTTTTTATTCTTATACTTTGTTATGTGAGCATAACAAGTGTATAATATAAATTGTAACTTATAAAAACACGGAAAATACGTATATAATTAATTAAATCATAGGATATCAAGATAATTTTCTTAAAACAGATCCAGAACTTGTTTTCATGGATGTAAAAAGTGTAATATTTCATGATATATGTACAGTCAACTTATTTTGCAATTCCATTTTGTGCACCAAAAGATTAAAACAGCTGTTGATGACACCATAATTATTGATGACAGCTTATTTTACTACTCAATGATATTTTATTATTGATTGAGTAATGTAATGGATTTCCAGACTTCAAACAATTAAGCAAATCTTCGAGGAAAAAAGAAAGGAATTCGTGAAAAGGTACGTACAAGCCACACCTATCTTTCCATGCAAAATAAATAATAATTTATTACATGATGACAGTAAACTTTGTCTAGTTAATCTTGCTGCAAACTTTCCTGATTTCACCAGCTTTACCGGTTAGAACTCCAACCCTGCCCATTTTTATCATGGAAACACCAAAGTCTTTGAAGAATGTGGATCTATGGGTCGCAGAAGATTGAAGTTTAACATAAGCTTTAGTCTCACTGTTGTCAAGGAGAGCTGCATCAGACTGGAAAAGTCCCCTTCTCTTAGCTACGAGTGTATAATAGCTGTTATCGAATGTCCTGACACTTCCAGGATCCATCTCTACGAGCGTAGTTTGATCTCCTACCTTGCATTTACTCTTCAATTTCTCCATGTATTCTGAATCCAATGTGGGATCGGTGCCATCCTTTCCGGTGGAGTTGTAAAGCCGGGAGGTGAAGGAAGAGCAATGAGAAGTGCCAATGGTGTGCCCACCTTTGTGCCAGAACAGAATAATTAGAATTTATCTCAGTACAATTTCGTTTTACTATATAGAACCTGAAGTGAAATGCTTAAGTACCTGAAAGCACTACAAGGTCCTTCACGCTTAGGCCCTTAGAACGAAACATTGAAATCAATTGAGAAATGTTTGCAAAAAATGGTGGCAGGTTTGTTAAGGGCTCTGAGAAGTTGGACACCCTTCCATCCCTTCTTCCAGTTTCAACCTCCCAGAATGGTCCCATAGTCTGATACGACAAGTTATTATTATTTAAAACCATTCTGTTCTTTAATATATTTCTTGCAAAAGAAATAACCTGAAATAAATTTCTTACCGCAACCGTGACATCCCTAGCCACAATGGCCAAGGCATCTGCACAGGAAACTACTCCGGGACACTCCTTTTCTAATGCAGTCTTGACTCTGTCAATAACTTGATATCCTCTAAGGCTTAAATTTGGAAGTGAATCCTTCTCAGCTTGGCCAGTACTAGAGTTCAGAAGCACTGAGCCATCACAACCCTGTAGAAATATATAATTTGGCAGTGATCATAAGCATTTTACTATAACTCAAGGATAAAACAAAAAGAGCTTAAAACTGTTTCGGTATTTTCAAATGATCAGAGATGGATTAAAGGCTTACGTACCCTAACAAAGCAGTCATGAAAGTGCATCCTCAACAAAGGACCACTAAGGCTAGGAGCTACTTTCATCACTTGATCCATGACCTTTTTCACGATAGCCTCAGCTTGTGGACATGTATCCTTGTAAAACCCTACCTTCAATTGCGCATTTGCTGAGTTAAAGACGAATAGCAAGAAAATCAATTGAAGAAAGATTAGACATGGGGAAAGCTTTGAACTAGCCATGTCCAGATGACAATCTCAATGTCTTGAACCTTGATTTCTCAATGAGAACTCAATGAAACATGACAACTCTTTTATAGTAGTCTCGACATGCTGTTTATATCTTGGGAAATGCTGTCATTACAAGACGTTTGATGTACTGTTGTTTTTTAAATCATGCTGTGTTGCGTATTCAAATCCTCATTTGCTGTTGACTTCATTATTATAAGATTATAATGGCTCCATTTTTGTAATATAAAAATGAAGCTGCCTGAAATGATCTGTGACAGAACAGAAGAGTAGGAATGCCTCATGTGATTGCTCATTGGATCCATGTTCTAAAGCGACTAAGCTATATAAAATCAAACTTCAGCAATTCAAGGGGATGAATGAATAGGTGATCGTGAGGCAGGAAGTAAGATGTCCATTCTATCAATCAATGTTTAGGTAGCTGGATTGAAACTTGAATTTTCTTGGTAAAAATGAACATGTATTTGATTTCATAAAAATCTTAATTGGTTATTGACACCGGGGCTGCTTCTCTTACTGCCACTTGGACTAATTAAGATTTTAACAAAACCAAATATGCAGAGAGCACAACGTCAGACATGGGAGTCATTATGCTAACGAACTACGTACTTCTTAATAAGTTTTGAAGTTGAGACATTTTCTATCCCAGATAAGTCTGTCTTATAGCACAAAAAGACACTCATTTTATATCTACTCCCCTCAATATATATAAATAGTATTAAAAACTTTTAAGGAGATCATACGAGATTTTTAAAAACAATTAAATAATTTTTTTTATTCGGCCGCTCTTTTGACGATTGATAAGTGTTTTATACTTTTGGTTGTTGTGGCTAGGTAAATAATTTAAGGACAAGGGACATGAATTGTGGAAAAAAGCAAGAAGGTACGACAATTAAATTTAAGGGGCACAATTGTGTTTTCGAATTTTGTTTTAAAATAAAGTAGTAATTAATTTGAATGATAAGGGGATAATTAATTTAAATGGTGGGGATGCTAGTTTTGGAGTTTTTCTTTTCAAATTCTATTAAATTTCTTGAGTCCTAATTTTGAGATTTATGTATTTCAAGGTTTCATGAATTTGGACACTTCTTAGCTAGAACTTGGAGATCTTAGGCAAGCATTTTTAAAAAGGGATCCTTTTGAGCTTTAAATAAAGAAGGTGGTGAGTATTTTTTAGGTGATCCCTGGTGACATGAAATTTTATGAATCTTTTTATAAAAAAAGGATCCCTATAAGCTTGAAGACTAGGTGGTGATCCTTTTTAGGCAATCCTTGGTGACATGAAATTTAAGTTGATAAAGGAAATTATAAGACTTGGTGTAATGCAATAAAATCCTGGCTAGGTTCCAAAGATGGATAGGAGGCGATGGAAAAGGCTTTGAGGAACCTATAAATGGAGAAATGTTGACTTTATACCAAATAGAGGTCATGTAAAAGGCATAAAGAAAAGATCAACTAGCATTATCAATCATCCACCAATTTCATGCAAAATACCTTATAGAAAATTATAAGCCCTTGAGGATATGAATAAAGCAAAGGAAAATAAGGCAGAGGAAAATTTAACAAGTAAATAGACTAATAACATAAAGGGATATGGTCGACTAGTTTAACAAACAATACCAATTCAAAATCCATATTTGACTGGAGGTTTGATAAATCCAAAGTTAAATGCTATAATTGTCTAAAAACAACCATTATGTTAGGGATTGTTGGAACCCAACAATTTTTTTTAAAAGAGAATGCAAATCTTATAATAAAAGAAAATAAGGAAACCATCCTAGTACTAGTGCATAATTAGAGAATGCAAGATAAAGACAACATGTGGTATTTAGATAATGGAGCTAGCAACCACATGTGTGTACACAAATAAAAATTCATGGAGCTTGATGAACCAATTAGAGATAATGTCACTAATGTTGATCATTCAAAAGTTGTCATAAAAGGAAAATGTATGATTTTGATAAAATTGAAAGATGGAAGTCATTAATTTATTGGTGAAGTCTATTATTTACGGATAGTGAAAAGCAACATATTGTTGGAGAAAAGGTATGACATTAATATGAAATATCATAGTTTTACAATACTTGACACTAAAAGAATTATGATTGCAATGGTAGGAATGACAAAAAATAGATTTTTTTTTTGTTAAACATAGAGTTAGATGTGCCTAAATACATGTGTGAAGGATGAAGTTTGGCTTTGGCATAAGAAACTTGGGCATGTAAACTTTGATAGCTTGAAAATAATGGCATGAAAGTAGATAATGAAGAGTCTACCATCCATTATACATAAAAAAAACAACCATGTGAAGGGTGTTTAGTGGGAAACAATTTCGTTAATGTTTTCCAAAAAAGTCTGCATCAAAAGTAAGTCAGGCCTTACAAGAAATACATATTGATGTTTATTGTCCTATAAAACCATGTTTGTGTGGTCAAACTCTATATTTTCAACTTTTTATTGATGATTATTGTCGCGACGATGTTTTTTTGGCAATTCATGCCCTGCCATCCCTTGATATAAGACAGTGCAAGCGGTGAAAGGAGGGTGTTTTATAGCCATAAAATTACAACTATAATTCTTAAGAATTACCACCTAGTATTAAGGTCAATAGGAAACCTATTGGTCTGCGAGAATCTTGGTAAGTGGATTTGTTGTATAAGAGGAAAAAGCATCACCCCCAGTGCATCCTATCTAAAGGGAAGAAAATCATAGGATATTAAGATAGCTTTCTTAAAACAAATCAAGAACTTGTTTTGCATGGATGTAAGAAGTGTAATATCTCATGATATCTGTGCAGTCAACTTATCTCAGTACAATTTCGTTTTACTATATAGAACCTGAAGTGAAATGCTTAAGTACCTGAAAGGACTACAAGGTCCTTCACGCTTAGGCCCTTAGAACGAAACATTGAAATCAATTGAGAAATGTTTGCAAAAAATGATGGCAGGTTTGTTAAGGGCTCTGAGAAGTTGGACACGTACCCTTCCATCCCTTCTTCCAGTTTCAACCTCCCAGAATGGTCCCGTAGTCTGATAGGACAAGTTATTATTATTTAAAACCATTCTGTTCTTTAATATATTTCTTGCAAAAGAAATAACCAGAAATAACATGACAACTCTTTTATACTAGTCTCGACATGCTGTTTATATCTTGGGAAAAGCTGTCATTACAAGACGTATGATCTGCCATTACCTTGAGAAATTAAATTAGTGATATGATTTACAGGTGTTATTTAAATCATGTTGGGCTGCGTCTTCATATCCGAATTCTCTGTTGACTTCAATATTATAATATTATGATGACTCCATTTTTGTATTTTTAAGATGAAGCTGCAGGAAATGATCTGTGACAGAACAGTAGAGTAGGAATGCTACATGCATGTGTTTGTTCATTGGATCCATATTCTAAAACAAAGCAACTAAGCTATATCGTATCTGATCAACTCTATCCTAGAGATAGCATATCACCTTTGAAGTTATTATATCTTCTCCTTGTAGTGAGCTTAAATGCTTCTTCCAATCCAAGTCTGTCTTTAACATGGAACAAATGTAATTTTCTAAAATCCTTTCTTATCATTTTATTATTTTTTATTTCAAATCAGCCTTTTTTTATCACGATGCATGGTGCATGCAGCACGCCAAGGAGTTCGTGTCATGTGGAGGTACATCAGCAAATATTATACTTCTGATCATATATACAAGTCAACTTGTCTAGATCATAATGGTCTTGGCTTGCAATAATACTGATCCAAAAAAGTTTTTTAAGAAAACTATATCCGACTTTTGTTGATATAATTATTTCTTATGGCATCAAAATTTTATTCATGTAAAAGTATTTAGATTTTCATTTGAGATGATGGGTTAAGATCATTTTCGAGATCCCATTTAACAAAGTCTTTTTCTATTTAACCTTGAAAAATCAAAATTGTTAAATTTAGAATTGAAATAGTACCGACCAAGTAAAAGTTAACTGCATCTAATCTCTAAACTTCTTTCTTATAATAAGTGAGACCATGTCTACAGTGTAAGATAATCATTTTTTTTAAAGCCACCATACGGAGAAATGGAACTATTTCATTTGTTTATTTTGCAAATGAATGCATTTAAATTAGTCGTGTTTGAACGAGATATTCTTTCTGTCCCTTACTTTCGTATGCAGTTACATATACTGAATTCAACTATTCATGTATATGATTTTAAAACATAACCCATGTTGTTTAGAATTCTAGATTCTCTTAGTTGCTTGAACCATGTTCCATCCATCTATGCATTTAGTTAAGAGCGTCTTGCATCTATACTATCTCTTAACATTAAAAAAATCTTAGCCTTGTAGGTTTTCATTAAACTCTCTCACAAATTACAGTAAATTTAAGCATTGATTTTTTAAATTTTAAATTGTGTTCTTAATTATTAGTTTTTGCACAATTGAGCTTCTTTTTTTTTATACAACCAAGCTAGTACAAACAAGTCATTGAGAGCAAGTTAGTAGGGATTTGACCTAACCACATGGGGATCTATCTCCCCCAGATTATGTGGATGATCTAGCTGATGTATTTATAGACTAATGGGAAAGAAGGTGTGATCGCACCTAATCACACCAGCTTGAGCTACAAGTGATCCCATGCAAGTTGGTGGGAATCTAACCAAACCAGATTGGAATCTCTCACCCGTAGATCATGCGGATGACCTAGCTAATGTATTTATCGATCAGTAGAAAAGGTCTAGACAAAAAAAAAAAGCATGAGCACACTAGTTCTGACAATCATGCTAGTTTTGGCAGTTTTACTAGTTTTTGGTAGCTTTTACCATTCTTGTTATTTATCAATTTCGGATTTTCTTTGATATTTCCTAGTTTAGGAAAGAAATATTTAGCATGTTTCCTAGATAGGTTTTGTTTTACTTTTTCATATTTTATTATTTCCTAGTTTGGAAAATTATGTTTACCATGTTTCCTAGATAGGAAGAAAGGATATTGTCATAATCCATTTCTAGGTTATTCCCTAAAATTTACCCGATATCAAATAAAAATAACAAAAATAGTTTTTTTGTATTTTTAATGTTATTTCAATTTTTTATTACAAAAAAGGGTCTGTCGAGAACCTGCCTGAAGCCATCGCCCTCGGCAACTCTCTCCATCTTCACCTCTAGCAGCGTTTGCATCTCTCTCTCTCTCCTGCGCCGCTGGAAACTGTCTCTCTCTCTCTCTTACAGCATCGGCAATTATCTCTCTCTCTCTCTCTTTTGCAGCGACGACAACCAACTCTCTCTCTCTCCTAGCAGCAGCTCCTAACAAGCATCAGCGGCTATTCCCTCGACACCGATGACTTCTACCCTATGCCAGCAGCTCCACCATAAACTCCAGCAACAGTGGCTAGCTCTGGCGACGCACAACACCCCCTCCTATATAAACAAGTAGAAACTTCTAGTGCTCCTCCTGGCAACCACAACCCACCATTTCCTACACCACCATCACAAGAAGAACAACCTCGATCTCCTCTAACCATTTCCTATGGCAGCAGCTCCACCATAAACTCTAGCAACAGTAGCTAGCTTTAGCGACGCACAACACCCCCTCCTACACAAACTAGTAGAAACTTAAGGTGATCCTTCCGGCCACCACAACCCACCATTTCATACGCCACCATAACAAGAAGAACAACCTCGATCTCCTCTACCCGTTGGCAGCGACAAGTGAGCCTCTTGTCACCGTCGGTCAACTCCTGTTACTGTTCACGTAACACATGAACAATGTAGTTTTGCCCTTTTTTTGTTCTTTTCTTCTTTGGCTTTGGGCTAGACATGTTCTCAAACATATTTTTTTGTAAAAAAAATTAGCATATTTCTCGCGTTTTGAAAGGAAAATTGGATATCATAATTAATTTACGATTATCTTTTGGAATTTAGCCAAAATATCAAAATTTAACAACAACGTTTTCATCTATCACGGTGGAAAATTAAATTTTAAAGTACACCCCCAGATAGTTAAAAAAGGTCTTTAAATGCGTGGAAAATTACATTATACAGTGCACCCGCAGATATAATGGCATATTTAAGTGTCTTGAAAACTAATGAAAAGGAATAAACAACAAGTTGTTTCTCTTGACATTGATAAGTAAAGAATTGGGTGTTTAAAAAAATAGAGTTTATTGTTGGTTATTCTTTCTGAAAAACACGGGGGTAACCAGCATCGTTGGTCACAACATGTGACAACGTCATATGCACACTTGCTCAGTACCCATGTTTCGCCTATTGATTGCTATTCATAAAATTAATCCATAGAGATTAAATTAATATTATTACTTGTTATACTAAAAAACATAAATAAAAATTATATGACCTTTTTCTTAATTCAATGACCTCAGTGATCTAATGTTTTCGTTTTCTTCATATCAGATTCAAAATCAGTTTTGAAAACTATGATTTGTAAAAACGATAGAAATAAAAAAGGTAAATTATTTTATTATATTATAGTTCAGTGATTTTTATTTTTATCTTTGATATTTTTTTAAAATTACAGTTTTTATTCTTAAACTTTGTTATGTGAGCATAACAAGTGTATAATATAAATTGTAATTTTTAAAAACACAGAAAATACGTATATAATTAATTAAATCATAGGATATCAAGATAATTTTCTTAAAACAAATCCAGAACTTGTTTTGCAATTCCATTTTGTGCACCAAAAGATTAAAACAGCTGTTGATGACACCATAATTATTGATGACAACTTATTTTACTATTCAATGATATTTTATTATTGATTGAGTAATGTAATGGATTTCCAGATTTCAAACAATTAAGCAAATCTTCGAGGAAAAAAGAAAGGAATTCGTGAAAAGGTACGTACAAGCCACACCTATCTTTCCATGCAAAATAAATAATAATTTATTACATAATGACAGTAAACTTTGTCTAGTTAATCTTGCTGCAAACTTTCCTGATTTCACCAGCTTTACCGGTTAGAACTCCAACCCTGCCCATATTTATCATGGAAACACCAAAGTCTTTGAAGAATGTGGATCTATGGGTCGCAGCAGATTGAAGTTTAACATAAGCTTTTGTCTCACTGTTGTCAAGGAGAGCTGCATCAGACTGGAAAAGTCCCCTTCTCTTTGCTACGAGTGTATAATAGCTGTTATCGAATGTCCTCACACTTCCAGGATCCATCTCTACGAGCGTAGTTTGATCTCCTACCTTGCATTTACTCTTCAATTTCTCCATGTATTCTGAATCCAATGTGGGATCGGTGCCATCCTTTCCGGTGGAGTTGTAAAGACGGGAGGTGAAGGAAGAGCAATGAGAAGTGCCAATGGTGTGCCCACCTTTGTGCCAGAACAGAACAATTAGAATTTATCCCAGTACAATTTCGTTTTACTATATTGAACCTGAAGTGAAATGCTTAAGTACCTGAAAGCACTACAAGGTCCTTCACGGTTAGACCCTTAGAACGAAACATTGAAATCAATTGAGAAATGTTTGCAAAAAATGGTGGCAGGTTTGTTAAGGGCTCTGAGAAGTTGGACACCCTTCCATCCCTTCTTCCAGTTTCAACCTCCCAGAATGGTCCCATAGTCTGATACGATAAATTATTATAAATTAAAACCATTGTGCTATCTAATATTTTTCTTGCAAAAGAAATACACGAATAACCTGAAATAAATTTCTTACCGCAACCGTGACATCCCTAGCCACAATGGCCAAGGCATCTGCACAGGAAACTACTCCGGGACACTCCTTTTCTAATGCAGCCTTGACTCTGTCAATAGTTTGATATCCTCTAAGGCTTAAATTTGGAGGTGAATCCTTCTCAGCTTGGCCAGTACTAGAGTTCAGAAGCACTGAGCCCTCACAACCCTGTAGAAATATATAATTAGGCAGTGATCATAAGCATTTTACTATAACTCAAGGATAAAACAAAAAGAGCTTAAAACTGTTTAGGTATTTTCAAATGATCAGAGATGGATTAAAGGCTTACGTACCCTAACAAAGCAGTCATGAAAGTGCATCCTCAACAAAGGACCACTAAGGCTAGGAGCTACTTTCATCACTTGATCCATGACCTTTTTCACGATAGCCTCAGCTTGTGGACATGTATCCTTGTAAAACCCTACCTTCAATTGCGCATTTGCTGAGTTAAAGACGAATAGCAAGAAAATCAATTGAAGAAAGATTAGACATGCGGAAAGCTTTGAACTAGCCATGTCGAGATGATAATCTCAATGCTTTTGAACCTTGATTTCTCAATGAGAACTCAATGAAACATGACAGCTCTTTTATACTAGTCTCGACATATACTGTTTATATCTTGGGAAAAGCTGTCATTACAAGACGTATGATCTGCCATTACCTTGAGAAATTAAATTACTGATATGATTTACAGGTGTTATTTAAATCATGTTGGGCTGCGTCTTCATATCCGAATTCTCTGTTGACTTCAATATTATAACATTATGATGACTCCATTTTTGTAATTTTAAGATGAAGCTGCAGGAAATGATCTGTGACAGAACAGTAGAGTAGGAATGCTACATGCATGTGTTTGCATGTTCATTGGATCCATATTCTAAAACAAAGCAACTAAGCTATATCGTATCTGATCAACTCTATTACTTACAAGTTTAAGCTTTTAAGTGAGATAGTTCCTTAATATAGTATGAGAGCCTTGTTGACCCAGCGGTCACGAGTTCGAATCTCACCACCCCCATTCTATTTGATAAAAACCAAGCACAAGGTGATGTGAGTCTGTGCAAGTTTCAAGCCCAAAAAGCTTTCACTTGAGAGGGTATATTAGAGAATAATATAAATCATATTATGAGGTCTCACTTACAAGCTTAAGCTTTTAGGTGAGATGGTTCCTTAACATATCCTAGAGATAGCATATCACCTTTGAAGTTATTATATCTTCTCCTTGTAGTGAGCTTAAATGCTTCTTCCAATCCAAGTCTGTCTTTAACATAGAACAAATGTAATTTTCTGAAATCCTTTCTTATCATTTTATTATTTTTTATTTCAAATCAGCCTTTTTTTATCACGATGCATGGTGCATGCAGCACGCCAAGGAGTTCGTGTCATGTGGAGGTACATCAAATATTATACTTCTGATCATATATACAAGTCAACTTGTCTAGATCATAATGGTCTTGGCTTGCAATAATACTGATCCACAAAAGTTTTTTAAGAAAACTATATCCGACTTTTGTTGATATAATTATTTCATATGGCATCAAAATTTTATTCATGTAAAGTATTTAGATTTTCATTTGAGATGATGGGTTAAGATCATTTTCGAGATCCCATTTAACAAAGTCTTTTTCTAATTAACCTTGAAAAATCAAAATTGTTAAATTTAGAATTGAAATAGTACCGACCATGTAAAGGTTAACTGCATCTAATATCTAAACTTCTTTCTTATAATAAGTGAGACCATGTCTACAGTGTAAGATAATCATTTTTTTTTAAAGCCACCATACAGATAATTGGAACTAGTGGTTGGTTCATTGGAACAATTTTATTTTATTTTCAAATGGGTTGATATGCATTTAAATTAATCCAAGCTGAACAATATATACGTGTCTCACGTTTGCAGACACGTATATTGAAATTAAATATTCATTTATATGATTTTAACCCATATTGTTTAGAATTTTAGATTCTCTTACTTGCTTGAACCATGTGCCTTCCATCTACTCCACTATAAGTATTTAATTAAGAACGTCTTGCATTTAAGATAACTCTTAGCATTAACAAACACCAAGCCTTGTAGGTTTCCATTGTCACTGCAAACATTATTTATTCTCTTGGTTGCTTGAACCATGTGCTATCCATCTACTTCATTGTATGCAATAATTCATAACGTCTTGCATGTATGCTATCTGATAATATTAATAAAAACGAAAGAGTTCTAGAGTTGCATTGTCACAAATACTGTTTACTCTCTTATAAATAATTGTTAATTGGAGAAGTGCTTTTAAAATTTTTAAAATTTTTAAATTTGATCCTTTAACTTTTTTCTCGCACAATTGAGCCCAAATTAATACTTAATTGCAAGCTTTTATAGGAGGAAGAGTTGAATTGAAAAATAAAGGATTGAAGTGAAAAAACGGGTATTAGAGATGACGCTTTGAAATTTGTTTGTGAAGTACATTTTAATTCCCAATCATTTGTTCTATAATTCATAAAAAATATATTGTAGCATGAAACTTTATTTTTTTCATTTTCTAGTCTTTTATTCATGGGAGGAGAGAGAGGAGTCGCTAAATTTGTTGGCTAAGACAAAGAAACTGTTTTGTTAGTGACGATTCTGACCACCAAACAAATTGATATTAACAGGTTCCACTAAATAATAGGAGCATTATGACGGCTATTTTAAGCCTCAATGTAGTATAAAAGACCAATCTAGATCAAGGATGCAATTTTTATTTTCGATTTGATTTAGTGGTTTCAATTGTTTTAGGGTATATTAGGTTGATAGCTTTATTTTTTGTATTTTAAAATTCTTTGTAAGATGTTTTATGGTTGAATGAGGTTGAAAGAACACTAACTTATGATTAAATGTTCAACAAAGTAATAAGAAGTAAGATCCCTAATTTTTTTATTTTTTTATATAGGTGGTTAAATCTATCAAGAATCAAACAAGAAAAAATAAAGACTCAAATTGAAAGGTATAAATGTGATTAGATCAACTCCAATACCAACTGAATCAAACAAGAAACAATAAAGACTCAAATTTTCGTGTGTGTTTTGTGTTATGGTGTAGTGTGTTTTTTAAAAGTACGTTTTCATTTAAAAACATATCAGAATAATGTTTTTACATCAACGAATCTAAATCATCAAAAAGCACTAAAAAAATTAATTTAATATTTTTAAAACTAAAACAAAAACAAAAGCTACCATACAATATGAAAAAAAATATTTTAAATAAACAAATCTGAAAAAAAACAAGAAGTTATAGTTAAGTGTAACATTGATTTTCTTGATGTTTCAAGGAAAAACTTGACTTGCATCTAGGTTTGAATGAAAATTTGGAAGACCAAACATAGGGGTCTATATGCATTTTCTCAAAGAAAAGAGGTTGTAATTAAATCAATTAAAGAAACCATGTTCATCCGAGTAACTTACAGTTTATCGGGTATCCATATACTCTCAGTTTTGTTATAATTTAGTCCCCATATTATGTTTGCCCTACATTCATCGTCCCTCTACTTTCAAACTATTCTTCCGTAATGCCCTACATTCACCGTTATTGCCATAAAAACTATTCTTGTAAGCCCTCAGGCCAACACATTACCGACCCCTTTAGACACCATCAGTTATTTTGTATATGTTATAAATACTATTTATTATGAATAAGAAACTCTTCGTGTGATTTTTTTTTAATTAATTCTTTTTTTTTTTTTCAAATTCATAATGAGTTCATTAAGAATTATTGAAGAGAAACATAACAACAGCTTAAAAAATCTTAAAAGGCATACAAAATCCAATGGTGACTAGAGTAGATCACACTCTCTGTCCAAAAATTTTGGCTGAAATTATATATGTTTTTTCTGTTTCTACCTCAGGTTAAGCAGACACACCAGATTCCATGGCTGAAATTTTGCTTTATCCAGAAATCGAGACAGAATCACATCTCTCACAGCCACATAGTCAGCTGGAAATTTTGCTTTATACTGCATTGGAAACTTAGACTATAAGGGATAGAATTGTGAGTTGTTGTACCTACCTTTTGTTTAATGTTTGTTTTGGGTGCACCTTTAGATCAATAACTCTGCAATTCGAAATAGAATAACCCTTGATCCTAACAACACATTTGAACATAAAAATGCAGCTGCGTGCTGAAATCTTTCTGTTTATTATTGAATACTCCATTTCTTAGCATAAAATTCCTAACTTGTTTATAGGGAGCGATATCTTATCTGTTGCTCGTTAGATATTTAGCAACTTGTCTCGGTATTTAGCAACGTGTCTCGTTTCAAGAGTCACCATCTTGTTGCTGAAAGCAATGAATCAAAGAAAAAGAGTGGAGTTTTGTGACCATGGATGTTGTGTCAGCTTTAAAGAGAATATCAATATGGATCCCATGCAACCTGCTGCTGAACCCATGCAACCTGCTGCTCACACCTAAACACAAGCAACGACATTATTTTGATTATCTGACTTTCTATCTATAAAATATACAATTGATATGCTTACCTTATACTGCTAACTTTTTGTAAATAGACTTCAAATATCTGACCCCTGTATCACTATTAATACTGTAAACAATAAAACAGAATACACTGTGAAAGTTGCAATTATTCTTCATCTCTCTGTTTTCTGTCTCTTCCCTCCCGTGAGCTTATTTCTTTTTGGAGAATCAAGCAATCTAGACATGTCTGATATCTGAAATCTAAGCCAAGCTCTTAAAAATCCTCATGACACAATGCAATGTCAAAGGAATTTGATGCCTTAGTTTGAAATGGAACTTGTTCCACCACCCACTGCTTGAAATATTGTTGGTTGTAAATCAATTTACCATATTAAGCGAAATTCTGATGATTCTGTTTACAGATTTAAAGCTCGACTCGTCGCCAATGGATTTCATAACCGGCCAGGAGTAGACTACCATGAGACATTCAGCTCTGTCGTCAAACCTGCCACAGTGAAACTAATCCTAAGCATTGCTGTCAGTCGGAAATGGCCTATTCGCCAACTTGATGTCAATAATGCATTTTTGCATGGACATCTATCCGAAAATGTATTCATGTCACAGCCACCAGGGTTCATAAACTCAGATCATCCAACATTCATATGCAAGCTTCATAAAGCCATATATGGCCTCAGGCAAGCACCACGGGCATGGTACCATGAGCTTCGTCAATTCCTCATGGCAAACAGGTTTCAAAATTCCCATGCAGATAATTCGCTGTTCATATTCAATTTTGCAGGGACCACTATATTTTTATTAGTATATGTGGAAAACATCATTCTCACCGGCAACAAACCTGAAATTATTAATCAGTTCATCACTCAGCTTGCTCACCAATTCCTTATTAAAGATCTCGAGTCTTTCAACTACTTTCTAGGCATGGAAATGGTTCCTCACACTCATGGCATATTGCTCTCATGCATTCTCCAGTGCAGACTAGGATGGTGATAAAGATAGCTATTCCTCCACCAGCTCCTACATTGTCTACTTGGGTCGCACTCCCATATCATAGAACTCAAAGAAACAAAAAATTGTTGCGTATTCCTCAATTAAAGCCGAGTATCGATCAGTAGCCACTACAGCTGCTGAAATTAATTGGTTTTGTTTTGCTCTCTATTAATAGAGCTTGACATCTCTTTACCTCATGCACCTGTCATCTACTGTGATAATATTGGAGCTACCCAATTGTGTTCTCATCCAGTGTTCCATTCAAGAATGAAGCATGTGTCAATTGACTTTCATTTTATTCGGGATCAAGTCCAAGCTGGTTCATTACGGGTCGCTCATGTCTCGTCTCATGATCAGCTCACTGACTCTCTCACCAATCCCCTACCTTGCTCCCAGTTCAACTCTCTCAAAAACAACATTAGCCTCTCTCATCATGGCCCATATTGAGGGGGCATATCTGATAGAAGACAATTTCAATGTCTATCCCATAAAGTTATCTAGGTTTAAATACAAATATAAGTGTATCTTATCCCTTATCACACATTATCTCTATCTCATGTATCATTCTTATCTTCAGCCATCTAATGTTGAATATAAATCCTAAAGCAAATGGAAAAGATGAGATTCTCCTTCTTCTGGTTCTGTAAACATTGAACGTCTCCTTTGTTTCTATAAACTCTATTACCTCTATCATATTCAGACATCTTCCTCTATTGCTCGTCAGATTGCCTATTACAGAAAGCGTACAACACAAGACGTATGCCATGTCAGACTTGGACACCCATCTCATTCAGTTTTTACTACTTTGTTGAATAAGTACTACCTACCACTTGATGGTACAATTGTCTCCAATAAAAATTATCATATTTGCCTGCTGGGAAAATCTTGTCGATTACCATTTGAAGACAGACAGTCTTATGCTCAATTTCCCTTAGCACTCTCACATCTTGATTTATGGGGTCCTACATCAATCGCTTCAAATTTTAGTTACCGTTATTATGTCTCTAGTGTTGATGACCACACTTGATTTACCTGGTTATATCCTTCGGCTAAGAAATCAGAAGTTCTTACTACATTCATTCACTTCAAAAAATTGGTGGAAAATCGGTTTAATTCTCACATTAAACAACCACAGATTGATGGTGGCAATGAATTTACCAGCAAAATATTTCTAACATTTTTGCGTCATCATGGAATATCTCATTAGATCTAATGTCCATACGCCCCTACAAAAATGGAGTGGTGGAAAGGAAACATCGACATATTGTTGCAATGGGACTCTACTTGTTGGCCCAGTCTCGCTTTCCCCACAGCTTTTAGGTTGAAGACTTCTTCACTGTGGTTTTTCTGATAAATCGCCTACCAACTCCCAAACCTGCTCACATATCTCCCTATGAGAAATTAATTCAACGCACACCGGATTACACATTCCTCAAAAGTTTCGGTTGCGCCTGCTTCCCTCATATGGTTCCATACAATAGGCACAAATTGTAATTTAAATTTGTTCCATGTGTATTTATTGGATATGATGATCACTATAAAGTCTATCGCTGTCTTGATCCTGTTTCAAGTCAGATTTACATCTCTCAAAATATGGTCTTTGATGAAGCAAGCTTCCCCTACTAGCAACCACAGCTGCCCAATCCATATCTGCTAAACACACTAATATTGGGCCTAGACGGCACTCTCAATAAATCCACAACCCTACAAGTCCAATCGACTCTTCCCTCATTATCCTTGACTCTCCATCAATCTCTCCTCCTGTTAGCCCACCACAATCTTCATCCACACCATCTGCACCCACACAAACTCTCTCCCCCAGTCTAGCAGTGATCCTTTCTCTGACCCCCAAACCATGACAACACCTCCCTCTTCCCTTGACCCATCTCTCCTCCCTAACTCTCCTGGTACACCCAACCCTCCACAAAAATTTAAGAGCCTTAAAACCATCCTCTCCCACACCACTCTGCACCCTTTACCTCATGCTCTCTTTGCCACTTGCTCCACCCCATGTCTCTAAAACCAACGAGTTTCACCTAGGCTTCCAAATATAGTCATTGGCGGACTATTATGCAAAATGAATATGATGCCCTTTTGAGAAATCAAACATGGTCTCTTGTTCTCGCCTCATCTCAGATGAACATTGTTGGTTGTAAATAGGTCTTCAAGGTAAAACAGAAAGCTGATGGTTTTATTGATCGCTACAAGGTCCGCCTTGTAGCCAAAGGCTTCAATCAACAAGAAGGATTTGATTATACAAAAACCTTTAGCTTGGTAGTTATACGGCTCGATTGGTTGCTCAAGGGTTCCAGGCAAGAACCAAGCCAAAACTATAGGGGAATTTTTAGTCCTGTGATTAAACCAACTACTGTTAGACTTGTTTTGTCTCTTACTGCTCATTTTAAATGGATGTTGAGACAACTAGATGTTAAGAATGTCTTTCTTCATGGCATTCTTCATGAGGAGATCTATATGGCTCAACCTCCTGGTTTTTGTAGATCCTCAACATCCCAAGTTGGTGTACAAACTTCATAAATCTCTTTATGATCTTAAACAGACTCCAAGAGCATGGAATGAGAGGTTCGTTCCTTTCTTACCAACTTTAGGGTTTAAACACACATATTTTGACTCCTCTCTATTTGTTAAACATTTTGATGCTGACATTATCCTCCTGCTAGTGTATGTGGATAATATCATCATTAATGGAAATATCTTTTATAAGATTCACAATATTATTCACTCCCTCACTGCTGAGTTTGAGATCAAGGATTTGGGAGACCTTCATTAATTTCTGGGAATTCAAATTTCTCATATCAGTAATGGTTTGTTTTTGTCTTAGTCTAAATGCATTCACGATCTGCTGCTTAAAACTCAAATACTTAATGCTAAGGTCTGTGCCACTCCTTGCCTTCCTTATCAACAATGCTCTAAGGATGATGGCGTGCCTTTAGATAATCCAAATTTGTATCCCAACATTGTAGGAGCCTTGCAGTACTTGACCTTCACATGTTTAGACATTGTCTTTTCAGTTCATCAAGTACGTTAGTTTATGCAAAATCCCATGGTGATTCATTTCACTATAGTTAAAAGGATCCTATATTATCTCAAGGGTACTACTAACTATGCGATCAGTTATCATCATGGCTCCTTAGACCTTAAAGCCTTTAGTGATGCAGATTGGGTAGGTGATCCAAATGATAGAAGATCCACCACTAGTTTGATTGTTTTCCTTGGATCCAATCCTATTTCATGGTCTTCTAAGAAACAACATATTGTTTCTAGATCTTCTATTGAAGTAGAGTATAGAACCTTGTCATCTACAACTGCTGAAATTGATTGGATCAAGCAATTGTTGGTATTTCTGTGTGTTACAATTGCCCAGCCTCCAGTTCTTTTTTGTGATAATCTCTGTCATTTAATCCTATTCAGCATTAGGAGACCAAATATATTTAGATTGATGTTCATTTTGTTTGTGAGAGGGTGGCTAACAGTCAGCTATATGTGCAATTTGTGTCTTCAAAGGAACAATTTACAGATATTCTAACCAAAGGCTTAAGTGCCCCTTTATTTCATTATTCATTGTTGCAATCTCATGTTTTGTTTACCTGAGCAAGAGATTCACAAGGGATGTTAGAGTATAAATGAATATGTGTTTTTTTAGAGTATGAAAGAGGGTATTGTATGGAGTATATAATGTTGAAAAGAGAGGGAGAAAAGAGAGTGTGAAATAATATTGAAACAATATTCAAATTCAAATTCTATTCTCCCTCTCTTTTCTCTCTTCTTCTCTCTCTCTTCTCTTCTCTACCATCCGAGCAATCATCTTCTTCTACTTCTCAATTACTTTAATTCTCTGTAAATCTTCACAGTCCAAACAAGAGATTGACAATGTGATAAGATCAGGAGTTATAGTTGCTCAGCGTGATAATGTTCTGTTTTCTGTCAACTTGTATTATCAAGTGAGGCTAGTTTGCTTTTCTGATTTTCCAACTGGCGAAGTCAAATTCCTCTGAGCAATGGTTCTAATGGAAATTAAGGTTGAAACTTTGTAATTGAAATTTCTTCCTTTCAATTGAAGGAAAGAAATTAACAAAGTAGTGTCTTTCTTCCTAATCATATCTTATATACACGCTCTTGCTAGCTCAGTTCTGATTGGTGTGGTGTTGCCACATATATTTGCATGAGCAAGCAGGTGTATATATATATTCTTGTATGGTTTCTCAAGGGTTCCCTTCCTCCATCACCATCAGTTCCTTATCATGGATTTGTAGAGGAAAGAGCCATGCAAGAAATTTACTTTTAGTTCGTCAACCAAAATCCCTTCAGAAGAGGCTGGAGTTTCAAGAGAAACTGCTGTTTTGCAGCTCGGGAGATTGGAAAAGGATGGTAGATACCATGTTCAAGCATGGTCCTGATCTCTGTTGGATTTTTGCATTATGGGACAATTCCCATAGTAGGGAAGAAAACGAGCTTCTAGTTGTTGTAAACGTGCTGGAACTTCAAAATTGATTTTCGATTTAGGTAGAGGATGTTAGTCTGAGACAACATTAGTAACAATAACAGTATATGATCGTGGAATGAAAAAATTGTTAACATTAATTTATCTAGCAGCTCGGCTTCCCATAATAGATCTTGTATTGTTAAAAATACTAATGAAAAGTATTAATTTTAATGGTTCAATATTAACTTTAAAAATCATTAAAAAAACATTAATATTATTTGTCTTAATAATATTGTTTTACATTATAAAAAATAAATGATATATTGATTCCTTAATAATATATATATATATATATATATATATATATATATATATATATATATTGTGTCAAAATCTCATCTTAACTCTTTTAAGAGATAGTTTTATAATTATAAAACATTAAAGGTTGTGACTAAAACATTATAGCTATTAACACACCCTCTCAAATAAAAGTCTTTTGGCCTTGAAACTTGCACAAACTCACACTACCTTGTGCTTGATTTTTATCAAATAGAATGGGGGTGGTGAGATTCGAACTCGTGATTATTGGATCATCAAGGCTCTGATATCATGTTAAGAAATCAAAAGCTTAAGTTGTTAGGGGAGATCCCAAAATATAATTTATATAATTCTCTAACAATAGTTGCATTCACAAATTCTTATTTATTAAAATAATATTTTGTATTTTGTGTTTTGTGTTTTTTGTTTTTTGTTTAGTCTTTTTTTTATTTCATTATTTATCAATCTAGTTTTTTTTATTATTTAATACTTCAATATTATGTTGTCTTAGAGATTATGCTTTAAAATCTATTTATTTTTATTTCCTTTCTATTAGGTACAAATAAGTCTCATAAATTTATTTATTTTTCTTCAATTTCAACCCTCGTATATTCGGAGTGAGGTTTTATTTTTATTTCCTCAACTATGTTTTTTAATCTATTATGATCTTATAATCTAGAGCACAAGTTTAAAAGGTTAATTTAAGTTGACTCGATTTTTTTTTTTTTGTAATAGGTTTTTTTATTTTATTATTCAACATTAAGTTGGATATAAAGTTAAACCTTTTCTAACTTAATTTGGATTTTTTTTATTCAAGTTTTTTATTTTTTATTTTAACCTTTAACAAACCAATCTTGCTCTTTTTTAATATTTATTTTCAACTTCACCATTAAATATAAAGTTATTTAAGAATTGAGTTTTGTTTTTCAATTTGTTTTATGTGCTGTTATCGTAGTCTTTTTTTTTAATTCAAACCTCAACATTTAATCTACTGGAAATGAAACTTTGTAATATATTTATTTTTTAATATATATATATTTTTTTTTTAAAATTAGCTTGGTCTTATGAAATAGATTACAAGTTTAACATGTTAATCCAATTTAACTTTAGTCATTGTTTCGTTTCTTTTTTAATTTAATTTAATTTTTGACTTCATCATTTAACGTATTTTTCTATAAAATTATTATGATCGTATTGTTCAAGCTATCAATTTAATAAATTAACCTATTATTTGTATTTAAAAAATCCACCAATATCGTTGTTTACAAAAAGAAGAGGTTTTAACTCGAAATTTCTGGGGGGAGAGAGATGTTACTGCCAATTGAGCGACATGTAAAATGTAATGTGTTCGTTCCGAGCAGGAAGAAAATAATATTTTCAAAAAACAATGTTTTTTTAAATTTTGACTTTAAAAACCCTTTTTATGACATAGAAGCCTACATATTGATATGTAAAACTGTAAATTATTACATGAGGTGTGACATAGAAGCCCATTTAAAAAATAATACAGGATTATTGTGATGCAATAACCTTAGTTATTAATTTAATATAAACTATGTAATTAAAAAAATATCGACCCCGCATTATTTGTTTATAAAGAAGATGAAAGATTTACAGAGGAGAAATAATGCTGCAACTGCAGTCAGTGCAATAGCCTGCATATGTTTCTTTATTTTATAGACAATTTACACGAAGGGTCTTACAAGGTAATTGATCAAATCATGGTTGAAATCTTCTACATTTATATTCAGCATTCTGTGCATTCCTGACCAATATCTTCTGCATTCTTGTTTAAGGAAACTCAACGCATGGTGAGTGTCGTAACCCCATTTTTTGGGTTACTCCCCAAAATAAAATAAAAATAACAAAAATAAAATAAAAGGAGCTGGCATGGGTAGAAAAATCAATCTGGAAATTTTGGCTGTTGTCGCGAGTCCAATCGTATCTCTTTGGTTCCAAAAATAGAGAAAAATACAGATTTAAGGCAAAAATAATTTATCGTTGGATGAATCTGTGTAAAAACTAAGTTAAACGACATAATTATATTTTTTATGGGTTGATTCGATTTAATCGTCAACAAATTTAAAGTTTAATTATGATCGGGAATTAATTTAAGGTCCAATCGAAGGATTTAATTAAGTGCAAGGACTTAATTATACTTTAAATTGGTCAAATTAATTTTATTAAGGGCTTAGTCAATGAGAAATCAATTTCTTGAATTTAATTCGGGCTCAATTGAAGAGAATGGAATTTTTAGAGACCGATTTGAATTTTTAAGTCAATCAGGGGCCAAATTGAACGAATTGAGAATTTAACAGTCAATTGAGGGTTAAATCGCGCAATTGAGGGTTAAATCGCGCAATCGGAAACCAGAGACCAAAATAAAAAAGGCGCACACATTTAAGGTTGCTATTGACGGGGATACAATTGTATAAAATTAAAAGTTTAAAACTAATCGGGGATGCAATTGAACCAATCAAACATTGAAGGACCAAATTGCAATTTTCCAAAAAAAAATAAAAAAAAATAAAACACCAAGATTGCATGTGTTGCACTGTTCCGATACTGGAACAGTGCAGAGCACAACTCGACAACCCACTGCCTCTGCAAATTCTTTGCAGAGGCAACCCACAGCTCTGCAACCCACGGCTCTGCAGCCCCGTCCCTCTGCAATCCACAGAGCACGACGCTACTCAGCCTCTGCAACTCATGCAATGTGCATGAGGAGTGCCTCGGTTCCCTATAAATAGAGGGAGAGAAGCGAGCAGAGAGGGGGAGGAAAAACGAGGAAAAAAACGGAGAAAAAAAGAAAAGAACAAACAGAGGTGAAGAAACAGAGAGTATTTTGACTGAAAATCCACGTCTGTTTCTCTCTCTAAAAACCAGCCCCCACCAAGCTCTCTCTCTCCACCGTTCAGCCCATTCAACCACCCTCACACCACCTTAGCACCACCTTTAACCTCCCCTCAACGACAGCAACCCGTCCACACTCTCCGGCGAAGCAAAGGACGTGTTAACAGCAGCTGCAACGTGAACTCCGGCGACTTTGGAAGCTCACTCCGGCCACCATAGGCCACCGTTGACGACGCCACCACGACAGGAATCATCACCTCGAGCTCCTCTACCCAACGGTGCTAGCAGGTACACATTTCATCACTCTCGAAAAACACCCCCTATTCATCGTCTTCTTCCTCCAGCTCGCTGCATGCGCAGTGGGACGTGATTTGTGTCCCACTGTGCATGCGGGCTGGGCCTGAGGGGGACGGGCCGGGCTTTGTGCCCGGCCCAAACACCAGAGCCTTTTGGGCTTCCAGCCCATGAGGGCTGGAAGCCCAGCCCACTAAGACTGGGCTGTCAGCCCACTGTGGCTGACAGCCCAGCCACAGCCTTTTGGGCTTCCAGCCCGTGAGGACTGGAAGCCCAGCCCATTCAGGGTGGGCTGTCAGCCCATTCAGGCTGACAGCCCAGCCCAGAAAAAAAAAGAAAAAAAATACAAATTGTCAAAAAAAAAAAGTATTTTTTTTTTGCCACTATTGTTATTACAAAAAAAATCAAAAATATAAAAAATGTATTTGTTTTTCGTGCATACGGCCGGATTCCAAAACTTTCCTCATTGTATTTCTCATAAAAAATATGTTGCATATTTTTCCATATTTTTTAAAAAGAAAATTTGGATATCATAACCAGTTTGCGATTATCCATTGGAATTTGGCCAAAATATCAAAAATAATTATAAATATTTTTGTTTCATCTGTGAGGGTGTAAATTTACATTGTAAAATACACCCGCAGATAAATTTTCTTTTACTACGGTGTAAAATTACATTGTAAAGTACATCCGTAGATAAAAAAGATTTTTACTACGGTGTAAAATTACATTGTAAAGTACATCCGTAGATAAAAAAAAAAACTTATAACTGCGGTGTAAAATTACATTGTAAAGTACACCCGCAGACAAAAAAAATGTTTTTTTTTTAAATGTAGTGTAAAAATTTTAACTTAGAAAAACAATCAAACAACAATGCAGCTTACCTCAGGTAAGGTGCACTGGGGGTGATGCGTCTTCCCCTTGCACAACAAGTCCCCTTACCCTAGACTCTCGCAGACCAATAGGTTCCTAGTAACCTTAATACTAGGTGGCGACTCCTAATAATTATAGTCGTAAATTTTACGGCTATAAACAACCCCATTTTCACCGCGCATCGTTGTCTCCCCCGAATCAAAGGGGTGATGACGGGGCGCGAAGCGTAAAAAAAAATCACCGTCGCGACAGTGAGCATTGTTGCCAATTCTGTCTTCTGTAACGGCTAGTAACTGTAACGGCTAGTAACGGCTAGCTGTGATCATGCTGTTAACATTATTTCTTTACTTAACACCCCCTCGCAAACAAATGGGGAGATCACAAACCATGAGTTTGTCTTTCAAAAGCTGAAATCGGGAGGATGTCAATCCTTTGGTAAAAATGTCAGCAACTTGATCAAATGTAGAGATATACTGAACTTGGACATCTTTGTTCGGTATTTTCTCACGAATAAAATGAAAATCTATCTCAATGTGTTTGGTGCGAGCGTGGTAAACTGGATTGGTTGCAAGGGCAATTGCACTCTGATTATCCCACCAAACTGTGGGAGGAGAACGAAGAGGTATACGAAGATCTTTTAGTAACATTCAAATCCAATACAATTCAGCAACAACCATAGCCAACGCTCGGTATTCTGCCTCTGTGCTTGATCGTGAGACAACCTTCTATTTCTTTGCACACCAAGAGACCAAGCATGGACCTAGGAACAAACCATACCCTGTAGTGAATCGTCGATCAATAGTATCCCCTACCCAATCAGAATCGCAGTAAGCATGGAGACTAAGACACCCTATGGTGAAGTAAAGTACATGATCCACCGTGCCCTTAAGATATCGTAAGACACGTTTTGCATCCTTCCAATGTGCAGCAGTAGGGGAGTGAAGATGTTGACATAACTGATTTACTGAGTAAGAAGTTTCAGGTCGTGTTAGAGTACAGTACTGAAGAGATCCAATGATTTGTCTGTAAGTTGTAATATCATGGATGGGTTCATCACCCCCTGCACTCCTCTTACTGCCTAAAACACAAGGTGCTGAATATGGTTTTGCACCCATCATTCGTGCACGATGAAGAACATCAAGAATGTATTTACTCTATCTAAGATGTAATCCATGAGTATCTCGAGATGCTTCAATACCCATAAAATATCCAAGCTTACCAAGATCCTTGAGAGCAAATTCATTCTTGTCTATAAAATAAAGAAACATATGCAGGCTATTGCACTTACTGCATTTGCTGCATTATTTCTCCTCTGTAAATCTAACATGGTATCAGAGCCTTGTTGACCCAACTGTCACGAGTTCGAATCTCACTACCCCCATTCTATTTGATAAAAAAACTAAGCACAAGGTAATGTAGGCCTGTGCAAGTTTCAAGCCCAAAGGGCTTTCAGTTGAGGGGGTGTGTTAGATAATAATATAAATCATATTATGGGACCTCACTTACAAGTTTAAGCTTTTAGGTGAGATGGTTCCTTAACATAAGAGGTTTGAACTCAGGGCTTCTAGGCCTGTTTGTCATTTTTAAAAATATTTAAAAAAATAATAATTTTTATCTTTATTTTAAATTAAATGCTTTGATATTTTTAAATTATTTTCATATGTTTATATTAAAAATAATTTTTAAAAAATAAAAAATATATTATTTTAATATATTTTAAATAAATAATACTTTCAAAAATAATTTTAATTACATTTGTGTCGTGCCGGCAAAATAATATTTTCAAAAAGATACCTTTCCAAACAAGTTATTCTATTAAATTTCGACTTTTCATAGAAGCCTACAGATTGGTGTGTCACATCATTTCTTTCTTCTAACCTATTATTTCCTTTCAAAATAACTTTTCCTCGAAGAAAAAACTCTTCTTTCTCGTCTTTTTGGGGCAAACTCTTATTTTATTTTAAAAAAAAACCAGCAATTTATAAAACATATCACATAAGGACAGTTAGGCTAGAAAAACATTATAATCTAATATATTCTTAATGTATAACACGTGTGTTAAATTAATATTAATTTGTCACCTTCGATAACTTCGTGTCCTATTTTTTTTTGTCTTATGCTCCTTCATTTGAGGTTCGATATGTAGCCACCTAGTTACCGTTGGTTCAGATTTCATGCCTCCACATGGAGAAGAAAATCCTCTCTCTCTCTCTGTCACTTAACAATCCAAATCTCTCTGTAAGCATTTTGGCCTTTCTTAGGATAAAAAATCAAAGAGAATAATCTGGTATGATCTTCCATTTGTGTTCCTTTCTTGCCATGGCAATGGGTTAGGTCCATAGGCTGCCATGCTCCAGCTACCACCCTTGCTTGCACAAGGCTATTGTTGGTTTCTCCTCCCAATCAGAAATATATTAAAATTATTTATTATTTATTTTTTTAAATTATTTTTTATATCAGCACATGAAAATGATTTAAAAATACCAAATATTTTTAATTTAAAATAAAAAACAATTTTTTTACAAATTTTATCAAAAATATTTTTGAAATGCAGTGTCAAACAAGCCCTTGCCACTTTCTTGAATTCATTTATGAAAAATTGAAGGGAAAAAAACGCAAAATTGAAATTCCTATTTTGACTTTGTGACTGAAAATTTACTTTTAGTCTTACCTTTCATTTTATTCCACATAAGTTATATCAAGACGGGTTTGATATTTGAATATCATTTATATTAATGAGTTATCCAGCAATGAATAATTGGTAATGAAAACATGTAAATCAAGAATATATTGGATTGAGTTTAATTCAATTTTGATATAATTACGAGAATAAATATTAATAACCTGGATCAGATTATTATTTTTTTGATGTGTTATTGTTAATATAAGTGTAAATGTGTTAATAAAAGAAATATGAATCGAATAAAATAAAAAGAATTGATTCAATTTAACCTCATATTTCATTACAATTCTTTTTTCCCTAAATCATAATTTATATCATCCTGCATGATATGGACTGAATAAAAAATCTAATAATGCGTTACAAAACGTAGATTTTGATCTAGAAAATAACCTAACGATGGCCTTACATTGAGGGTTTGAAAAAGTGGTAAACTGATTATGGAAGTAGAAATCAAACAATAGTTGATGTATACATTGGACCCCACACATTCTATAATTACTTGAAGGAAATGGCCACCCAGTAACCAACCAACAACAACATTTGGATGCAACAAATGTGATATGGTATCATCTTTTTCGGTCACTCACTACCATCCACGAAACTACCTTAATATGTATACATTGGACCCCACACATTCTATAATTACCCATAGCGTGTCATGATAAAAGAGAATTTTTAATCCACAAAACAAATTTTAAGTTCGAGTCAAAACGTGTATTTTTTATAAAAATAAGTATTTTACTTGCTCATTTGAACTTACATATCACTGAAATGAGATGATTCCAAGTTTTATTTTTTTTAAAATGAATAAATCTCATAAACAAATTTATTTTGTTTTCTCCAATGAGGTTGCCCGGGCTAGACTCTATATGTCAATGAATTATAACACGAACTAAACTACACCCACACACAAATATAGTTTGGGAAATATTGGTATATGTATTTAGATTTTATTTATGATAAGTGGGATTTTTGTATTAGCTTGCACGTTAATCAATATTAAATGTTTTTCTCCAATATTTTTAAGGACAGGTCCTTTATATTAGTTAGGTATAAGAAGAGAAGTTTAATTTTTTTTTTAATACCGGGTCCAAAATTTAAACCAAGAAAGTCGATGAATAGATATTTAAAATCATTTTTTACTTTCTTTAAAAAATTGCAATTTGAAAGGAGGCCACAAGTAATAATTGCACCAGCAAAGAACGGGATAGAGATGCAAATATGGTTGGCTTGAAGTGAACCTTACGCCTGCTGCTTCCATTGAAAGAAAGCCACACAGAAGTTTAAAGTAATCACGCTACACTACGGAAACCAAAATAGACCACGAAATGGGGAGTTGCACATAAGCGCTGAGCCTTCACAACTAACCACTTTCTTTGACTTTTTCCATGGTTAATTAAGCATAACTGCTCCAGTTTATAATTGATATCATATCAGGCCGACTTGGGATCTTGGACCTTATTATATTGATGAGATTAAAGTATTAAAGAAAGGGAATTGATTTTTTTTCAATGAATTTTAACCCGACTATCCATCCATGTGCATTACTGTTTTTGTATTTTTATGAAATAAATCAACTTGTTTTCAAGAGAATTTGATTGCTCGGACAGAGGTGTGAAATGATTTTAGGTGGAAGAACAAGATTCAGAAATGTTTGATGAATCGGTGACGAAAACGATAGAGTAAATTGTTTTCAGACAAAATTGAGAATCAAGTAATATGTTCCAATGGAAATGAGATAATTTTCTCTTGAGCCCAGAAAACATTCCAGGAGAGAATACTTCATAAATATACAGTAAAGGTTATTGTAAGGCTGTTGGCCTCACACATGCATTGAAAAATTCTTCAACTGCCATTCTACACACAGACACACACACACACACACACATATATATATAGATATATATATATATATATATAAAATATAAATTGCTGAATATTTCCCCTTGCTAGATAGCCCATGATTGGAAAATAGAGGTGGACATTGAATTCATTGACAGTATATGTTTATGACCCATTGACTATTCAAAATTACGTTTCAAAAATATTTTTTTATTGTTTTTAAATAATTTTAATATGTTTATATCAATAATAATTTTTTTTAAATAAAAATATATAATTTTAATTTGTTTTTAACGAAAAATTTTTGAAAAACAACTTTAACTATATTTCTAAAGAGACTTTTAAGCTATGATGTAGGTTTTTTATTTTATTTTTTTAAGAGGCATGCTACACTCTTTAGATACAACCATGCATGGGATACTTTTTGCGATTTGGCCTCGAGTGCCTGCATATCATTTAATATTTTTGATTAGCACTGTTTTGTCCTGATTCATTAATTTATATTCCCTTTGAGAGATAGTAATTTCCAGAGAGAGGGGACCGAAAATTGATAGAAGGAAAAGTTACAAAGGGGTAATTGACCTTCAGCTATTGGTAGCCATGTTTATAGAAGCTACTTTGCCAAGGTAGATCATTGGATTCAAAAATAAAATGTGCAAACTTCATCCCAATCAACCAATTTGTCATTGAAAATTGTTGCATTTCAAGCTAGCCAAACTCCCCCAGAAAATACCAAAGGATAAGCTTCTCTACATCTTTTTCTCCAACTTTCCAATTTCAAGATATGATCATTCATACAAGAGATCATCAATAGACCCTGGAACACAGCATACAAAACCCCGTTTTCTTGGGGGTGTTAATTTTCTTAAGAAAAAATTAAAAAAAAAATGATGTTTTTAGATTATTTTATGTGTTCATATCAAAAATAATTTTTGAAAAATAAAAAAAATATATATTTTAATACATTTCTAAATAAAAAACAGTTTTAAATACAACTTTAACAATAATCTCAAACAATACATTTTATTAGATAATAATATAAATCATATTCTAGAGCCCATCTAACATCTTAAGTTTTTAGGTGAGATGATTCCTTAACATGGTATCAGAACCTTATTGACCTAACGGTCACGAGTTCGAATCTCACTATCTCATTTTATTGGATAAAAATTAAACACAAGATAATATGAACTTGTATAAATTTCAAGTCCGAAAAACTTTCACTTAATAAGATATATTAAAAAATAATATAAATTATATTTTGAGATTTCATCTTACAAATTAAATTTTTAAGTGATATAATTATTTTAAGACATTCACCTCTCTAGTGGCCTGGCTTCCGCTCTTCTCACTTTTTTTTTTAATCGGGGTGTTCGGGCCAGCTTGCGTGCACCATAACTAATTTACAGGTTCACTGAACATCCTGCAAACCCAATGAACATGTAAAACACCGCAGGAATGACAGACATGTCTAGCAAAACTTGAACCTAAAATGAGAAAAAAGAAGAAACTTTTCTTGACCACCAGGCCAATATCCTACTGCCGCTCTTCTGCGCTCTTCTCACTTTGCTTTGTTCGAGTTGCTTTATCACACAGAACAACAGTGAGGCAGGTCGGCGAAAGCGGGCTAGTCCCAGAAAAATCTCCTCACCTAGGTTCTGTTGGGGCTAAAAATCTTAATACTATATACGCATTTCAGGGTGGCCTCGAGAAAGGTGCTTATGCGGGACAGGTAGAGTGAGTCTAGATCTAGATGGAGCTTGCTGTGTCTGAGAACTTCGTCTGTTATAGTATTGCAAGAAATAACATTGCAAAAGTAAATGATTTGTATTCTCCAAATTTGAATCGCAAAAGGGACATATAGCAAGATAAATTAAAATTAAAAATTGACTCTCAGGAGGAGCTTTAGCAAATCATACCAAAATGCAGAAAAGTTTGGACCCTAGATGAGCTTCTTGATCTTAGAAGGAAACAAGAGATTTAACTGAGGGATTTCCATTTACATTAAGCGTCCATACCTATTTTATCATAATTGGCTGATGAACCATAACAAAGGGCAACTTATTACGCAATTGCTTCAAATAAACTTCCTAATAAGTTTTTTTACCCAAAAACAAATTGCGAAGAATTTGGGTATTATTCAAAAAAATCAAGTTTTGGGGACCAAAACTGAACCTTGAAAAGGGACTTAATTACATAAAATTCAAATTATGGTAAGAAATTAAGGATTTAAATGAATAATTTAAGACCAAATACCAATATGTAGAATACGTGTGGATTTAAAGATTGAAATCAACGACTTTAAGGATGTAATTATAGGAAAAGATGTTTATTAACCAATCAAAGACTAAATTATTCAAAATAAAAAATCAAGGATTGAAATTAAAAGAATATTGAAATGACACTTTCAAAACTGGTAGAGCTTTTCTATAAGGCTCATGACTTCATGAACTAAGTTAATAGTTAGCATGCATGTTGATAAAGTAGGTGATGAAAATGGGACAAATTTTTAATTAAACCTCGAGTCTTTACTCAAAACTCTTGCTGTTTAAAGATCATATATAGTCACCTTATCATATACCATCAAATAACATACCTAAAATCAAAGATTAAAATTAACATAAAGAACCATTAGATATCACAACAAATCAATTTCTATTTTCAAAATACAAGATAATTAAAGGACCGTTTGTATAAGATATTGTGTGTTGGGTCTATAACCAAATAAGCTTGATTCTTATACACTTTAACAAGTTAACATCTCTCTAAATTCATTTCAGCAATAAGACTTAGACATTATCTTTGAAATTTATGAGTTAATTCTAAAATAAAATAAAAATCTAAACAAAGAAAACATTGACCGAGTGTACAAAACACTTGACAAATTGTTCCTTCCTGATCATCCTTGAAAAATTTAGCAGTCAGAGACAATACAGTGGATCCACCAAGACTGTCTATGGAGTAATTTGTTTTGAAGTTTAAGGTGCATTTGATCTTATGATAAAAGAGCATCATTTGACAATAACATGAGATTTATTTTCATTGGTTGAGAGGAGTTTATTGGAAAGAACAATGAACATACGATTAAGATATTTACTACAAGCATTAAGATTCGTGTCTGAACATATACTGGAAGAGATATGTTTCAATTGAGAGCACCTTCATGCCTGATTGACAATATAAAATAAAGTCAATAGCACCTGCTATTTTTTTTCTATTTCATCAGCCAAGATTGCTGTTTGGTCACGCTTGCCTGATGTATTATCCTGGAATTTGAGGTTTAGCACGTTAGTGTTGATGTTGTAGCAAGAATTTTTAATTATTTGCATCTTATAGTATGAATTGTAGGTCCACCACTGAAGCTTATAACACATCAAATATCTGTTTTTTTATGAATTATATACATGGCTTTTCAAAAAATTAAATAATATAATACATGGATTTGAAGATAGTCAATGTCATGGTTCCAACAGCTGTTGCAGTTTATGTTGTTATTGTACACGTAACATGATTGTTTTGAGAAAATATTTGACTTTTTTATAAAAATAAAAAAAGAAAAGTTATGAATAAAAAATGTTAGTTCTTGTGGATGGCATATTATTGAAAAATATTAATGAATAAAAAGTTGAGTTTTCTCATATTTTTATATAAAAGAACTCACTAAAAGTTATAAGTAATATGCTATGGATATGATTTTACTTTTCACGTTGCGAGCTAAAAAAATGCTTAGGGGGTAAATTGATTTTTTTTATATTTTTGTTACATAATAAAATTATTAATTTTCTCTTTAAATAAATAAAAAATTAGTTAGGGCAAGGATGTTATTGACTTTTCATTATTGTTTTTGCATAGTATAATTACTTAGCTACTCTTGAAATTTTATTTCCTTAACTTTTTTCTAGGGATGTTTTCTTCATTTCTTGTGATTTGTTTCTTACAATGATCACATAAACTATAGGGAAAATGAGTCTTTTTTACATATATAAAATATATTTTACAGAAAAAGTGGCCGATACATTCAACCACCATGCCCACAAGTGTCTTGGTCCCCAATGTAAAAATCTAGTGTTTATGTCATATGTTTTGTTTTTGTGTTTTCTATAACATGAATGATTAGAAAAATGAGGTTTAATATGGGTAATCAAGTCTTAATTTAGAAGAGGATCCAAATAATCAAAAGAGAAAAATTGTAAAAAAACAAATCATGGAATAAGCTCTCTGTCATATTCTTAAATTTCCATCTAAGTTCATATCACGGCACGGTACTTGTTGGATTGAAGAGTATAATGATTGATGGAGGAACAGGGGGTTAAGAATAACACATAAGGAATAAATGAATTTTGGCCCCTCTAAAATGATGCGTGTGAAAATGAAATTTAAGATTGTGTCACTGTGTTTTTTAAAAAAAAAAAATTGAATTTTTTTTTTTTATTATTTATTTAAAATTAAATTTTTAAATATTTTTAGATCATTTTCATACATAATAATATCAAAAATTGTTTTAAAAAAATAAAAATAAAATATTATTTTAGACCCTTCATCTTACTATATGCTTGTGTCACCAAATTATTATTTAAAATTCAGCCCAAAGAATAAGAGGAAAAAAAAATCCTCTCATAACCCGAATAGATTTAAATTTATTCTCACCAAATTTAAAAATTAACAACAATGACCAAAATACAAACAACAACATCACTTTAAAAAACTTTATAGTATAAATATCAAAGCAAAAAAAAAACCCTCCCCATTTAGAACTCCCCTGCTTTTCACATTACCATACTCCTACTTCTCCTCTGTTCCTCCTCTGCTCTCTTCTGAACACAATTCCTCTCAAACTTCCTCCTCCGAGAAAGAAGAGAGAAGGAAAGATACTCTCTCTCTCTCTCTCTCTCTCTATATATATATATATATATATATATACATATATATATATATATATGTATATAGATATAAAAGAAAAAACACAGTAGTTAGGGTCAGCTTAACCACAAAGACTGAAACTGCACCTATCTCCCTTTTCCATACTGAATTGCAGCAAGATTTTGTTGAAGGAGATGCAAGGAGATGCAATACCTACTCTTGACTAACAAAGTCTTTCTGGTCTAGCCAAGGTTTGAGAGTTGATTTTTTCTTAACCAGCTGTATAGTAGTTAAAGAAAATAATAAATAAAAAAGAACAAGTCTTTGTAGTAGTTGTTACCGTAGTTTGCTTGAAATTTTCTATTTTGATTTTTTTTTTTGTAATAGAAATAATGTTTTTCTAAGTCTTGACTTGTACAAGGGTGTCTCTTTATTTTCTCTTAATCAGGTGGTGGGTAGTGCTTATTGATCCATTGGATACGCAATTTGTGACACTCTACAATATATAAAACACCCTGCTTTATTTTCTTTTCTTTTCTATTCTATTTTTATTTTTCCCAAGAAAGTCGGATTATCCAAAGTTGGTAAGCTCTTTTTTTTTTGTAACTGGGATTTCTCTCGATAATAATCCCTTGAAATTTTCAAAATTTACAAGTTTTTTTTATTGGTTTTTGAGTCAGTCTTTTTTTAATATTTATCTTATGGTTTTACTTGTTTGTCTTGTTCATACATGTTTTTTTCTTCAAATGAATAACTTTATTTCCTCCTAATTTCTGGGTTCTTGATTTTGGATTAGGATATGGATTCATCAAGTGAAGCTGGTGGGTTGGCATTAGAAGAAAATATGGAAGAAAAAAAAATCTCAGTCTTAGATCATATAAATGGATTTCAATGCACAAAGGAGAAATCAGATAGTTTTGTTATTGACATGGAAAGATTCTCTCATGGCATAAATAAAGATATCAATACAAATTCAAGGATCACAGTGAGTCTCTTCTACTTTTCCTTTCACTTTTTCTTTATTCCTCTCTCTCTTAGCTCCTTTTGTCTAGTTGTGGATAATTTTTATTGAAGCTGTTTCAGCAAGACGCATGCCTTCGCAATCCATTTGCTTTTTGTCAAATCATCATTATCTACATGCTGTATCGATTCCAATGGCAGATTAGTATTTTAATCTATTTTGTTCTAATTATTTGTTGACCTTTTCAATGAAAAAAGTTGCAGAGGAGCCATTCCAGAAAAGGGTCACCGCGAGGGGCCGGAGGCGGCGAGAAGAAGATCAATTCTAATCTTTCTCATCTTTCTGTTAGTGATAGAGATGCTATTGTTGCTTCAGCTTCACCCAGAGGTATCATTTTTGCATTAGAGACACTGAATTTAGATTTGTGTTGTCATTATAATAATATCCGTGTTGTCACTTTGCTTCAACGATAGAAGGCTCATTCAACACAACTATCATAGAAATTCTTAGACAAGTCAATTTTAGAGGGTCTTACTAGTTTTCCGAATTCTTTATCGTTAGTTTTGGTTTTACCATTCTGTAAACGTTTATGCAATTCACATGCAAACATCAGAAACAACAAATCAAAGATTAACATGCTTGGTGTTATATTGTAAGAAGTTTTCACCGATCTCTAATAACTCCAATTTGACAGGGAAGCCTGATGCGTGCTTCTGATAATCGTTCTAGCTAGCCCTTTTTCTTGCCTTCGTCAATATCTTGCCAAGCTGACTGTAATAGAGAGAGTATGAGAAACTTAGGTTTCACTGCTGAGGGTGAGGTGTCCTAGATAAGTGGAGAGTGTTTGCACGGAACTAGCCCTTTCTATCACTGTTAATGGGGGCAATAGTTAAGATTACTGAAAGTGAAATGTTACCAAACAATTTTGTCAACCATGGATTGTTCAACCACCCAATTGAAACATGGGTGGGCTTAACTACTTTAACATAGAGTACAGATTACAGAGCTCATCCATTTTTTTGGTTGTCCATTGTTGAAGGCATCTGCACTCTTTTTTGGAAAGTTGATGAAAATTCTACATCCAAAAAAAAAAAAGTTTCATCTATATCGACATGGTATTTACTACTCTGTAACTGCTTTAATAGGGCCCAGCACGCCAGAAAAGGCAGCGGTGGTAACGGTAGGGACGGCTGATCATTCCTGTAGCCCACAACTTCATCATCAAATCACAATCACAACCGGCAACATGAATGGCACTCCAGAAGGTAGATGCATGAGGAGAAATAGTTTCAAGCGTTCTTCACCTTCATGGGTCGTTGATCCCAAAAGGGTTCTTTTCTTCTTTGCCACACTGTAAGTTACCGACCTTTAAAAAAGCTGCAAAAGATCAAACAAATGTCATTATGCTTGCCTACAGGCAATTTTATTTTAGCACATTTGATGTGCTAAATGTATTTTCATTCTCAACAGGTCAAGTATGGGAACAATGTTGCTGATATACCTCACTCTTTCAATCGGGAAGATCAATGCAATTGACAATTCCCTTGATTGAAACCAGCAAAATTATGCACCACATTCTCATAGAAGGGAAATAATTAGAGTATACACTTCGGAGCGTAAAGCGAGACCGAATCAGAGATGAATGCAATCAGTTCATGATGAGCATCCTCTTTGCACGAATAGGATTCTTTTCAATGAAGCTTTGCCATATAAAAGAGAAGATAAGGTGATGGCAAATACTAACCAGCAACTTTCCATATCCACTGCTTCTATATGCAGCACTGCTCAACTTTTTTCAGGGCCTCACTAAAGTCCTACAGATGCAGACAATAGCAAAAAGTGGTATGACATGGAGAAGGAATCTTCTTTACAGAAGTATGGAAGAGAAACAAGAAGTGTTATCTTATGCTGTCTCTCGTGCAACCCTGCACATCTTAATGGAGGATCAGATAGTTATTTTCAATGTCTTTCTTCAACCTTTATTTTTGCTCTCCATGCTTTCTTATCCTGTTTGCTCTTTTGGCAATCCCACTTGGATTGCCATTTTGTTGTACATGGATTTCATGTGAGTGAAAGAAACAAGATCAAGACAGCACACATCCTCAGAAAAAATAGCAAGGAAAATCTCCAGTCATGGTTGTCACCAATATCACTGAAGAAGTGACAACAATCTCCTTGGTGATTCTTGTATCTGGATAGGTGGAGGGAAAAAGGTAATCTAAAATGTTGCAAGTATGAGTTTTAGTATGGGTTTTAAGGTGAAAATCGAAAACTTTCGGGAATCACAAAGACAGAACAGTGAGTTTTAGTATGGTTTTTAAGGTGAAAATCGAAAACTTTCGGGAATCACAAAGACAGAACAGGCATACCTCTTCGCTGCATTCACTACATTCCTTGACATAAAAGAATTCGTGGTGGATCCAAGAAGGGTTCCACGCTATACCATATCTGTATCTCATCCCTGTTATACATATTTATTAATTTCAATTTTCGATTAAATTGTGAAACTGTCCTGGCTAGCTCAAAACTTGAAGCCCAACACGACAGCTTTTAGTTGAATTGGACAATATATTAACCCAGTACAATTTGGTTAACTTGACTAAGTTTTAGTGATTGGTTCACTTGGCTAAATCTGATAGTGTATCAAGATTTTTTTTTTTTTTAAAAAAAAGAGCATAATATACCATTTTAATAAAAATGGTTGACCGATCTCGTGAATTTACCATGTGACCCAATGACCAAAATACTTTTCAGGTCAGTCGTCTGACATGTATGACTATGTTTTCGATTTATAGCTCTTGGTGATTCGTGGCGTTGAGCAGTTCTGTCGCCGATCATGATATAACCTCAGTATAACTGCAGATGTTTCTTCAATTGTTTTCCTGTCACACCTGCAATCGCAAACAAGTGAAAAGAACCATCAAGAATCAATCACTGGCATATCTTTAAAGCTTCCAATGAGTTGAACATTTGAAAACTGAACCACGTTACCAATTACTGGCCAGAAAGGATTCTGTGCGAAGATCCTGAGAGCAAATTCCAACTCCTCTCTGACACAATCCATCTCTGAATAGTTACTGAAACCTAGACTCTTCGCCTCGCTTTCCTTATCGTTCGTTAATACTACAGCATTGGAAAGGCTTTTCTGCAATTTTACATCGTTTACAGCACGCATATTTGGTACTTCATATCCTTCCTGTGGCAAATTTGTCGGCAAAGGCGTCTTCCCAGTACGAGAAACTCCAGCAAGAACAATGTCATCCTTGTTCAAGTTCCGAGGTAAATACCCCATCACCCTTTTAATAGTGAATTCTGTTAAATAATATACAGATCACTCAGAATTCTAGCTTCTTTTTGTGTTTGATCTTAATTATTTTAACAAATTCAACGGCTTCTATTGGTTGAAAATAATCTCTTAAAGAGGAATATTACTGCCAGGAGCTCAACGAGGAAGACCACAAGGCAAGACACCAAGATCAGAAGCAATAGCTTCTGTTATTGGGTTGGGCCTATTACATCAGTAGCTAAATTCTAGCACATTCAGTCCCATTGAAGGATCAGCTAACGTGTTAGACTACCATTACACCTTCCTTTTCTGCTTGTTTTTTTATCTCCATTAACCTCTCTACATCATCAATCTGATCATCACTGCAACATAATTAGTTCAATCCTAGTGTTGCCTCGCTAAATTAATAGTGGACATAATTCTGTGTTTAATTTATCATTTCGTTCTTCTATTTTTTTAATTAATCAAAATCCCTCATGTGTTGGATAATTTATTCAACAACACTAAGTATGTATAGAATTGATCCCGTTGTGGGGCCAAGAAATCGCAACCATCCATTTGAGTATTTTGAATAATTAACAATTTCCACATATAATGATCACGCACTCACAAACTAGATAAGTGATCTTCCGTAGATGAACAAAAAAAAAAAATCTCTCAAGAGCCTAAGTTGCTTAAGTGCAAGTTACATGATTAGCCAGCCTCAACAATTGGCTTTGTTGCCAAAGGTTGAACCGTGTTAGAGTTGTAAGAGAAAAAATGAAGAAGGAAGAAGGAAAAGAAGGGATGGGGAAGAAGATGATTGATGATCAGGTTATAAATTAAAAACTTATCAACGAATTTATCAACAGAATATATTTATTAGTCAATTTGTTGATAATTATAAATCAAATAACTAGATGGCAACTCCAACAATCCCTTAACGTTGTGCGGAGATGTGTGACAAGTCTCATGTGCCTAACCTTAATTTAAAAGCTCAAACCCATATCTAGATTTCTTTTTAATTTTGTGAGAGATCGTTGTATTGGCAAGTGATTTGTGACCTATTGTTATGTTTTTTTTGTCATATCCAATGATGGTAAAATAAGGTTTCAAGTTTTTATTCTCTAAGAGCCTAAATTTCAAGTTGTTTTTACTTGAAAAGACAATAAAATACCATTAAAACTTTCATGATACCACTTATCAACTCTTAAATCACTCAAAAATAATAATAAATCAACCTAATAAAAAAACTAAAATATTCCAATCAATTGTTCCAGGGATGTTTATATATAAACATCACTATTGAGCTTCTCTCAACAAATAAAATTCATCAATACCAAAATCATGCATTTTAAATGCCAAAATATGATCAACCAGAATTTTTCTCCCTCATCTACTATTTTATAGTGACTTTGTGTCTAGTCTCTAAAATCTACTAACAAATTTGTAAAGAAAATGAAGTATTGGACTAAGATGAGTAATTTTTAAACTAAAAAGATTAAAAAAAAAAAAAAAGTTTGACAAAAAATAAGAAAAAAAGGTATGATTTGAATGGTTAAAACCCCCTTGTTCATCAATTCAGGTCCCTGTATTTTTAATAGTTTATATTAACAGAACCAAATTTCATTTTAAACAAAATAACATCAACCAAGTATATATATATTTTTTTTTACACCCCGGCAAGATAATGGAAATAAATCTCATATCAAAATCTAGAATAATGTTGTCTGTATAAAATAATAGGTTAAAGTCAAATTTGATTCATACATGACTTCCCATGGAGAAAATTTTCCAACATCGGCATCAATCACTCAAAGTTAATTATTAACAATGACAGTTTCCCATGTATGCTAGACCGATAACAATGACAGCAAGCTGTTTCCATTATCGAACAAGATAATTATTCTATGGACAGAAAAACATTGTTAACGAGAGGAAAGACAGCACAAATCACTTGTCACTCCATACTTTTCAAGAACAGCAAAACAAGGAAAATAATCAAATAGAAATGACAAGAAAGCGAAACCTTCCCGGATCCATTTGATGAATTATTAACACGAATCAGAACTTTTTAAATAAGGATACCTCCATAAAATAAAATAAAAAATGAGAACTACCCTTAAAAGAAGAATTCATTTGATGGGTTAATAGAAAAGAAAATAGAAGATCAAAAAGTAAGAAAATAAAAGGTGAAGAATAAATATTTGTTTTAGTAAAATCATACACATAATAAATTGAAAGGTCAGATTTATTCACATAAATAAATAACATACAACAAAACCAATAAACAACACAAATCTATAAACTAATATCTTTTCTTTATACAATCAATTTTTTATCTTTAAACCTTTACTAATACTAATATATCCGAGTTTTTCTAAAAATAATAAATTAAATAACTAGTTGATAACTCCAAAAAATCTCCTGAATGTCATGCAGGGATTGGCATCAAATAGATTGACGATCATATCCTTACAAGGATATACTCACATGTCTTGAGGCTACTACATAGCTTTGAATAATAATGGAAGGAATTTTTTCCTTTTTAAAGAAAAAAAAATCTATCTACCTTTTCTTCTTTAAGCTTTGTTTTGCAAATACACGCAATATAGTCTCTATGACTCTTTTCTTTCACTATCAGTATTGATTCAAGTTTCGGAAATTTTCTAAAATGCACAATATGTTTGTCATTCTGTTTCAAAAATATTTTAAAAAAAAATTAGAATTTACTTTTTATTATAAATTAAAAAAATTTGATATTTTTAAATATGTTCATGTGATGATATTAAAAATATTTTTTTTTAAAAAAAATATCAGCTCCCAAATAGTGACTAAAAGAATTTGTTTTGGAGGTCTTGTGGTCAGTCCTACTCAACGTTGCTATCTTCTTAGCCTTGAATGACCCTAATATTTATGAGGTTTTGAGCAAACTCATCAATCACAAGTAAGCTAGAATTTTATTATATTATAAATTGCTAATAACTATACATTTTAGTTTCCCAAAACAACACATTAAGACGTACATTTTCCTTATGAAAAAAAAAAAAGGAAAATAAAACACCCACTTAATTGATTAGTCACAAAAAATCATTTATTATACAAGAAACCTTGGGAGCCCTACCTTACGACCTAATTTTTTAACATCATCTTGCACTTGTTGTCTATACATTCTAAAACTAAATTTCTTATAAACTGAAGGCTCATAGCAGCTTTGTATCTCAGTGTCATACGAAGGACAGAAGAAATATGCTGTCGAGAACCTTTCAGCTCGTGGATTTGTGACAACTCGGTGTTGAACACTCTTATAAACATCGTTGCTCCAAGCCTGCATCATGCACGTTCGGCATGTCCATACCAACTAATGAGTTGAATTTTATTGCTTAAGGCAATAAATAACATTTCGTGCATGTACAGGGAAAGAATCATGCTAGCAACAATTCATTGAAAAAAAAAACTGTTTTCAAAAGTATCTTTACTTGAAAATATAATAAATTAATTTTTTTTTTTTTTAACATTAATCTATTAGAATAAAAAAAAAAAAACACTTTAAAACTAAAATTTTAACTGGACTGCAATGCCAAACGCCATCTTCATCACATGAACCTTTAGGATATATGGGAAGTAAAAAATCACTAGAGAATGTGTCAAAAGTTGAAAAGAAACAAGAAAACTATTATAATGAATTTCAAAATATATAAAGTTAGAATAATTAGAGAGAAAAAAGTGATATCCTTGCTAGCTATATATTTAGCTATTATGAAATGTAGAGAACTTCAAGAGTTCGTGTCACCATTCGTGGAATAGATCATTTAAATTTCCTATTGAGAAAAGGTCCCATTACCTGAAATAAATCCCCAATGTTGACTATTAGAGCCTCGGGATTAGGCTTGACAGCGAACCATTTCCCATCTTTCACTAGTTGCAATCCTCCAACTTCATCTTGATACAGTATTGTGAGAAAGTCGCTGTCAGTGTGAGGCATCAGGCCAAATACTTCTGCATGCGTTGGACAAGGCGGGTAGCGGTTCATTCGTAGATAACAAGTGCTTGACAGACAGTTTTCTTGAAAGAAATTTGATTTGAAGCCTAACTTCTCTGCCAAAATCGCAGCTAATTTCTGTGCTAGATCGGCAACTGTTGTAGCAAATTGTTCCATTGTCGAGCTGGAGGTATATTTGAAGGGAAAGAAAAAAACTTGTCAACAAATCACGCACAAAAAATCACCTATCAACTAACATTTTTCAATGGAAGAAATGAAAATTATCAGAAAGCAAAATGGCAACTTGTTCTTAAGATTTCCAATGTGCAGGAAAGCGTCCATTTGATTAATTGTTGACATGGATATATTCGTTTTAGGCCACATCAAAAGAAAGAAAAATACATACAAGACCCAAACGCTACCTAACAAAAAAGCATCAATTCATATTCCAAGGGAAAAATCTGTTTGTTAAAAAGAAAGTAAGAAAGTGATCAATTTAGAAATTATATATGTTAGTATTTCTAAGGGGAAAAGAAGGGAAAATGATAATTAATTTACAGCTCATTCATCACTTTAGTAAGTATGGACTTTTCTGGTGGAAATTCCAGGCCATGCATGCAAAATATTCATATATGTAATCCTAAAACTTTTTGAGATGAGCAGCTAAGTGAAGCAGATCCGATTGCTCATGATGGTGTTTTGAGTTATTTTGCTTGTCTAATTATATACCAAGAAGGAGCAATGATTTGTGTATTGTCTCACCATTATTGGAAAGTTTCAAGACATCTACGTAGAAACAACAAGTATTGCTCCATCACATCAGCTATGTAAAGTAGATCTGACTGCTGATGTAAAGCAATGATTCGTGTATTGTTTCACTATTTTCGGTAAGTTTTGAGACGTTTACGTAGAGATAAACACCACTCCATCACATCAGCTAAGTGGAGCAGATCTGAGGTATATGATTTGTGTATTGTTTCACTATTTTCAGAAAGTTTTAAGAGATTTACGTAGAGATAAACACCACTCCATCACATCAGCTAAGTGGAGCAGATCTGAGGTATATGATTTGTGTACTGTTTCACTATTTTCAGAAAGTTTTGAGACATTTACGTAGAGATAAACACCACTCCATCACATCAGCAAAGTGGAGCAGATCTGAGGTATATGATTTGTGTATTGTTTCACTATTTTCGGTAAGTTTTAAGACATTTACTTAGAGATAACAAGTATTGCTCCATCACGTCAGCTAAGAAAGCAGATCTGAGGTATATGATTTGTTGTCTCACCATTATAGGAAAGTTTTAACACACGTAGAGATGAGAACAAGTGCTCCTCTTATCCTTAAAGGTCTAGTGCTGTGTGAGTGTCAGCTATGAGCAGTACTTTCTGGACCCCTTCTGTTGTGTGCAAGAAAAAAGACCAAAAGAAAAACAATTGTCTGAGGACCAACTCCACCACCCAGACAATTTGATTCGACTCCTATCATTTGTAATTAATCTGCTTATACTTAGTAGTGATTCATGATTTTACTTGTGTTTTTCTAAAAAATTACCTTGCGATCGATCAAAATCCACAAGTTTACTTTTCCATATTCATATATAGTCTAAGATTTTACAATACGTGAATAAATGCATGATTTAATGGATAAATTTAAAAAATTAACCTCTTTTTTTTCAAGTGTTAAGTGAAGTGGAAAGGGATTTAATGTTAAAGGCTGGAAGAAGAGGTTTATCATATCATGCAACCCAAATTTGATTAAATCTTTCTATAATATAAAGTCTTAAAATATCAACAAAATTGTTGGTATTAATTAATTATAAATCCTAAACCTTGAGAATAACCCTTTCTTTCTTTTAGGATATAGTAAATAAACTACAAATTCCACTCCAAGAAAAGAGAAGAAAAAAGATAAGCAGGAGGATAGAAAATTGAAGAAAAAACAAGTTGCAGTTACCTGAGACTGCTGAAACCATTGGAAAACGGTATCTCATCCATAGGAATATGAAATGCTTCAGACCATGACAACTGCTCACGGCTAGTAGCCGTAGGTGTCCCCCATCGATAAGTCCCATTTGAGAAATTAAATAACTCTTTGCTCTTGTTATTAAATGGTTGTCTGTAAACCTTAACTTGTTCACTCATCATTTTCTCCAAAATCTCTCGTGAAATCCCATGATTCACAACCTGAAAGAACCCCCACTCTTGCGATTCCCTAGCAATATCTGACTTGCACTTTTCTTTCTCCAAATTTCCAAGATTTAAACGGCCGAGATCTATCAATGGAAGCTCACATTCCTCAACAATAACAGCCTCTTTATGATCATTTGTACCTTCTTTGGCTAGGTCCAAGAGGTTCTTGTAGGTCTCTAGGAAAGGTGGGTCCATGTCCATCTTTTAGCCTGAAAGGAGATGTGCGAGAGTAAATTAATGTTAGAAAAGCTTAGGAGAAATAAAAATAAAAATAAAAATAAAAATAAAAAGGTGTGTCTGTGTGTGTGTTCTGGTAACTAGTGAGTGATTGGGACAAAGAGAGAGGAAAGTTGAAACAAAAGTTTTCTCCTTTTCATTTTGTTTTTGCTCCCTTCGTCGTCGATGAAAGCGATATGGCGTTTCCTTTCAAGAATTGAACTCTGTCGGCATAGTTGATTGCATGTCTTTTTGTATTCTAGGATTCGAAGATATCTGAATTTTATCCTTTTATTATTCCAAGATTGAAAATTATTGCCGTGTAAGAAATAATTTTCTTAGAATAAAATACAAATTAATTGTGGGATATGAATTTGGTTTGTAATTTGATATTACTCTTCAATACATCTTACCTCAAATACATCGTATGGGATACCTAGACACTCAACATGGGTATTAACCGACAAAAAAACACTTCAAAAATCAGTGGAAAAAAATTGAAAGAGATTGTGAAATAGTCCAAAGTCTAACTGTACTATTTATAAGAAAATATAAAAAATAACCACTAAACCTTATTACTATACTTTATTTGAACGGTTAATATATTCTTCGACCAATTTATATTAAAAACAAATATTTCATATCTTTGGGGATTATCTTATTAACTCATTCTCTATGCTAACCTAGTGTGCTGAATAATAAACTAGATGATGTTGAGTTTAGAACATATAAGAAAAATCGATGCTATAAAGCTCCCTATATGCAGAGTTCTTACTTAATTGTAAGAATATTAGCTAGCACTCTTCAAACCTCAATTGAGAAAGGCCAAGTGGGAAACGAATCAGGAGCTCTCATTGATCATTGTGGGACCTTATTAAATAAATGTCGGCAATGCTTCTGTGGGCATGGATCTCAGCACAAAATAGTGACAAATGTCATCGAAGGGAGTTGCTTCTTTCAGCTGTTTGTGCCTAGAAACAAAACTTTCATGTTCTCACATATGGTAGAACATTTTATTGCCACATAAAATGATATATATATATATATAATACTATTTGTCTGACCATCTGGAAATAAACTTGAACGAATGCTGTCCTCATATTTCGTCTACCAACACAGCAGCTATAAATTCTTCTTTCTTTCTTTCTTTTTTAATCATATGAAAGATATTTTCAAACCAATTTATATTTTAATTATGATTTAAAAAAAAAAAATATATATATATATATATATAATACTATTTGTCTGACCTCTGGAAATAAACTTGAACGAATGCTGTCCTCATATTTCGTCTACCAACACAGCAGCTATTCATCTTTCTTTCTTTCTTTTTTAATCATATGAAAGATATTTTCAAACCAATTTATATTTTAATTATGATTATAAATATATATATATATATATATATTCGATGGATTAAAAAAAATCTAAAATCCAAACACAGAAAAAATCAAGAACTGAGTTAAAAGTCCTTAGCTACTGTGTCTTTTCTCCTGTGCATGGAAAACATTTGGTATCGCCTAGGGTTTGCATATGAAATGGTGCCTGAACAATTTCCTTTGGTTTAGTTTGACGGCTTGGCTCTAGTGTCAGAATAAATGCTATGGTCATATCGCAAATAATACAAATCCACCCGCTAATTAAGAAGTACCGAAATCTCCCAGATGAAAACTACTTCCCTGTTGACAGTTGTTATCTCATGTATCATATCAACTACATATAGTCATTTTACTAACATTTCATGGACCCAGAAAATAAAATAAATAAGTTTATGAGTCTTGTATATTCTTGTTACATTAATTAAGAAGCCTAGCTAGCTAGTTTGTGCTTATACTGGTTAATGGCCAGGTACTGTGTGTGTGTGCTATGCAATTTTCATCAGGTTTCCAGTCACAATATTAGGGGGGAAAGTTCTAGCCAATTATAGCTTCCATGTAATCGCAAAAGGAGATAGATTCTACACTTCACCCTAAGAAGAAGGAGTTGGAGGATCAGTAACTGGTGTAATGGGCCATATTATAACAAGTTGTTGCGATGGATTGTGTAATATAATTGGTTTTTTTCATATGATCATGCGTGTATACATCATTTGTTTTTCAATGGCAAGTAACTATAGCCAGTCGAGGGTTGAAAAGGAGGCCTATAAACCAGGCTGACAGGAAATAAAAATGAGGAAAGGGGATTATTGCACATCAAGAGAGGAGAAATTAATTTAACTATGTTTTCACACAATCCTTATCTTATACCTCAAACCAACAAGCCAACCTTTGTCATATACTTAGGTCTTAATAGTGTGTGTGAGTGTAAACATGCAAATGAATCACAATCAAACAGCTCCTGCATGAGTTTCATTTTCCTTACCTCTTTTTTGATCTCCAAAAAGTTGTTGGATTCCACTATTAAAGCTTTTCCGTGATATACACTTGAACTAAATCTTTTGTGGTGTGAATGAGTTCTGCATTCTCAAGAAAATTAAGCGAAACTCCAATCACTTCAGCTTTCTATACAAAGAGGAAATAAATGATATAGTTTGTTATACCAATGGAAAAACACAAAGTAAGTAAACAACATCCTTTTTAGGAAATGAAAACGTTAGCAAGCATTGACTGAGTGCCGAAACTAGTTAGTTATTTGCATGGCAGTGCACAAAAACCGTCAACGTCGACTTACATGAGCTTCTCGGCTAAGAAGGAAATACATCTGCTAATATCATCGTGTATTTTGAAGTATACATCGTGTACAACACAGCCGTATTCATATTGAAAGCAATGGTTTGTAGAGAAAACAAAACCATGAAATCAAATACAAATTGATTGCATGAAAACAAAAGGATCTTTACTTGGATAGAAAAACCATAAAGAGAGAAGATTTATACAATAAGAAGAGATTTGGAGAAGGAAAGCAAAGGAAAAATAACATAGAGGCTGTTTGAGAAGATCATATGTTACTTACATGAAGAGAATGAGAGAGGGAAGGAGGGAGGGAGGGAGGGATTTAGAGAAAGGTTGTTGTGTAGACTAATAAGCTTGGAGGGGAGATATTTTATAGAGAGGAAAAGCCAGGCCATCAATAATTATTATGATCATACTACTGTTGAAAGAAAATAATTATGATGACATATAATATTTTTTTTTTTTTATTAACATAGATGTTTGATGATTTTGTGTGTATCTAGACTAATTTTATAGGTCTTGAAATTGATGATTATATAAGTTTCTAGTGAATATTATATTAACAACCACATGACTCAAACCTGAAACTACATTGAAATAAACTTTTTAATCTCAAGCTCTTACACCGTGCCACCAAATAGATAGTTGCCACAGACTATTTTTCTTAATAAAGATCAAGCATACTTTACAATAATATTATATTGTTTTTCTAATAATTCAATCTATAACCTATCCTATTTTTTTTATTATTAAATCATATATTATATTTAAAGTATCCATTTCTTTTAAATTATTGTAGGACCAGAACCAAAACAATCACTAGTCCTGTCTATAGTAGAACCACTAACCCTTTCCACTGTAGAACTCGAATTCGAGGATTAAGCAGATGGGTGATTGAAATCCCTATCAGTAAATCAAGCCGAATATTTAAGTGCTTGTAGGATTCCCACCCCCTTTTTTAAGATTGATACGAATAAGATAAATATTCACTAAGTACAATTTTTTTCCATTTATAGTGTCGACATGTTGGAGAGGAGATAAGGGAGTGATAGACTTGGAAGGATGAGGACCAAATGATCTGTTGACTCCAAAAATGATCGTTGATTCAATATTCATCAATTAAACGTTTGGCATCATCAGCTTTCTTTTTGGTACCTACTCTGAAGGAACTTGATTAATCCCTCTCTCTACTTATAGTATGTCTGAAAAACATGATTACCATGTCGAGATTTCTGTAAACTTTAAATGTTCATCCGGTGTCGGCACCTACGTGGAGGCAACTAGAGTCACATGCATGTTAAATTTTGGACGTCGAGAATTCCAAGTACAAGCAAATAGTAAGGGAGAATTAAGGGGTAGCATCTTTGTTTGGATGATAGCAAACCTTGTCCTGTAAAATATATTTTGTGATGCTAGTTGATAGAATAAAATTCTAATTGTTTAGGTTTGATAATAGATATATACTTTATTTTAAATTTTAAATTTGTTATATAAATCACAAATTTTTTATTATCATGTTTTAAATAAATTAAAAGGACATGAGTATCATCACTGTAGGTTTCATGCCCTGGGTTCTTACAACAGCTGGTCTGTAAAAAATATCATCAAAGGTACATTTGATGTTATTGTAATACAATTGGTTGTCCCTTTCCTTGACAACAAAAATACTATTTTTTTTTTATGGAAAAAGACCACAGGTTCTTATTAGGTATCTTGCCCTGCTGCCCAACTAATATTATGTTATGGTAATATTTTTATTTTTCCAGTTTGTTGGTTATTCCGTAAAATAAAATAATCAACATATTTAGCACCTTGAGTGTCAACTTAATTCTTGAATATAAACTAAAAAATTCCTATATAACTAATGATGATTCATAAATAAATATGCTTAGGGAGGTTTAGAGGGTATTTAATAAGGGATAAATATCCCTTACACGTCATTAATGATGAATAAATATCTTTTACATATTATTAATAAAATATAGTAAATGATAGGCCTCTTAGAAGACTTATTACACTACATATAGAGAGATGATTGTTCTTAAAATGAGTAGATCCTCTCTATAGCCTTAAGATAACACCTTAAGGTTCTATATAGGTCTCCAAAACCAGCTGAATTGGGCGTGTAGCCAACATCGGGAGAGATGGATCTAACTAGCTCTTTAGGGTCAACTCATAGCTGAGCTCAAATATATTGGGTCTAATAACTTATTAGGCATATTTTTCTTTAGGTTAAATTCACAATTGAGTCAAAATATATTAAGTCCGGCAACTTGTCACACCTACAATTCTTTGGGTTCATCTCATTGATGAACCCAAGTATATTAGGTTTAATATTTTTCTAAACCCATGGTTCCTTGAACTTCGCATGTGGATGAACCCAAGTTCATTGGATATAACATTCTTTCATAATAATAGGGTTTTAGGCTCAACTCATGGTTGAGCCCAAGTATGTTGCGTCTAGCATTTTGCTAGACTCGTGTTCATTGGGTTTATCTCATGGTTGAGATCAAATATATTGGGTATGATATTTTTCCAAACCTATATGTCCTTGCCAAACCAATTCTTTCTTGGGCTCAACTCATGGTTGAGCCTTAATGTCTTGAGTCTAGTATTTTGTTTGACCTTTGATTCGTTGGGTTTATCTTACAATCAAGCCCAAGTTTATTGGGTTCGGGTTTTGTCCATACCGATGTTTGATTGAGTTATCACCTAAATGAAACTTTAGACTTTTTCTAAGCATAAAGAATATCAAGTAAAAAATATTGGCTACAAATTTGCTTTTAAAGTATTCATACATTAGATGCAAAAAAAGACTTGAAAAATCCCATGGAAGACAACTAATCAACTTTGACTTGTCTTCCCTGGAGAAGAGTTGTCTTTCCATATTGATTTTACATGACATTATGGGAAGGCAAGACAAATCTTCTTGAGACAATTATTTAATAACATATAATTAATACAGTAAGTGTTTAGCTTTTCCAATGTTATAATAGGACGCCACATGTCTATCATTCATTATTGGGATTAGAAGGTGATGATGTATATAAATCTTTTTTTGCCTCGATCCTATTTTTTTACTTTTACTAAATTCTTTTAGTGAACCTCTTGTAATCGAAGCTTTAAATGAGAAGAATAATTCTCTTTATTTTTGCATAATAGTAGGTAAATAAAGACTAAGTTGATTACCACTACTACCTACCCGCTGCTCCCAATACTATATTATTAATATATAAGTTATTAAATCTAACTTGTAGACTAGTCTAAACAACTCTACTAAATGGGTTATTAGTTTTTATTAAAACTACAATATTTTGTTAATTTATTTATTTATTTATTCCGTAGCTTTCAATTTGGTCACTAAAATCCGATTAGATGGAATGAGTTTAGTCAATTCAAAAATGTATCAAATTCATATGGATGCTTAATTTTTTTAATCAATGCATCAATAGACTAAGACCAGGTTTAAAAACTAAGCTTTTTGGTTGAAAATGAGCCAAGAATTGAGATCGCTAAGGTTGGTATTTGTCCTACATCAGAGCTCCTTGTGCAATCTCACATCTTTGAAAGAACCCACCAAACATATAGTGCTATACATGGCTACATTTCAAGGCCCACATCACACAGAAACCCTATTATCAAACGTTGAATGACACATGAATTATTGATGATGTATCTGCCACGTACACGGTTATGAATCATTGATCATAATTGCCGACGGTGCCTATTAACACTACTGTATAAGATTTTAGTGTGGTCATTTACAGGTCCTTCTCGTTCAAGTGCGCGTTTGACAATTTAAGGTCAATGTGAGTGGTGGGAGGGGTTTAGCAGGTCATGTCATTCTAAGATCTTGATCATTCTGGAATACCCCTAAGATCTGCCTTTTTCAAATTCAATTATCATAAATATACAAATATCTACATAAGTATAGCTTATAGCATGGTGACAAGTGTCCTATCGATTGCGGGCAAGGTTTGCCCATCCTGCAAAAATCATAAATATATATATATATATATATATATATATATATATATATATAGCAAGCTTTCCAACCATTCTAAAACCGTATAATGACTTAAGAAGAATATCTGTGACATTTTTCCATGATTTAACATCACATTATTAGAGGTAAACATGAATCTCGAAAGTAATTATGATACTTTCGTATCACACCAAGACTTGAAAAAACATTACTCTCCAATATTGAAGACATGAATGACAACATGCTTTTTTATAACTGAGATGTTTGGATAAGTTTACACGTATTATGACTAATTCTTGGATCCACTAAACACTTTGCAAGTCTAATGGGTAGGTAAGACACTGCGAGGATGACAGACATGTACAAAAAGGATCGAACCCGGTGTAGCGAAAGAGAACAAGTCTTTTTCCTCGATAGGCCATGATCTCAAGTGTGATAGGACAATATTTTAATTAATCTAAAGATAGATTTAATTAATATAAAGATAGATTTATGACCTAACTTATGGGGCAAGGTATGCAAGATTCATCAATCCATTCAATTTTGATTTTTGAACACTATATATATAAATCTGGCAATACATTGGACGTTCTAATTCTCAGCTCTTTTTGTTTTAGGGCAAGCAAGGTTTCTTTGACAAAGAAATCTACGCATACACCTTTCGTAGAATATTTTCAGTTGATTATATGCAATAAACATATAGCTAATAAAATAAGGGCTTATTACGTAAATAACTAAATTTAAAGGAGATTTAATCTTCATTTGATTTGATCTTACATGTATAGTTGCCAATAATTATTTAAGTTTTAGTGTTAAGTAATCATCTCACCTTAAAGTTTAAGTTGTTAAGTGAGGTCATAGAATATGATTTATATTATTCTTTAACACACCCCTTCAAGTGAAAGCCCTTTGGGCTTGAAACTTGCATAAACCTATAATACATTGAGTTTGGTTTTTTATCAAATAGAATGGGGGTGGTGAGATTCGAACTCATGATCGTTGGGTTAATAAAGCTCTGATACTATATTAAGGAATCATCTCACCTAAAAACTTAAGCGGTTATGTGAGACCTAGAATATGATTTATATTATTCTCTAACACTCAGGTGGTACTTATTGGTTATTACTAGTTCATTATCATTGATATCAACCATCACATCAAAATAAAATATTGCAATTAATCTTGTCACAATCACTATTTAAAGCTTTGAAACTGCGAGACATTATTGTTTGGTACATACAAGTTATGGGCCCACGTTTTGCTCCAGCTCGATCAAAATCCATCAATAATAGTAAAACAAGTATGTGCCATTATTTTTTCAATAAAATATTTGAAATAAAAATTAATACATTTTTTAAGTTTAATACATTTGTTTCCTTGGTAATCATTGTATATCTCAAAAAATATTTTCTTTATTTTCTGATTCAACAAATCAAGAAAGATTGATGAAGTACTTAAGCTAAATATTTGTTTTTGAGAATTATGATGAAATGAGTAACTTTTTTTTTTCACAAAACTTCTAAGATACCACTTTTGAAATACTATATTTGATGATAAAGATAACAATGAAACTTTATTGATTGACATAATATTAAAGATTAACAAAGCATATTGTAACTCTATAGGATAAGACTTCAAGGACTTCAAAACCTTTCCAGTTAAGATAATAGTTTTAATTGACATGTTTAATCCATAAACCAATATATAAGGTGATATATTTGCATGGAATTGCTTGAGTAAACTACAGAAGAAGCCAACAACAATCATGGTCTATAAGAACAAGAATCATCAAAGAAAGGGTATGTGGATTGAGAGACATGTATTTTAAAAATCTCAGCACAAAGAAAATACAATTTGATAAGCAAGTTGCTTGAGAAAATAAATCAATTTTTGTTTTGATGGGTAGGTCACCTACAAAAATATATCAAAAATTGTTTTGATTTATAGTTCACTCGAGAAAAAAGACCAACATATGTTTGAATGGGCAAGTCACCATAAAAAATAGACCACGATTCATTTTGATGGGTATGTCATCCGGAAAAATAGACCATTATTTGTTTTCATAGGAAAGTCATCAGGAAAAATAGACCAGTAGATTAAAAAAAAAAATTCAAAAGGGTACTATTATCATTTAACCATGCCAATTAAAAAAAGTTAAACGGATCTTTGATGACAGGTTATATTTTTTTGAAGGGCAATCTAGTAATTTAACTGTGAAAAAATATGTTCACTTGAACAATTTGTTTATGGCAAATGGAGTTTATGAAATGGCAGAATAGCCCTTAAAGGTAATTTTTCTAGAAAGGGATAAATGATAATTACACAGTATAACTTTTTATTTTGTCCTTCATGTTTTGATTTTTTTTCTTGACTATTTTGTCAAGTTTTTAATTTTATCGTTTGAATCAAGTTTGTGATTTTTTTTCAATAATAATAATAATAATTTCACTTTGGTCCATCTTCTTTTGATTTCATATTTATTTTCTTTTAGTTTAACTTTTTATGGTTTTTAATTTATTCTTCAAATCAAGTTTATTATTTGTTTTATAATATTATTAATTGTAATTGTAATGATAGTAATGATGCCAAACTATTGCTAATACTACTACTAATAGCAATAATAATAGTTTATTATAATAGTTATGATGATGGTGAAAATAATAATAATAATTGTGATAATAATTGTAGAAATAATAGTAGTTTTTTATGATGATAATGGTGACAATAATAATAATAATAATAATAATTGTGATAATAATATGAATAATAGTAATAATTATGATAATAAAATTAATAAATCAAAATAATAATAACAACACCGATAGTAATAGAAATTATCATAACCTAATTTTTGACCCTCTACTTTTATACATTTCATAAAAAATTAAAAAAATTCAAAACAAAAATCAATAATTTTAGTTAATATTATTAATTAATATTTATTTTTATTTAATTTTTGAGTGTCGAGAAATCTTGAAAAGCATATTAAATGCAAAAATACTAAAAACGACTAGGGGTTCAAATTGGACCGATAATCATGTATAACCTTTAGAAGATTGACTGTAAAGATTTTTGGACCATAATTGAGGTTTCAATTGAAGAGTAATTTTAGAAAAGTGCTTAATCTGATTTAATTTTGCTAAGAGTGAAAGAAAGTTAAAAACTATTTTCGAAGTAAATAGTCAGAAGTCAATCAAAAGCTTAAATGGAAAACTAATTTAGTTTAAAAAAGAAGATTGAAAGAACCAATATGAGTTTGCAAAAATGGTTAAATCTGAGATATCTATATTGATTCAATTAGGGGTCGATTGAAAAGTCAAAACGTGATATAGGGGAAATTGAATGAGATTGGAAAGATTCAAAATCCAAGGACTGTGATGAGAATAAAAATTTGTCCAAAGTTTTATATCAGTCCATTTCAATCCAGTTAATTCAGTTTAGTCTAATTGATTTCAATCCAATTGTTGATTTCATTTGTTGGACCACCCACACCGAGAACCAACCACTGGCAGCAGCCTCTCCATATATCAACACCTCCGGTCCTCCTCCCAGCCCATATTTCCCTTCACACAACCGAACCAGCATCAACGCCACCAGACCACGTCTTCCCTGTCCTTTACTTCTTCCACCTCTTATATTCATCTTACCATACTGCTGCAAAAACAGATAATGATCGATAAGAAAGAGGCTATGTTATTTCTCGAAAAGCCCTCTGTAAGAAAACCCTCCTCTCTCCAACCGTCTTGTTTTGTTATGCTTGCTGCTCCTCTGCTTGTTTATGTTCAGAGTTGTGAGTTCTATGAACTCTCCCTCACCTCACCTAAAATGTAGAATAAAAACTAATTACACGGTCCAAGACACGTAATTAAAGGATAAAAGCAGTGTGTGTGTGTGTAAGCATAAGATATATTTAATAAAAAATAAATAAAAATGGAAAAAATGGAGAGAAACCATTCTTATTTCATGTAACTTTATAATTACATGTATGTTCTTTTTTCTCTTAGCAATACATCTATTTATAGACACATAAATAAATACTTGTAAGTTCAAAGGATACAAAGAGATAAACATTCAAATGAACTTGGAGAGATTCAAATGAATTAGAGACTAATGAATGAATGTAATATGAGAGATATGTACGAAGAAATCTAGACATTCACACATACAATGTGTAGTTTTATAACATTCCTCATTTGAAGTTTATTGTATAACTTTACGGATTGAAAATTGTCTCATTAAAAATCTTTCTAGAAAAACTTAATGGGAAAAAAACTCTTGATTAAGGAAAAAAATGAAGTCCTTAATAACTCTCCCTCATACGTGTATCTTTTTTAAGTCCTTAAACTGTTGTATTCCAATATTACGTGGCAATCCTTTAAATATTTTGGTAATGTTTTAGTGAACAAACCTGTTACATTATTTTTTAAGCGAATTTGTTGAGCATCAATATCACAACACTTATCAAGTTCATGTGTGAAAAAGAATTTTAGTGAGATGTGTTTTGTTGTCTCTCTTTTATACCCTTTTTTTAGTTGAGTTATACATGCAACATTGTCTTCATACATAATGGTTGAAGTTTCTTTACTAGAAGATAAACCACATGTTTCTCGAATATATTGAGTCATGGATCTTAGCCACACACATTCTTTGCTTGCTTCATGGATTCCAAGTATTTCATCATGATTGGGTGAAATAACAACTAATGTTATAACAATATTGTCACACGTAAATAATAATCTATTTGAGATTGACCTATGTGGATAAGATAAATATCTTACATCCACATATCCAAATAATTTATGAATAAAATGGCGGGTAGATTGACCTCCCATATAACATTAGAATCAATAAGATGGCTTTGTACCATTATAATATGAGAGAAAGTTCATATATATGATGATCTAGTTAATATTTTCTTCATAAGTTTTTATTGCAAATCTCAATCCTAAACAATTATTCCAGCTAAAAAATTACATATTTATGGCCACTATATTTATATTTATTTCTTGATTACATGATAATAAAGGTAGTTTTAAAGTTTTCCTTTCCTATACTTAGCAACCTCACTTGCAACTGATTACATGCTTAGGCCCAGCAATAATGACCGAAGCTGAATCCATAATTATTTTCCCAAAAAATCCAAAAACAAACGTCTTATCACCGTTACAATCCACCGTCATGAACCCCTACACCAAAACCCATTCAAAACGGCCACCAAATCCCATCCGAACCTTCTTCACTCCGTAAAATATCGGTCTGCAATTTCTTAGCAGAAAAGCAATTAAGCTATCCTATGTTCCAAACCTTGCCGTCTCAGCTAGGCTAAACAACTCGTGGACCAACTCCATTGGCTGTTCCATCACCGCCTCTCCTTTGTAGTAACCATCTTGGCTATAAAAATCGGTCCCCGGACTCTTCTTTTCACATAACAGCACTCTTACAAAAAAAATTCTCTTTCAATTCTCTAAAAAAAAAATGCAGATCTTTCGTGAAAACCCTCACCGGCAAGACCAGGAGGTGGAAAGCAGCGGCACCATCGACAACGTCAAGGCCAAGATTCAAGACAAGGAAGGCATCCCACCGGATCAACAACGTCTAATCTTCGCTGGAAACAGCTAGAAGATGCCCGAACTTTGGCCGATTACAATATTCAGAAGGAGAGCACCCTCCATCCTGAGCACAAGATGAAGGTGGACTCCTTCTGAATGTTATAATCCGCTAAAGTCCGACCATCCTCAAGCTGTTTCCCGGCAAAGATCAAACGTTGCAGATTCTTGTCAAGACCTTGACCGGGAAGACCATTACTCTCGAGATCGAGAGCAGCGACACCATCGACAACGTCAAAGAGAAGATTCAGGACAAGGAGGGGATCCCACCGGACCAACAACGTTTGATCTTTGCTGGGAAACAACTTAAGGATGGTCGGACTCTAGCTGATTATTTAATATTCAGTACCCTTCAACTTGTTCTGAGGTTGCGTGGTGGGATGCAGATTTTTGTTAAGACGTTGACGGGGAAGACCATTACTATGGAGGTGGAGACCAGCAAAAGGACTTTTCCTTATTATAACATCCAGAAAGAGTCTACTCTTCACCTTGTCTTACGCCTCCGCGGTGGCTTCTAAGGGCCTATGGTTCTGCTCAATCTTTTCTATTATGTCATGTGTGATTGGCCATCTAAGGCCTTCTGAATACTATTTTTATGTTTCCTAATGATTGAATAAATATCGCAGTTATTTCTGGCTCTTATTGATTTCTATTCATGCTCCCGTTGGTTATTTATCTTAATATTATCAAAATTCAGAATTTGTTTATGTGTGATGATGTGATGTAGAACAGGTAGCGGAAGCCTATATGCTCAAGAGGGATCACCCGAAATTCAAAGGCTACTGAATTTCGGCAGCAGGGTCGTCGAAGTCAGAATGGCGTGAAACTCACCCAGTCAATGTGTTTCGTTGTTTGCGGAAGAAGACAGCGGCATAGCCCATGATGTCCACCGTTTTTTGGCTAAATTCCATCGTTTAGGCCTCGAAATCGTCATTTTTGCTATTTTAGAAAAGTCTCGTTTTAGCCATAACTCTTGATTTGTGAGTCCAAATTAACTTTCGTCAATTTCTCCTTGCTCAGGGTTTATAGGCTTTTATATTCTGCATTTATCTCAAATTTTCCATTTATGAAAATTTATTGTTTAAGTGTCGTTTCCTTTTCTGTCATGAGTTAGGCTAGGGTTTTTACTTTAAGTATCATTGTAAAGCCTCCGGCCGACTTAGTTATCATTTTATTGAATAAACATTGAGTTTTGATTGAGAATTCCTCTCGTTAACTTTAATTTACGGAATATTGATGTTGGTCGTATTCCCTTGCGTTTTTCTGCTGTGTCATGATGGTAAAGAGAGAATCTCACCGACATAAACACAGAGCAGTGGCCGAAAGCGATATTTCCGTTTTCTAACTTGTCTCAAGATCGTGTACTTGTTTCTCAGATTGAAATCGTCACTTTTATTCTTATGTTCATTTGGGCTTTAACTCACCTGATTGATGTAAGAACTTCCATCTTTATTGAATCCCTCAAGTTTTTTTGTGGCCTATCATGTGGTGGTTGAAATTGCATGGACTGTGAGAAACAGTTGATGGGGTATTTGGTCGCTCGGAATTTGGAAATCTCAGTCCCTGGAATTCGGTTTTGCATTAGGATTTGCATTATTGCAAATGAATTGTTTAATACTTTGCCAGGGATTGTAACCCAATGCAGACTTTAAAAGAAATCCATTAACCAGGAGGTTTAATCATTTACCATTTTCGATATAAACAAGACAAGAAAATATCTTTTTTTCCCACAAGAAGACTCGTTCTAGGTATGGGGCTCAAGATTTGCAGAAATTGTTTGCTACTGACAGAAGTGGACGTGTAATAGTTCTATGGAAATCCAAACTCCGTGGATATATTCCGTGTGTAACCCTAGCCATGAGTTCCTCTTCGAAAGCATGAGTATAGTATAGGTCGAAGGTCACAGCACGTTCATCTCGGATCTCGCAAAGTTGGAGATGGTCATGTCATTTTGTCAAATCCTAAAGTATGTTCCTTTTATTTAAAACAGAAGGGCAAATTTTCTACTACCCTGCAGCTGGTGACAACCAAGATAATGTCTAAACTTGACATTTCAGATTCGGTATCCTTTTGTGTAAAGAACAAAGGAATATAATAGTTTTTGTTTTTACTTCACAAAAGGAAATTTTGTTGTCTTTACTAACAATTGTCCTATCAAACATAACATATAGGTTCCACTGCAACTTTCCTTGGCCGGCTGCAATATCATAGGAACTCCACTACCATAGGAGATAGATAATGTAAGAATTATTAATGTGGCATCTTTACTTTAATACTCTCCCTCAAGCTGGATCAATGGGTTTGGTTTATAGTAAACGATACAAGGGAGATGAAGTCAGAATCTTTGTAAACACATGGTTTCATAATATGACTGAAATTGCTAACGAATTAAATGATTATTACTTTAATGTGCTTAGTTATCTTATGAAACATGATTAGTTGTGCTTTACAATGATAGCTTAATTATCATGAAATGGAGAAGTGTAGAAAAGTCTATATCAGCTGGACAAGTCATAGGAAATAATTATGTCAAAGACTTATTGCTGATTCTTGTCTAGTGGTCTTTGAAAATGCGGTCCTGGTTGTTAACTTTAGGAAAATTAACGCAAAATGGAGAGAGAAAATGTTGCAAAGAGAAAAGAAATATATGTTGTTTCCACCATTAATTTCTCCTTTTATCCCCATAGATATTGTCTTTCATTACGATTCTTCTCGTAATTAGAAGTCCTTGATGTGACTCAACTCTTTCTTAAAATAAAAATAAAAATAATTTTCTTAAAAGGTTTTTAAAAATACTTTTAAAAAATAATGATAAATAGTGAGGATTTCAGTAATCAAAAGAAAGTAAGAAACTGATGTTATTTTCTCTTCTCAATCCTGAAGCGTCAGCATGACACCTGGGGCACTAAATGATATGCTGATCCGGAAGTATTTAATGCTTAACAGTGGAAAGTAAAAATTGGAAACACTTAGAGCATTTCCAGTTGGGAGTGCTATTTTAGAGTGTCAAATCTCTAAAATGGCATTTTGAATAGTGTAAAAATAATATTATTGTTGATGTGTGCTCCAGTGGTAAAAACCATTTTGGAGAGCCATTTATTTTTATATTATTTTAAATATAGTATAATTATTTTGTATGTAATTTAATTATGTAATTAATTATACAATTAATAAGAGTAAGTTATATAATTAAATAAATGCTTTTAAAAAACCCTCCAACATTGATTATATAATTAATAGAAGTAAGTTATATAATTATTAATTTTATATATAAATTTTTACTCTCTTGTTAAGGTATATGTAAATAAAAATAAATATTTTTGATATAATTATATTATTTTCTAATATATATATTACATTTTATATATATATATATATATATATATATTATAATATATAAAAAAGGTGGCCCCAAGGTGGGGCCACTTTTTTAGCTCTATGTCCCGAGCTGCTACAAATAGCAGCTAGGGAAGGGGATGCCATTTTTACATGGGCAAATGGCATCCCCGATGGAGCATGAACAGAAGCTACAAAATACTAAAAAAATTAATATTTTAATTTTGGCACTCCATTTGCCATCTCCGCTGGAGATGCTCTTATATCTACAGACAGTGACCTTTTCGCTAGCTTCCATGAAGAAGTCTCGGAATGATGCTCACATGTCTACAGCTTCCACTGCAACTGCATGCTGGTTTCTTTAAATGATACGACAAATATCTGGTAATTATTTCCAAGGATTACGTTAGAACATTTCCTTATTTTTATTGGGCTGATCCTAGACTATGTCATTTGTTTTCAATTATGTCATTTGTTTTTCAATTTAATCCTTTCTTCCAAAAAAAAGAAAGAGAAATTGGATGCTAATTTTAACTTTAAAAGTTTAACTATACAAAAAAAAAAAAAAAAAATGAAGAAGAAAAACTAATTTTTAAAAAATTAATTATTAAAATTCATAGTGATATTTAGTTTATACTATATTGTTTGATAAGGTTGCACGTGATTGCAAGCATAACTTCATATAGACGTAAGACAATTAATTTAGTATTTCCGAACCATGTGTTTTTCTTAGATGATAAGTATATTTTTTTCTATCAAATTAATTAAAACATCCTATTCTCCGTGTACACGCATCATGATATATTTCCACTATATCCTCTGAATTCAAACCAAGACAACGAGCAATCTTATATAAAAACTATGTGGTTATGCTGCTCAAGTCTTGTAGCTGACAACTACCAGTCATCGCATCTTGAGCACCATCCATTTTTTTTTTTCTTTTTTTCTTTTTAATTTAAAAGAGAACGTGTCATCCTTTGCTATTAATATATTAATACGCCACTTCCTTTAATCCCATCCCAGAAACTTTTACATCTGTTGTTTCTTGACTAGATTCCTATTGAAAACCTCAAAGTAATTCCTCCCTTTCCCTATGGCTGACTCTCAACATTCTTCTTCTGATGAAACTTTTGGGTTTTCGAGAGGTACTATACTGTTGACACTTGTTGGTAAAAATATTAACGGTATTTTGTCCCTTCTAAGTTTTGTTACCTTTTGCTGATTATACTTGAGATGTTTGTTCACGACAAGGGTGTTTCTTTGGTGGGCAATCTGTTAAATACTATTGATTTTGGGATTTTTTTTCCAGAGGAAACAAGTCAGGAATCAAAGCTTGAATTCTCTGAGGATGAGGAGACACTAATAATTAGGATGTTTAATCTAGTTGGAGAGAGGTTTTCCTGTTGCCCTTTTGTTTTTCTATCTCAATGACTTTGTTAGCCTTCAGATTACAAATATTTAACCTCGAGTTCTGATGATTTGATCAGGTGGTCTCTGATTGCTGGAAGGATTCCTGGAAGAACAGCTGAGGAAATAGAGAAGTACTGGAACACTAGATACTCTACAAGTGAATGAAGCTGTAAGAGCATAAGTTATGCTTTCCTTAAGCAGAAAATGATGGGTTAAATTGAGTCTAGCTGTTCTGTACTGTTGTCTATATTAGCGTCCCATGTTTCTATGCTTATCTTTAAAAAAAAAAATTCAACTGCTTCTATGTTTTTCTTGTGCATCACTTAAGTTATGGTTTTTAGTGATGATAAAGAGCTTGCGATCTGCACAATAGGTCTCAAATTCGAGTTAGGACATGCATCTATCGAGATTTTACTCGTTTACCTGAACTCATATAATAAATTTTCCGAGAGATAAAGTTTACTCGTATAGAAAAAGACAGCAAGTTCTTATGTACCAAAAGTTGTTACAAGAAGTGGCTCGATTCATTGACCATTTCTTGGTTGTCAGCTAAGACTTTAATCCTCCCCTGTTCTTATCCGTAGAGAATAGTTATTAATTTAATTAGGTGAATTGAAACAATGCTAAATTCAAAGTAAGCCTATCCATCCATGGATGTTGTGATAAATCTGCTACAGAAATAATCGGGAGAGTAAACCTTAATTTGGCTCATTCACTTTCCTTTGATGGCGATGCTGACAGGAATGGATTCTCTCAGTCCGATCGAGATTGAGAAAACGAATATAGAAATCATATATATCCTAAGATATATCTCTATTTAGATAATTATTTGAAATCATATTATAAAATTTATCCAATTATTTCTTTTTTTAAAATAAAATTTGATCTATTATTGTAATATTTACCCTTTTATTATATATGAAGCTAATGAGTACTAGTTTTAAAAGGAATTGGAATAAATATTCAATGAGATTATAATATATATATATATATATATATATATATCACGCTGTACGAAAATATATATTATTGTTTATTTTTTACATTATTTCCTCTAATTATTTTTTTAATAGTTGTGCGAAAATAATTAAAATATTTTTCTGTTTTATAACTACTTTATAATTTATGATAATATTCATTAAAATAACCATGCTTTTTTTATTAAAAAAAAAACACGTTCTCTATAAAATAAAAAATAAATTAACAAATAAAAAGAGAAAAAAACTATCTAAAAAATACATTTAAATCAATTGAGTTTGGAAATATGTTTATTTTAATTGTTTTAATTTTTCATTCAAATAATCATGTTTTTAATAAAAGAAAACAAAACCATTTTCATGTTAAAATAAAAACAAATCATAAATAACAAAAATAAACGTTTGAAGAAATCTTCATCGTTTCTTACAAAAAAATTTTTAATAATCATATATGAGTTATCTTTTGAAACATACACAATTACAGTAGTGCCCCTTAATACAGTTTACAAAAAGGCTAGCCCAGTATTTCACCACGTCATTTTCTTGTGATAGATCTGCCACTGAAACAAACGGGAGAGTAAACCTTAATTTGGATCATTCACTGCTCTGACGGCGATGCTGAGTCTGATACAAGCCAAGGCCCAGTCACAGTTTCTGAGTCAATCAGTGAGTACTCTATTTGTAGGCCGTGATTCCTCAACAATTTTCAATGAAGAAGGTTAATTCTCAATCTATTTAATTTTTAAGGATAAGATTGTTGAAAAATATTAATAAAAGAATAATAGAAAAAGCAAAACCAAAAGAATGAGGATAAAATTTAAGAGAATAAAACCTACGAAAGATTAAAAAAAATGAATAAAAAGGATTATTAATGGATTAAAAAAATAGTACGGGTGAAATTGAAAAAAACAAGATAGTTGCAAACTGATAAAAATTATAGAAAAGGGATATTGTTGCTGGCGAGCATAGGGTCAAAACATTTGTAACCAGATACAAAACTCACACATGCCCGCAATAAAAATCACAATCTACCGGAGGACGTATCAAAAATGAAAAGCAAATTACTAATAATATAAAAGGGTCCCATATTTACTGTTCAGTTTTTTACTGTTGACATAGACTCGGATTACTATAGATTGCGACAATAAAATTACTATTTTACCTCTAGATCCGAAAAATTTAACCCCTAATACCAGGGTCATTTTTTATATTTTCAGAGGACATGGATGATATCTCTGAATTCTTTGCACAATAAAAATAGTATTTACCCCTAGGTGCTAAGAAAAGAACGCTGAACAGTTGGTGTGTTTTGTTTTTTCCTAAATTCCTGCACAGTAAAAATACTAAAATAGCCCTCGAAAACTACATAAAAGAATACCAGAAGCCGGGGGTATTGGGATACTTTCCCCCTAGTTTTTTCGTGGTTATCTTTAGGTTCAGAGATGTCTAGGTAATTTGCTTTTATTTTATTATTTCTTTTCTGAAACACTGTAGACACGACGTATTGCACATCTGAAATTATAATATGCTATATGAAGATGAAATCTATCCTAATGTTGAGATGATATAAAATCAGTGATAAGATAACTAACACATTTCGTTGATCAGCAATAAAGAAATTAACCAATCATTCTAGTATATTACATGACTGTCAGTGATATTTACAGCTCCAATTAAACATTAGCAGGCTTGATAATAGAGGGAAATGAACCGAGAAGCAGCCCCGAGTTATCAGTCATAACACTCTGACCCGAAGTACCAGATAGCATCTGGGTTGATCTATACATTCCTTTGTTTATAAAGCTTGGTGTCAAGCACTTGCTTACCGCACAGAGCACAAACTCCTTCAACATTAAAAGCAACATCAGAACTTGTTGCAAAACAATTACTAATATTCTCAACTCAAGATATCTAAATCAGATCATCTACGACAGTACCATCTGCAAGATATGAAACTCCAAATAAGTTCATGTAAAATCACACCACCAGAATTACTAGTGTGAAAATCCATGACTACTGAGAAACACCAACATTTCAACAAACTATCAGGTCAAAAGGAAAAAGTAAAAGTTACAGTGCAATATTAAAACACAGGGCAAACTATAAAAAGTTAAACTTTCAACCCAGACGGAAAAAATGATTTTGGTGATCAGTAACTCAACTACTGTAGTAGCTACACTATACCAATCCTGGTTCCAGAACTCTAATTCTCAAGTCACCTTCCAGCAGCTATTGCTCATTGCAATCTGCAAGTCCTTTACATTGCAAACCATAAAATACAATCTTAAAATAGACTTCAAGCTAGGGTGCAAACATCCCCAATACTCATTCATAAGCTTCTTCGCAAACCATTATACTTAGGAAGTCAAATACTAGCTTTTCTTCTTCATTTTTTTTTAAAGTTCTAGCATGTTATCACTAATCCCTCAATTAGCATACGAATTCAATCCCACAAACTAAAGGATACTTCAACCCCAAATGTGATTCAAACCCCACAAATCTGAAATCTCTAACTCCCCCGGAGTTTGTTTCCATATCCTCCCCTTCCTTGTACCTAAAACTAGCTCATGAACATTTTTCCCACACACATATAACCCCGACAAATAGCTAATCTATTGTCACACCAGCAAATCCCAAAACATGAACTGCGAAGCAAGAACCTACACATTCCCCCAAATCACGATTCATTCATATGCTAAAAAAACACCACAGGAATCACACCATCACACAGCATAACCACATGTTTGTAATCATTTCACACTATCTACTCACTACTGAGAAATCCCAACAGCAAAACACTCAGCGCATTGTGAGTAGAGTTTTTTTCCCCACCTAACATCAACTATCACAGCCAGAAGCTAGCAAATAATGTCAATATAATAAAAAAAAGAGGAAAAAATAAAGGGAACCTTTTTTTCTTAGAGAGGAGTTTATTCTTGTTGATTTTCCGGCCACCGCCTTCAGTGGCGTTGCTCGCTCCCTCCTTCCACTTATCAGGAACGATCACTTTAGCTAACTTCTTTTCACCTAACTAAAAAATTAAATTGAAACAAAATTAGAAAATTTTATGACGGGTTAAGCATATTGAGATGGGAGATTGATTACTTACACCTCTCGCACACCATTTTTGCTGTTTTTCTCTCTGATTTGGGGGATTCTTGCCCTAAATTGCGATTTCCTCCTGATTTAAGCGAGATCAAGAGACAAGTCGTTGCTCTGTATGCACGGAGTTTCTGGATTGGACGATTTAATTGACTAAAGTGTCCTTAGTGCGAAAGGGAATTTCCAGGTACGGCTAGTAATCTATATTTTTTTTTTATTTTTTTTTTAGTTTTTAATAATTAAGACGTTCAAAGCCATCTGGCTAGCAATATTAACTCTAATAATATGGAGTTCAAAGTAATTTATATAGCAGCACTTATGATTATAAAGAGAATGTAAACATTAAGGTATAAAATATTATTAATATTTATAAATATTGTTATTAAGCTCAAGCTTAATTTGATTGTTTTTGAAAATTAGATTTTTTTAAAATGATAAGTATTTTTTTTAAAAAAATAACTTTTCCTTGTATTAAATCAATTCTCAAAACCAAGTTTAATAACTTCTCCAACATTAAACCCACTTGAAAATATATTAAAATAATATATATATATATATATATATATATATATTAAATTTATCTTCATACTAATAAATAAAAACTATTTAAAACTAAAAAATATAATTTGAAGTGAAGAAAATAATAATAATAATAATAAATTACATTTTTAATATGAAAAAAAGAAGAGAGAGAGTTTGATTTTGGTGAAGATAGACATCCCTTTCTTTCTTTTAACAGCCATACCTCCACCTGAAAAACGCTTATAACATTATTGATAAGTGAACACTCGATGTTCATAAAATGAATAATAATAATTATATAATAATAATAATAATAATAATAATAATAATAATTATATAACATTATTGATCACAAGTTGATTTTTATTATGTATATTGCAAACATTACAATACTGTTTACTCACGAAATAGACAAATGACCACACCAACAAATACTAATCAAGTAATACTGGAGGATACTAAGAGTTTCTTTTCCCGGAGAACAAAAAAGAAAGAAAAAACAACTCTCAAGCCAAAAGCCAACAGATTGCAAAAAAACATTAAAAAACACGAACACACAAAAGAGAGACAATCAAGCATGGGAATTCTCGTATTCAGGCATCTGGATTGGCCAAGAAGTAGGCTTCGATAACCTTGAACAAGCCTGCTGTTTTTTTGCCATACACATCATTGATCTTATCATTGTTGATCTCAGCAGCTTCCCCCTTGATGTAATAAGTGCTGGTTCTCTTGCAAATGCATCCTCCCTCGGGAGTTGCCACGAACTTGTGCTCGTATGTCACCTTTTCAACCGCATCCTTCCAAACATTAGCTTCGATCAAGCTGAAGCTGCAGGTCAGGTTCTCTTCGTCGATTGCTTCAAGCTTTTGCTTGGCATAACTGAGTTCTTTTCCTGCAAAAACAATCATATAGTGAGTGGTACGCTGATTCAAAGCAGTACTCGATCGAGTTCAATAAAAGCTATTATAATTAACAAGTAATATACCAACCTTCAACGAAAGTGATCTTTCTGATGGATCCAGGCCCTCCATTTCCTTCAATTATCTCACAGCTTTTAATATGCTCCGGTAGAATCTTAGGCAGAAGAGTGTCGATTTCAAGGCAGTATGCCCTGAAAACCTTGGATGGGGCGACAGCAATGGGAAACTCATTTTCCAAAGTGATGACACCCATTATAACTTGGAATTTGAGAAGATCACAAGAGATTGAAAAGGGCGAGAGGTTTGGTTGATTTGGAGGATGGTTTTTTGGTGCTGAAATAAGAGGAGGAGAGGGTAGTATTTATAGGATGAAATTGAAGGTTTTGTGGTGTGGACACGATCACATACATGCATCAAAGAGAATTGCTAAATTCTTCATATACTGTTCATTGTCGTTCTTTGCTTTAAATAATATATGAACTGGTCAAATAAATCATCTTTGAGACCAAATAAATTTCTTAATTGAATATCTGTGCTCTCCACATCATTTATTCAATAAGATAAAAGAGGGAAATCCAAGCTTATCAATAAAAGAGGGAAAAATATTCAGAGAAAACGTGATTTGAAACTTAAAAGTAATACGTTTTTATTATATTTCCTCACTCCCCTTGTCGGTCATAAAATGATCATTGAGAGACTGAAGAAAAACCACCAGGATCACAATAAAGAAAGCCCCAATCCTTATCAAATGGTCAAATCAAGCGCCTATCAATCTTGATGTTATAATAAATTAATAATTTGACAAATAAAAAATATCAAAAATCTAGAAGCTATAATTTGAGAGGCTTCCAAATAGTGTGTGGGTGTAAAATTAAAACTATGAGTGCTAAGTAAAACAACGAGCAAGATTCATTGTATTAAATTATTATTTTTTGTTTTAATTTTTTTTTTTGAGTGTTTTTAAATTATTTTAATATGGTGCAGATATTTTAATATATTTTTAAATAAAAAATACTTTAAAAAACAACTACAACTCTCAAACACCCCTATGAATTGTTATACTTGTTTATGATCTAGTTAATGGAGTGCAAAAATTATAGCAAAATTTTATTTTTAGAGGATACCCTGATATTATCAAAATTATTTTTTCACAATAAATTTTTTAATTTACTCTTTCGATAATAAAAATATTAATTGAAGGCAAGTGGTGTTTTAAATTTACATTTTTTCTCCAGTATAATTATGATTCTAAAAGATCACGGAAGATGGAGAAGGAGGAGAGATTTTGTTGACATGGAAGATGTTTTTGGGATGCTGAAATTGAAGGGGATGATTTCTAGAAAATCAATTTCATCGTAGTTGAATATACTGATCCTTACAGGTAGAAGTCATAACAAAAGGAAGTCTTTCGTTATTAGCTGGTCCGACGCAGGCTGGAAAATGAGGCAGTCATACATGCTGGGCGCGGCCCCTTTACGTCGTCTTTAAAAAATCAATAATGCAAAAAATATAAATAAAAAAAGAGGGGATACATAGGAAAAGTCACAGGTCAAAACCCTTATCCACATATCTAATTATATGCATTACTAAATATTATATCTAAGCAATTTTAAATTAAAGAATCAAATTGTACTCATTCCTATGTAGTCATCTCATTTAATTAATCATTTATTCGTTCATTACTACACACAGAGGAGGGATAACTTGACTGATGGGATTTAGTAGATTGTGAGACTAATAGACAAATAAATAAATTTATTTTTTGGATTTTTTTTCTTTAAAAACAAACACCATTCAAGTGAATAGGTCAGAGTGAATTAATTCACTCCGCACTCTCTACAATGTTCACATAATGCATAAACAGTGAATTAATTCACTCGGCACTGTTCACGTACTACGTGAACAGTGCCGTAGGTGAAGAAAATGAAAGTAGTCGTTATCCAGAAGTGGAGTAGTTTGATGTGAAGAGAAAGCTCTGCTAGTGGTATCGTTGGTGATAGTGGTGGCCGGAGTTTGTCGGAAACTCCAAGAAACTATGATAGTTGCCACTGCATGAGAGGAAGAGAGGGGAGAAAAGGAAGATGATTGCATTTTGAAAATCTCATGTTTAACGATCTACGAGTGTACTTTACAGTATAATTTTATACCGCGATAGATAAAATAAAATAATTGTTAAATTATTTTTGACATTTTTGTCGAATGCCAAAGGATAATCGTAAACTAGTTACGATATCAAATTTTCGTTTCAAAATATGAGAAAGATGCAACATATTTTTTTTAATGAAAAATATGATAGAAAAAACTTTGGAATCTGGCCATATGCACGAAAATAAAACCTTTTTATGTTTTTATTTTTATTTTTTTGTATTTTCATATTTGTTGCCATTTTTTAAATAAAATAAAACAAAAATAATAAAAAAATAAAAAGTTTGGGCTGACTGTCCAGTCCTGATGGGCTGGGAGGCTCATCATTTGGGGATGGACTGGAAGCCCCACACTGCATGGGCTGGGCCTCAAGCCAGGTGGCCTGGCAACCCACCTCTCCTAGGCATTTGGGCCGGGCACAAAGCCCGACCCGCCTCACTCAAGCCCGACCCGCATGAAAAGTGGGACACAAATTATGTCCCCTTGCATACAACAGGCTGAAGAAGACGATGAATAGGGTGATTTGTCAAGTGTAATGAAAGGCGTACTTGTTAGTACCTTTGGGTATAGGAGGTCTAGGTGATGATTTTTGTAGTGGTTGCGTCGGAAATAGTGGCTGGAGGAAGCATCGGAAGTCATCGGGCTAACGTTGCTGCCACTGTTACCGCCTCTGCTGCCTCACTAGGGAGTGTGGTCTGGTTGCTGGTGTTGGGGGAAGCTTCCAGTGGCGATTAGGGTGGTGTTGGGTGGTCGGCCAGCCGCTAATGGTGGAGAGAGAGAGCTATCGATTGACTGGTTTTAGAGAGAGAACCACCATCGGGGAGAGAGAGAGAGAGAGAGAGAGAGGGAACTGCTGGGGAGAGAGAGAGGTAAGTCGGAGCTGATGAAGATGATGGTTGTTGTTGCGCGCGTGTGTTAATCACGATGTTTTCTGCAAATTCTCTCTCGTTCTCCTTCTCATTCTCCCCTATTTTTTTTTCTTTTTCTCCTCCTACCCCTATCAATATTTTTCCTCTGTTCTATAAGAATCGTCAATATCCCCTCTCTCTACATAATTTCTCTTCGTTTCTCATGGTTTTTAACTTGTTATGTAGATTTTCCCCCTGGTTTTTCTCCCCTCCCTCTGTAAATTTTCTCTCCTCTGTCAATCTCCTCCCTCCTTTTTTCCTTTTGTTCCCCTAGTATTCTGCAAATTTTCTCCCCCTCTTTCCCCAGTATTCTCCCCCCTGCATGTATTTTCATGCACATATTTATAAAGGTAGGAGGCAACCCTTCGGCTGCCCACAATTAAGTGTGTCTGCACTGTTTAGGTGACTAAACATCTGTAATGATTTGGGAGAGGGTACAAATACGATTTGGTTCCTCAATTTTTAATTGGTTCAATTGCACCCCAATTGACTTTAAACTTTTAATGTTGTGCAATTGTATCCTCATCAAAATTTCAACAACAACATTAGATTTGCGTGTTTTTTTTTATTTTGATCATTGGCTTCTGATTTGTGCGTTTTAACCCTCAATTGACCATTAAACTCTCAATCATTTTCAATTTGATCCCTGATTAGCACCATTGGCTTGGAAAAATTCAATTCGGTCTCCGAAAATTCTAATCTTCTCAATTGAACCCGAATTAAGCTCAAGAACTTGATTTTTCATCAATTAAGCTTTTAATAAAATTAGTTTGACCAACTTAAAATATAATTAAGTCCTTGCAGTTAATTAAATCTTTCAATTGGACTCTAAATTAATTCTCAAACATAATTGCACTTGAAATTGGTCAACGATTAAATCAAATCGACCCATAAAAATATAATTTTATCTTTCGACTTAATTTTTACACAGATTTATCCAATAATAAATTATATATGCCTTAAATCTGTATTTTTTTTCATTTCTAGGGGTGCAAAAGAGGTACGATCGAGCTTTAATAAATGATAAAAATTTCCACATTGATTTTTCTACCAACGCCAGCCACTTTTATTTTTTATTTTTTATTTTTGGATAGATTTTAAGGAGTAACCTAGAAATTGGGTTATGACACTAAATAATGCCATGTTTCGGAACGGGAGGTTGAGAAATGAGTCGCTTTTGGAATTTCCTGTTTCGGCAAGTACTGCCATGTTCTTAATTTTTACTCTAATAATAGGGAATTCAAACACACACACAGAGAGACTTGTATACATTGTTGACAATAAAACAATCGATGCCCATAATAATAAGAAAAAAATTAAAAAAACAACTTTATAACTCAGTTTTATTTTGAAGATATTGTAAACAATACAATAATGTTCACTCTCGAATAGAAATGGTAAAATACAATAACCAAATCAGCACACCAGGTAATGGTGGATGCTCTACGAGCTAGAGTTTTTCTCATATAACAGAAATAAAAAGAAAAAACTATTATCACGCCAAAGCCATTCTCTTTTTGATTTAAAACAAGCAAACAACCAAAAGAGACTATCAAACATGGGAACTCTCATATTTAGGCATCTGGATTGGCCAAGAAGTAGGCTTCGATAGCTTTGAACAAGCCCGCTGTCTTTTTGCCATACACATCCTTGATTTCATCTTTGTTTATCTCAGCATCACCCTTGATGTGATAAGTGCTGGTTCTCTTGCAAATGGATCCTCCCTCGGGAGTTGGCTCGAACTTGTGCTCGTAAGTAACCTTTTCAACTGCATCCTTCCAAACATTAGCTTCAATCAAGCTGAAGCTGTAGGTCAGGTTCTCTTCGTCAACAGCCTCAATCCTCTGCTTGGTATAACTGAGTTCTTTGCCTGCAAGTAAAATATCAAGTCGTTACTTCTTTATTCAGTGCATGCAGCGAGTGGATGCTAAGTTAAAGTAATTGCAACAAATAATTATATTAACCTTCAGTAAAAGTGATCTTCCTGATGGTTCCTGGCCCCCCATTTCCTTCGACTATCTCGGAGCTCTTAATGTGCTCCGGTAGAATTTTAGGCAAAAGAGTGTCGGCGTCGAGGCAGTATGCCTTGAAAAGCTTGGCTGGAGAGACACCAACAACAAACTCGTTTTCCAAAGTGATGACACCCATTATAACTTGTGATTTTAAGAGATCACAGATGATTGAGAAGGAGGAGAGATTTTGTTGATATGGAAGATGTTCTTGGGATGCTGAAACAAGAGGAGGAGAGGTAGTATTTATAGCATGAAATTGAAGGCTATGTGGTGTGAAAGGATCACATACAAGTGTCGATGACCGGTGCTAATTAATTCCTCATATTTGTATAAAATAATTTAAATGAAATCATATAAAAAATTTAATTGATTAAAAAGGGGATGATTTCTAGAACATCAATTTCATCGTAGTTGAATATACTGAACCTTACAGGTAGAAGTCATATCAAAAAGGAAGTGTTTCGTTATTAGCTGGTCGGACGCAGCCTGGAAAAAGAGGCAGTCCTCCATGCTGGGCGCAGCCCCATTCCGTAGTCTTTCAAAAATCAACAATACAAAAATATAAATAAAAAAAAGCAGGAGATACATAGGAAAAGTCACAGGTCAAAACCTTTATCCACATTTCTAATTATATGTTTAATGCATTTAGAGATGGGCTAAATATTATATTTAAGCAATATTAGATTAAAGGATCAAATTGTACTCATTCCTATCTAGTCATTTCATCTAATCATTTATTATATTATTGGATGTTATTGCTTCACATTATTATTATTATTATTATTATTATTATTATTAATTAGCATATATTAAAAGTCTTTGACATTTCATAAGCAATGAAAATCAAAATGCCAAGATATTAAAAAAATATATATTAGAATTGTTTTTTTTTAATTTTAACATTTAATATTGAGTTTATTAGATACTGAATATTATAATTTGTGTCAATTTATTTATGGATTTACTAGGTATAAAACGTTTTACTAAAAAACCTATGTAGTTGTGGCCGGAGGTGAATGAGTGTTACTTGACGCTTTTGACATGAAGAGTATGTCCGGCTGGTAGCACAGGAGGTGATGAGGGATAAAAATGGTGACCGAAGATACCTGTGTGAGTAAGAATAAGGAGCTGTTTTCGTAGGGAGGTGATGAGGGATAAAAATGGTGACCGAAGATACCTGTGTGAGTAAGAATAAGGAGCTGTTTTCGTAGGAATAAGATGGAAGAATCAAATTGTCAATTCTATTCCGTTCTGTCTGGAATGGCCAATACATTTCATTTTAATTTAAAAAGTAGAACAAACAGAAACAAGTTTTATCTCGCTCAGAATCTCGGTCTGTTCCATAAATTCTGCCCATATTATGTCCACAACGTTCTGATCTCGTTCTGTTTCAGTAAAATAATATTTTTTTGAATAATAAATAGTTTTACATTATCAATAATATCTCTTAATCCAACCATTGGATTGAGATGAAATTTTACAAGAAGTATCTTGCCATATTTATATATATTATTTTAAAATTATAGACCAATCAGAGAATGTAACAATATTGCGAGATTGACAATGATATTCTCGTAATATTATCCAGGCCATAATTTTATTCACAAAAATCATTTTACTGTATCAATATATTAGATTAATTTTTTTCTCAATATAATTATTCAACAACAAGTTTATTAAAAATTGGACTTTATAATTTATTTTGATTTTTTTTATTTAAGGTTATCATGGTTTTATAATGCAGGTCACGAAAGGTTAACCTAGGTTATTGACCCGAGTTGATTTAATATATCGTTGTTTCAATATTCTTTTGAAATGTCAACTTGATTTTTTTAGTTAAACTATATTCTTATCAATTTTCCATATTATCTTTGAGCTAATCAAGTCAATCGAGTTATATCAGTTCAACTCTCATTTTAATTACTTATGTTTGAAATTTAAATTGCATAATTCTAAATAATTTAATTTTTGGATTTTAATTAAAAAAAATTGTTGAATTAATATATTTAACTATATATATATATATAAACATAAATAGTACAACATGTTCTCAATTTTTACTCTAATAATATGGAATTCAAACACACACACACACTTATATACATTGTTTACAATCAAACAATCGATGCTCACAATAATAAAATAAAAACTTAATAACAAGTTGAGTTTTATTATGAATATATTGCATACAATACAATAACGTTCACTCTCGAATAGAAATGGTAAAATACAAATAACCAAATGATCACACCAGTAATGGTGGATGCTCTACGAGCTAGAGTTTTTCCCATATAACAAAAAGAAAAAGAAAAAAACAACTATTGTCAGGCCAAAGCCATTCTCTTTTTGATTTAAAACAAGCAAACAACCAAAAGAAACAATCAAGCATGGGAACTCTCCTATTCAGGCATCTGGATTGGCCAAGAAGTAGGCTTCAATAACCTTGAACAAGCCTGCTGTTTTCTTGCCATACACATCATTGATCTGATCTTTGTTGATCTCAGCATCACCCTTGATGTAATAAGTGCTGGTTCTCTTGCAAATGGATCCTCCCTCGGGAGTTGGCACGAACTTGTGCTCATAACTCACCTTTTCAACTGCATCCTTCCAAACATTAGCTTCAATCAAGCTGAAGCTGTAGGTCAGGTTCTCTTCGTCGATTGCTTCAATCTTTTGCTTGGCATAACTGAGTTCTTTGCCTGAAAAAACAATCAAAGTGTGACTTCTTTGTGCGGTGTATATAGTGAGTGGCATGCTGATTCAAAGCACTCGAGTTCAATAAAAGCTATTATAACAAGTAATATACCAACCAACCTTCAACAAAAGTGATCTTTCTGATGGTTCCGGGCCCTCCATTTCCTTCAATTATCTCACAGCTTTTAATATGCTCCGGTAGAATCTTAGGCAGAAGAGTGTCGATTTCAAGGCAGTATGCCCTGAAAACCTTGGATGGGGCGACAGCAATGGGAAACTCATTTTCCAAAGTGATGACACCCATTATAACTTGGAATTTGAGAAGATCACAAGAGATTGGAAAGGGGCAGAGGTTTTGTTGATTTGTAGGATGTTTTTTTGGTGCTGAGATAAGAGGAGGAGAGGGTAGTATTTATAGGATGAAATTGAAGGTTATGTGGTGTGAAACGATCACATACATGCTTCAAAGAGCACTGCTGAATTCTTCATATACTGTTCATGGTCAGTCTTTGTTTTAAATAATATATGAACTGGTCAAATAAATCATCTTTGAGACTAAATAAAATTCTTAATTGAATATGTATGCTCTGCATTATTTATTCAGTAAATAAAAGAGGGAAATCCCGGAATATCAATTCAAGGAAAAATATTTAGAGGAAACGTGATTTGAAACTTAAAAGTCAAGCCTAAAGTTTATATTTAAGCAATGTTTTTCCAATTTTTGTTATATATCTTTACTCCCCATGTCGGTAATAAATAATTATAAAAGATTGTTTAGGATGGAATTGAAGAAAAACCACTGGAACAGGATAACAACAAAGAAGGCAAGCAATCATTAGCAGATGGTGAAGTGAAGCGCCCACCAATGTAGAAGGTAGAATTTGATAGGCCTCCAAACAATATAATCGTCAACTATATAACAAATAAATAGTTTTCCGTCTCTCTTTTTAAGGAATTGATGAAGGAACTCCATGTTAATTTATTCTTAAAAATAATTTTGTAGGCACAACCATACTGCATTAGTTAAAAAGGTACATCTTTAATTAGTTTTCAAAGTATAGCCGACTCTCAATTACGTTCCTCCGAAATCTGTTGTATCAATTTAGAGTTACATAGTTTTCAAAAATTCTTAAATAATTGATTCGTCCTATTTTCTCATAATTTGTTTACCAAAACTACTCTATTAATATTTTTTATAGTTTTCATTTATTATCTCATTTATGTGATATAAAATAATAAAAGAATTACCCGTGTGAGCAAAGTTGAATGAGGGGTACCTAGCGCTGCTGACTTGAAGAGGACGTCCGGCTGGTGGCATGGAAGATGCTGATGGACAGAAAGGTGATTGAAGTTACCTGTGTGAGGAAGAATAAGGAGTTGTTGTCGCAGGAATAAGATGGAGGAAAGAGTTTTTGTTGACCTATGATTGAAGTTACCTGCCTTTTTAAAGGTGGGATCCATACAGTTTTTTTTAATTTTTTACTTAACTAAATGTTTTTCTTCTTTTTTTCAAGCTATTTTTTTTTAACCGGAGGTGTAGCAGCACCAAACGACCACTAAGAAACTATCTCCCCTCAAAGCTTAAGTTATTAGATGAAGTCCCAGAATATGATTTATATTATTCTCAAACAAAATTATCCCTCCGTTGTGTCTAGTAATAATATAATAAATGATTAGATGAAATGACTAGATAGGAATGAGTACAATTTGATCCTTTAATCTAATATTGCTTAAATATAATATTTAGCCCATCTCTAAATGCATTAAACATATAATTAGAAATGTGGATAAAGGTTTTGACCTGTGACTTTTCCTATGTATCCCCTGCCTTTTTTTATTTATATTTTTTGCATTATTGATTTTTGAAAGACCACGGAATGGGGCTGCGCCCAGCATATAGGACTGCCGCTTTTTCAAGCCTGCGTCCGACCAGCTTGTAACGAAACACTTCCTTTTTGTTATGACTTCTACCTGTAAGGATCAGTATATTCAACTACGATAAAATTGATGTTCTAGAAATGATCGCCTTTTTAATCTATTAAAATTTTTATATCGTTTGATATAAATTATTTAAAACAGATAATGACCATGAACAGAATATGAGGAATTAATTGGCACCGGTCATCGACACTTGTATGTGATCCTTTCACACCACATAGCCTTCAATTTCATGCTATAAATACTACCTCTCCTCCTCTTGTTTCAGCATCCCAAGAACATCTTCCATATCAACAAAATCTCTCCTCCTTCTCAATCATCTGTGATCTCTTAAAATCACAAGTTATAATGGGTGTCATCACTTTGGAAAACGAGTTTGTTGTTGGTGTCTCTCCAGCCAAGCTTTTCAAGGCATACTGCCTCGACGCCGACACTCTTTTGCCTAAAATTCTACCGGAGCACATTAAGAGCTCCGAGATAGTGGAAGGAAATGGAGGGCCAGGAACCATCAGGAAGATCACTTTTACTGAAGGTAAATATATATATTATTTGTTGCAATTACTTTAAATTAGCATCCACTCGCTGCATGCACTGAATAAAGAAGTAACGACTTGATATTTTACATACAGGCAAAGAACTCAGTTATGCCAAGCAGAGGATTGAGGCTGTTGACGAAGAGAACCTGACCTACAGCTTCAGCTTGATTGAAGCTAATGTTTGGAAGGATGCAGTTGAAAAGGTTACTTACGAGCACAAGTTCGAGCCAACTCCCGAGGGAGGATCCATTTGCAAGAGAACCAGCACTTATTACATCAAGGGTGATGCTGAGATCAACAAAGATCAGATCAATGATGTGTATGGCAAGAAAACAGCAGGCTTGTTCAAGGTTATTGAAGCCTACTTCTTGGCCAATCCAGATGCCTGAATATGAGAGTTCCCATGTTTGATAGTCTCTTTCGTGTGGCTATTTTTTTGTGTGTGTTTATGTTCTGGCTTTGGCATTGTGGTTTTTGTTTTCCTTCTTCTTTTCGATAAATCTTTCAACCTTGTTAATTACTAGGGGAAAACGCGAGACTACTGAAGTATATCTACTATTACTTTAGTTGTGTTTGATTTTGTTAATTGTATTGAAGCAATTGTATTCAATAGTCGGTGTTATTGTATTTTTTACAAAATACATAATAAAAATCACCATTTTGTCCTTACATATTTTTACATAACACTTCAATTTATGCACCTTCATCCTCTTCGCTATATTCTTTTTTTTTCAAATAATAATATATTCGAGAGAGAAAAAACATATAATGTATTAGAAATATTTTATATGACAAAGGTGGTTAAATTATTTTTTTAATCAAACTTCACTTTCTGTTTAATTTTATGGGTTTTTTTTATAAAAAAAAATCTAGGTGCAAATTTTAAATATCTGAAAATATGCCTGACTATATTTATAAGTTTTTCTCTACAATTATGCATAAACTAACTAACAGTTTTCGATGCATGAGTCAAATTTGATCTCGTGTGTGCTAAGTATATCAATGTCCAAGTTATTTGTATCTTTATTTAACCAAGACTATTTTCCTAAACCACCCTATCATACCTTGTTGTTTCATAAGAAAAAAACATGTGATAAATTTGTCATAACTCATTTATAGATTATTCCTAACTATATTAACTAAATAATCGAAGATTGTCACTAATTTTGTGAATCTTCCAAACTATACTATTTAAAATTATTTCAATCTATATAATTGTCATAACTCATTTCTAGGTTATTCCTAAGTAAGAGGGATTGTTTAGGGAGAAAGAATCGAGGAAGTTTTGATAAATCCAGAAGCTCAATCATATTTCTATTTTTCCAAAAACCAAAAGAAAAATGCAGAATCAAGGTCAAAATAAATTGTGATTGGGCAAATCTGCATATATATTAAGTCCAAGGGCATGATAAGATTTTTTGTAAGTCAATTTGATTTAATCATGGGCTAAATTAAATACTAAATATTTACAAGAATTAATTTAACTTCAATTGAAGGATTTAATTATATGTAATGACGTAATTATACTTTAAATGGATCAAATTAATTTTATTAGAGGCTTACATTGTTAAAATTTAAGTTTCAAAGCCTAATTTAGGCTTAATTAAGAAGATTAGACTTCTAGGATACCAAATTTAATTTTTCCCAAGTTAATTGGGCAAAATTAGGAGGTGAATCCGGGAAATTCAAAAGTTTAATAGTGAATTTAGAGTCAAATTGCATAAATACAAAACCAAAAATCAAAATAAAAAAGGCACATAAATTCCGGGCTGCTATTGATATTTGATGGGGATAAAATTACACGAAACTAAAAGTTTAAAATCCATCAAGACTGGAATTAGAACAACTAATAATTGAGGGACCAAATCAGATTTGTCAAAAGAAAATACATCGTTTGAACTTTGAAGGGAGCCAATACTCTAGTTTTTGTATCTAGATCTGATACAGAGCACCGTGTCATCTCCTCCATCATTGCAAAACCCGCGCCGCCTTCAAACGATGATCAATTGAAGAAGTAGCCCTCTCGGCATGACCACCAGCATTGACGACAAACTCCTTATTCTTTTTATTATTTTATATCACATAAATGGGATCATAATTGAAAAGTATCATTCAAAAAAATATTAATAATTTATTGTGGTAAACAAATTATAAGAAAATAGGACGAATCAATTATTCAAGAATTTTTTAAGACTTCGTAAGTCTAAATTGATACAACAGATTTCGTTGGAACGTAATTGAGAGTCGGCTATACTTTGAAAACTAATTAAAGATGTATCTTTTTAACTAATGCAGTATGGCTGTGCCTACAAAATTATTTTTAAGAATAAATTAACTTGATTTTCCTTTATCAATTCCTTAAAAAGAGAGACGGAATGCTATTTATGTGTTATATAGTTGACGATTATATTGTTTGGAGGCCTATCAAATTGTACCTTCTACATTGGCAGGCGCTTCTCTTCACCATCTGCTAATGATTGCTTGTCTTCTTTGTTGTTATCCTGTTCCGGTGGCTTTTCTTCAATTCCCATCAATAATCTCTTATAATCATTGATTACCGACATGAAAAGAGTGAAGAAATATAATAACAGTTGGAAAAACATTGCTTAAATATATACTTTAGGCTTGACTTTTAAGTTTCAAATCACGTTTCCTCTAAATATTTTTCCTTGAAATTGATATGCTGGGATTTCCCTCTTTTATTTTATTGAATAAATAATGCAGAGTATACATAATCAATTAAAATTGTATTTAGTCTCAAAGATGATTTATTTGACCAGTTCATAGATTATTTAAAACAAAGAATGACCATGAACAGTATATGAAGAAGTCAGCAGTGCTCTTTGAATCATGTATATGATCGTTTCACACCACATAACCTTCAATTTCATCCTATAAATACTACCCTCTCCTCCTCTTATTTCATCACCAAAAAAAACATCATCCATATCAACAAAACCTCTCCCCCTTTTCAATCTTTTGTGATCTTCTCAAATTCCAAGTTATAATGGGTGTCATCACTTTGGAAAATGAGTTTGCAGTTGCTGTCGCCCCGGCCAAGGTTTTCAGGGCATACTGCCTTGAAATCGACACTCTTTTTCAGAGCATATTAAAAGCTGTGAGATAATTGAAGGAAATGGAGGGCCCGGAACCATCAGAAAGATCACTTTTGTTGAAGGTTGGTTGGTATATTACTTGTTATAATAGCTTTTATTGAACTCGAGTGCTTTGAATCAGCATGCCACTCACTATATACACCGCACAAAGAAGTCACACTTTGATTGTTTTTTCAGGCAAAGAACTCAGTTATGCCAAGCAAAAGATTGAAGCAATCGACGAAGAGAACCTGACCTACAGCTTCAGCTTGATTGAAGCTAATGTTTGGAAGGATGCAGTTGAAAAGGTGAGTTATGAGCACAAGTTCGTGCCAACTCCCGAGGGAGGATCCATTTGCAAGAGAACCAGCACTTATTACATCAAGGGTGATGCTGAGATCAACAAAGATCAGATCAATGATGTGTATGGCAAGAAAACAGCAGGCTTGTTCAAGGTTATTGAAGCCTACTTCTTGGCCAATCCAGATGCCTGAATAGGAGAGTTCCCATGCTTGATTGTTTCTTTTGGTTGTTTGCTTGTTTTAAATCAAAAAGAGAATGGCTTTGGCCTGACAATAGTTGTTTTTTTCTTTTTCTTTTTGTTATATGGGAAAAACTCTAGCTCGTAGAGCATCCACCATTACTGGTGTGATCATTTGGTTATTTGTATTTTACCATTTCTATTCGAGAGTGAACATTATTGTATTGTTTGAAATATATACATAATAAAACTCTTATTAAGTTTTTTTTTCTAATTTTTCTGATTACTATGAGCATCGATTGCTTGATTGTCAACAATGTATATAAGTTTGTGTGTGTGTGTGTTTGAAGTCCATATTATTAGAGTAAAAATTAAGAACATGGCATTACTTGCCAAAACCAAGGTTGTCGATTCCGTTCTGTTCCGTCCGGAATGACCAGTACATTTCATTTCAATTAAAAAAACAGAACAAACCTAAACAAGGTTTATTTCGTTCATAATCTCAATTTATTTCTGAAATTCCTTCCAGAATGTTCCGGTTTCGTTCCGTTTTAACCAAATATTGTTTTTTTAAATAATAAATATTTTTATATTATCAATCATATCTCATATCCGACCGTTATATCGAGATGAAAGTTTACGAGGAGTCTCTTGACATATATATATATATATATATATATATATATATATATATATATATATATATATATATATTATGTTTTCTGCAAATTCTCTCCCGTTCTCCTTCTCATTCTCCCCTGTTTTTTTTCTTTTTTTCTGTTCTTTCCTCCTTCCCTTGTCAATATTTTTCCTTTGTTCTATAAGAATCGTCAATATCCCTTCTCACTACATAATTTTTCTTCGTTTCTCATGGTTTTTAATCTGTTACGTAGATTTTCCCCCTGGTTTTCCCCCCCTCCCTTTGTAAATTTTCTCTCCTCTATCAATCTCCTCCCTCCTTTTTTCCTTTGGTTCCCCTAGTATTCTGCAAATTTTCTCCCCCTCTTTCCCCAGTATTCTCCCCCCTGCATGTATTTTTATGCACATATTTACAGAGGTAGAAGGCAACCCTTCGGCTGCCCACAATTAAGTGCTAGAATATTAATAATATTTTATTTTATTTTAAAATTTTAATTAAAAATAATAAAACTAGTGTTTTTATAAATAATTCTAAATAATTTTAATTTAATATATTTTCAAATTAATTTGAATTCATTCAAAAAAAAATTACTTAGACGAGGTTAAAGCTATACCTTCCATAATTATATATATAAATTATCTTCAATATTCTTAATGCATCTTTACTCCTTATGAAAAAAAAATTATAGTATATTAAAATTATTAAAAAATATTAATTTAGTATATTTTTATATAAAAATATTTGTAAGAAACATTTAAAAATCATCTGAACGGGTGTGACTAAGGCAGGAGAGAGAGAGAAAAAGTCAATTCATTTACTAAAATGAACCAATAGAAACAAAGAAGGGTGTCACAAATGATCACGTGTCACTACTTTATTGGCTTCTCTACACTCTCAAAAATCCCATACGTCTAGGCCTTCCCCTCTCCGGCTCGCTCCATTCTCACCGTAGTCCAAGATGGCGATCTCACCAACCCTCCTCCTCTCTCTCCTCCTCTTCACAACCTTCCTCTCCGTCTCCCTCCACCACTCCACCGCCGACCCCGACTCCGACTCCGAGTCCGAGTCCTCCGACCTGGTCACCGAACTCCTCTACCTCCAATCTCAATCCAAATCTGGTGTCATCCACTTAAACGACCACATAGTCTCCCGTTTCTTAACCTCCACCAAAACCCCTCGCCCTTACTCTCTCCTCATCTTCTTCGACGCTAAACACCTCCACTCCAAAACCGAACTCCACCTCCAAGATCTCCACACAGAATTCTCCCTCTTATCCTCCTCCTTCATCTCCAACAATGACGCGTCGTCTGCCTCCTCCCTCTTCTTCTGCGACATCGAATTCAAGGAATCTCAGAACTCATTCTCCCTCTTCGGCGTCAACTCCCTTCCCCACATCCGACTTGTGGGGCCTAATGTCAAGAATCCGAAGGATTCAGAGCAGATGGACCAAGGTGATTTTTCGCGGATGGCGGAATCGATGGCGGAGTTTGTTGAATCCAGGACAAAACTGACTGTGGGTCCCATTAATCGGCCACCGATGTTATCCACCAATCAAATCGCTTTCCTGGGAGTGATTTTGTTGATCTGGGCCTTCTTTTTTATCAAGAAACTTCTCACTAAAGACACTTTCTTGCATGATTGGAAAGTCTGGCTGCTCAGCGCAGTGTTTGTTTACTTTTTCAGTGTTTCTGGTGCTATGTTTAATATAATTAGGAAAATGCCGATGTTTTTGGTAGATAGGAATGATCCGAATAAGCTGGTGTTTTTCTATCAAGGGTCTGGAATGCAGTTAGGAGCGGAAGGTTTTGCGGTCGGGTCTTTGTATACGATTGTTGGCTTGTTGTTGGGTGTTGTTACTCATGTTCTTGTGAGAGTGAAGAACAGGACGGCGCAGCGGGTTGTTATGGGTGTTGCGTTGGTTATTTCGTTTTGGGCTGTAAGGAAGGTTGTTCATTTAGATAATTGGAAGACTGGTTATGGTGTTCATGCGTTTTGGCCTACAAGTTGGAGTTGAGGAAGAAGTTGTTTTGAGTTTGTCGGGTAAGAGGTTATGAACATTTTGCTGCTTTGTTAAGTAAGCTGGTATGAGAATCTAATGTATCAGTGTACCTTTACAAGAATATTAGTACTGGTTAATTTTTGTTTTAAGCAATGTAGCTGTTTGCTAAAGGATTTTGTTTAAGGTGATTGGAATTTTAAGTAGTTTACCCTTAAATATGATTCTGATATGCTTAGAACTGAACTTGAAATTACAATATAAGTGGCATGAAATTCCAGGGTTTTTTTGTATTGTGATGGAAGTTTTGATTAATATACGTGGTTGTGTAGTTGTTGAACAGCTAGCTTATGCTTGCGACAAGTTTCTTACTTTTAGATGTAATGATTATTTTATATTTGCTTGAAAGGAAATGTAGCTATATGTTTAGTAAAATTAATTGTTGTATAATTTGACTGCTTAAAACCATTTAGTTTGTGAATGAATGGCCATTTGTTGTGGGATCCAAATGGCTATGATTCCTCTAGAGGCAAAAGTTTAAAGTCTGGTGCTTTAAGTTTTATTCCTAAAGTTTTTCACACAACGGTATAAGGGTGAAGAGTAAGGTCAAGCTTGAGTTTGGAGAGTTAAGGGGCTATGATATTATTGTTAAACTAAATTGTTGTTGAAGTTTGATGCATTAGTTTACCTATTGATTAATATGAATACAAGTACTGATTAATGTTTTTTTTTGTGCAATATAGATTTGTGTGAATAGATTTTGTTATAGTGATTGGAATTTTCGTTAGTTTATGCTTTAATTGGATTCTGGTATGCTTAGAACTGAACTTGAAATTACAAAGGTGGCTTAGAATTCTGGGAATTTTTGTGTTGTATGTAAAATTTGTTTGATATGCAAAGACTTGTTTAAATTTTGGTGCTAGATGCATTCAGGAGCTCAATCTTTGCTTCAATTAACAGTCAACAATTGGACTTGATGTTTTCTGCTTTACACTTTAGATGTTCCTAGGCAACTTGACAGAAGACCGTTTTTGTTTCTTGAGCGTGCTTTGTTGAACTCTTGCAGTACTTTAGACCGCAGCTGAGATAATGAGCCTTTCAGTCATTACTGTTATTCTAGCTTTGGGGAAATTTTTTGATCGTCTAAATGTTATTGTCAACTTGCTTTGTTGAAAGTGTTGACTTTGAAATCAAGATATATTATTTAGGGTGTTGGATGCATAATTCTTACGCAAATTCTCTTCAATTGAACTGTTTCCAAATTGATGCTAAATATCCATGCTAAATGCAAACATTTGTCTTGGAATAGAATTCATGAAAACCATTGCTGTCTAGTGTTGATTTCTTAAATTAAAGATGCTGTTATTTTGTGTAAGAGTGGTAAATACTTGACATGGGGTCAAGCGTATTATTTGTGAAAGAAATTTTTAGTATGTTTAGGGACTTTGAGTTGTTGATTTTAGTCGCTTTCTGTTTTCTAAATGACATTTATGCTTAATTCCCAAAAGTATAACTAAGGTGTCCTATTGGTACATGCGTGTGCAGCTCTTAATCCAATATTTGGTGTTAAAGGCTGCTTGCTGAGGTTTGGGCGTGCCTGAACTCGTCTCTAATCTTTGCTGATAGTCTATAATATGATTTAAATTTGTGTATTCCACACTATTAGAAGTTTTCTTTTCAACTTAGATGCTGAAGCGTGTTTTTGGTTCGCAACTGTGGTTTATGTATGCTCTTTTTATATTTTGTCAGTAAATAAGGAGCTTGGGAAGTTATAGTTCTTTTGCCTTGTCAAGTTTGATTCCGAATAACAGGATGAGGGAATTTGGGGATTGTATTTGATTTAGGCCAAAAAGATTGGTTCAGCCATGTGGCAGGAAAGGCTCATGGTTGAGCAGATAGTGTACATGTTTCTCATTTGCTTTTTCTGTCCAAGATTTTGGAGAGTTGATGTCTTAATGCTCAACAGTATAGAATTCTTCATTTCATTCTTTGGAAGTCAACTTTCTACTCAAGCCCGTGGCTGCTGATCGCACCTGGTCACTGGACCGAGTTGCTGTTGACTTCTTGTGGTCAAAACTAGAAGTAAACTGTGTATCCTATGTCCCTGATAATATAGCTTGAACTGTGAACTTAATGAATCGAGTTGGAATGCCATGCTCGCAAATGTCATCTTCACTTTTTGAGTTCCTTGAAAACTTTCGGGTTCCTTGAACTCTTATGTTTTCACAGGTGCTCCTCTTTATTTTATATCTCTCTTATTCTCTTCAGAGCATGTTGTTGTTGATAAGTATGATGTGATTAGAGAATGTTTGCTTTAGATGAAAAGCAGAAAGAAAAAAAGTTGTGTGTGCTGTGGTTTCTCGGAATAAAGCCTGGTGGAGTTTCTTTATCTTTTATTTTCTAGCTTGTGATAAATATCCCAAAAAACTGCCTTGAGATGAGCCCTTTGATGTTTTTCTTTGCTCCACGGTTCCCTTCGAGGGACATTTCATAGAAGCTCTAATGGGCTAACTCCATGATCTATTCCAGGCAACAGATTTGACTTATTGCTTATTTTTATGCTCAAAACTGTGTTATGTACTGGTCGATATCACTGCAAATTACTGGAGCGTTATAGCCATTGTAGCTTTGGAATGCAAATACAAGTGGAGAGAGGAATGCGTTAACATTATGATCTTCCCACTTCTCAAGTTCTTTCCCCATGCCTAGAAAGCTATGGTCCCCCATTATGTGATTAATGTTAACGCAGCTCAAAATCTTTTACCCTGATGCTTCCTTCAAAAAATATATTTTGTGGGTTCAGGTGAGCGAGTAAAATAACGATTATTTCAGGCTCTTACAAGGGGTATATGTCCTAACTTGAACTTGAGATTTTCTATGTAGAACGCAAGTCATTTATCATTATGTCACACCTTATTAGCTGCTAAAACTTAGCTGGATACTTTTCACACAGGAAAATGTATATTTTTCTTCCAGCCGGATCCCAACTATCTTTATAGGTTGTGTATGTTTATTATACCCAATTTAAGTTGGATTGGTGAGAATGATTGGAAACCTATAAGCCAAGAAACACACTCAAAATACCGCGCATGACCATTGTGTAGCCTGTAAGCCAGCAAACACGCATTTAAAAAGAAGGAAGAGGTCCTGCTACATGACACAAAAAGGGTAATTTGGACGGCCGAAAAGCTTGAAAGCTATCGTGGATGCCAGGCCTTACTTGCTCCATCGTCGATCCTTTTCTCCATTTCAAAACCCATGCAACTTTGCGTAGGAACACAGCGGTTCAGATTCTCGATTGGAATTGTTTTCAATTACCATAATGCCCTCCTTTTTCCCTGAATCAGATGCCATGACAAGGGTGTGATGGTCATCTAGCGTCTATTTAGGAGGCAAAGCAGCATCAACTTTTCTCGCTTTCCCCCCTTTCAAGGCCAAAGCTCTTCGTAGCATATTCGTTTGCTTATATAATATAGCATGGCCTGGTGGTGGAGGAGACGAGAAAACACTTCAAAATGGAGACGGGGAGATGCCATGAGCAAGAACAGGTTGAAGTGGTGGGGAAGGCATTTGTGGATCATTACTACAATCTTTTCGACCATGATCGATCCTCTCTTGCTTCTCTTTACCAGCCTACCTCCATGCTGACATTTGAGGGCGAGAAGATAGTTGGGACCGGCGATATCTCATGTAAGCTAAACAGCTTGCCATTTGGTAACAGCAAACATACGATAAGCACCATTGATTCGCAGCCCTCAGCTTATGGAGGAGGCATTGTCGTGTTTGTGAGTGGCAGCCTCCAGTTGCCAGGAGAGGAGCACCAGCTGAGATTTAGCCAGGTAAGAACACTGATTAATATATAGTAGAATGCATGCAAGAGAATTTGGAGAGTATATTGAGGTTAAAATCAAATTCCCTTGATGTTTTTGCAGATGTTTCATTTGATTCCAACACAAGATGGAAGCTTCTTCGTGCAAAATGACTTTTTTCGGCTCAATTATGGTTGATTTTTTTCTCTTTTCCGCTCACATATTGCACTTGTAACCTTAATTGGTTGATGGATGTCTTGATGGAATAATATGGTTGTTTGTTTTTTCTTTCACCAATTTTTTTCGTGGTTTGTCATGTTGCGTACTATGTGTAATATTTTCTCTTTTCACAAGATTGAAGACTTAATCATGCCCTTAGCTGCCATCATCTAGAATCATTATCTGGAAAAGTTTAGGGGCATGATTTTTTTAGGTTAATTGGGTCGTGGATCAACCCAAGTCTTAAACTAAATCATACCAGATCAATTTTTAAGGAACCATCTCACCTAAAAGCTTAAACTTGTAAGTGAGGCCTCAAAATATGATTTATATTATTCTCTAACACCCCCCTCAAGTGAAAGTCCTTTGGGCTTGAAACTTGCACAAACCCACATCACCTTGTGCTTGGTTTTTATCAAATAGAATGGGGATGGTGAGATTCGAACTTGTGACCGCTGAGTCAACAAGGCTCTGATACCATGTTAAGAAAGCGCCTCACCTAAAAGCTTAAGCTTTTAAGTGAGGCCCCCAGAATATGATTTATATTATTCTCTAAAACAATTCTCATTTATTTTTATTAAAACCTAACTTGACTCAGGCCCTAGATCATAGGCCAACCTAATGGCTTGAATTAGGTTTAAAAATTATACTATATAATAAAAGAGTTCATGGTTCATTTACTATAGCATGTGAGTGAAAACACTATGGATTACAATAAAGTTGCTCAGTCGATTCAGTTTTCAGTTCTGTTCGGTCAGGTCACCAGTTTATTGATTTTTTTTATATTTTTTTGCACAGTAAAACAATCATTATAACCCTCGAAAAAGAAAAAAACAGCAGCTGCCTGGAGGGGTTCCATGGTAATTGCACATTTTTGGTTTGGTTCACCAGTTTATTGATTTTTTATATTTCTTTGCATAGTACAATAATCATTCTATCCCTCGAAAAAAGACAAAAATCAACACTGGCCCGGGGGTGCCATGGGAATTTCATATTTTTTTTTAAAAATGACTAAATACTAATTTGTCCCCAATAAGATAAAATTGAAGAAGATTTAGGGGTGTTACGGTAATTTATCATTTTAAAATTATTTTCCTCCTAATATTGTAGGTGCGTGTAACACACATGGTCGACAGTATTCAGCTTTACGCCCGCTTTGGGCGTCATGTACAGCGTCGTCTAGTGATGAAAAATATCCATCCAGTATCTCTTTAGATGAGCTATCTTGTCATCTTCCTCATGCTGTGGCACGTGGCCGGACATGGTCGCCGGAGATGTGATGGTGGGCGGTTGAACTTTTTTTCTCCTTTACCCTAAACTACTCAGCAGACCCACAGTTTTATGGATGATTCATTTCCTTCCCTACCCTTTTAATTGTGCTTTATGGTCCTTATTTCTATTATTTAAGTTTTGGTTTGTTTCAATTGTGTCCTACGATTGAAATTGATTATATATTATGTTTTCATAACAGTCTTTATTCTTTTAATTTTGGGTTTGGTTTTAAATCTCTTAATATTTTGGCACAGAAGATTTGATTTTTTCAATTTTGTTCTTTGATTGAAATTGATAATATATTTGATTTTCATTTCGGCCCTTGTACTTTTAATTTTTGATTTTATTTCCTTTATTTTTTGTATATTTTGAAAATAGCTCATATTTTTGTCCATGTTTATATATATGTTCTTAGCTTTGGTTTTTAATTTTTATTATTTTCTATTTTGTTAAGATAACATTTTCTATTAAATTTTAGTTTGTGCTTGTGATCATTTAAAAATTGATATTTCTATTTTTTTCCCTTGTTTCAGATTTAGTGTTTCCCTGTAGTTATGTCATGTAATGAAAATGAAAAAATCCGGAGAGAGATCATATTAGGGAGAAAGAAACAGGGTTTGTGAGAAACTTTTATAGATTTATATTTATTATATAAAAGGAGAACTGTAATTTCTCAAACTTTAGATAAAAAAAGAATAAATAAACAAATAACTCATCTTTAGTCAATTTGATCAATTACAGTTTTGTTATCTACCAGTTAAATTATTACCCAAGTAGTTAAAATAAAACCACCAATTAAATTGTTTGCTACGTAAAACAAATAACTCATTTGTGCTAAAATTTATCGATTGTAATTTTACTGTTTGCTAATGAAATAATTCATCAAACAAATAAAACATACACAATAATCAATCAGTATGTTACACGAAGCACATGACTCATGTTCAAAGAATTTTATCGATTCCAATTGTACAATCTACAGATTAAATAATTATCAAAACAGTTTTAACAATAGCAAAATTCAATCACTTTTAAGCGGGAAAAAACTAATTTCTAATAGATTTTATCAATTATCATTTTTATTAATTAAATATTACAATAACTAATCATAACACATACAAAATCAATTAGTTTTCTATATAAAAAATATCTAACGCAGCACGCGGACAATTACCCTAGTATAGTCTAAAATACAAAAGAAAAAGAAACTTATTGGCGGACGCTAGTACATATAGACAGATATAATTAAAGGACAATTTCATATTCTTTGCTTCCTTGAAGTCGGACTGCAATAATAGTAACTATGTACGGAAAAACATCTCGGAGAAGTAGAGAACAATTAAAGTAGGATTAAAACAGGGAGTATTTTACTTTCTTGTTTGTTCCTTGTTTATTCTACAAGGAAGAATGTGAGACTCGATTTGTAGCTGAAATATTATGTAATAATAGTAACTATGTACGGAAAAACAAATGAAAACATCTCATGTTATAGGTTATTTTTTTATTGGCATGTAAACTACAAACTACAGCTGGAAATTTTGTCCAGATTCTTCCATATAAATAGCCATGCAACCATCACTTGTGAAAACTGAATTAGGTTTTGTTTAGTCTTTTTATAAATTAATATATTATTTTATAAAAACAACCATGAGAGAAAGAGAAGAAGAAATATATGTAATAAAAGGTAACATAACTGTTGTTAAATGAGGCCCATCGCTTATTTGACTAATGGCTTGAGGATATTAAAGCAAATAATTAAAAAGGGAAAAAAATATTATTTTTTTCACCTTTTGATCATGATCGCTCAAATGGTTGCAATCAGGAAGGTTTAGTCATTGAAACTGTATTTCAAAAATATTTTTTTTTAAATATTTTTTTTTAAATTAAATTTTTTTGATATTTTTAAATCATTCTCATATGATAATATCAAAAATATTTATTTTAAAAAAATATTATTTTAATACATTTTTATTTCTATTCCGTCGTCTAGCATGGTTATAAATCTTTTTTTTTTATTAAAAACATCATAGAGTTATTATTATGGTTATAAGGGTTTTATTTATTTTCATGAATTTTCGGCAAAGATTTTGTAACCAACACTCAAAATAAATATAGAGTAATATAAAATAAACGTGCATAAATTTATGTTTATATAAATATTCCAAAAAATTAAATAGAAAACATGAGTTTTTTTCTCTTCAAATTAAATGACATGTAAGCACACATACATAATGAAATTCGCATATTAAGATTCTACATTCAATCATAATAACATGAGTTGCAAATTATTTATTTTCATTAAACTGTTTCAAAAATGTTTTTTTTAATTAAATCCTTACTTATGAACTTGATTGCTGATATCATACACCTTGAAATCCTTTACCATCCGTCATTTAGATCAACTGCTCAATTAATATTGGCTTTCAATTCTTATATATTTAATAAAATTTTGGATTGTGCCGACACTAGTGTACTGGATAAGCCTTCGTAACCTGAAACAATACCAACATGATTTTTTTATAGTTTTTAATTTCAAGATTTGTGAAATTAATTAAAATATAAGGTAGTTAATCAAAAAATATTAACGTGTTGTTGTTGTTATTATTAGATCTTATGGTAACAAATGATTTTCCTTTTTAATTGTACAATAATTATTAATTATCTCGACAAAAACAATATGATATGTCAGCATCTTACTACCTTTTATCTTATATTTATATTTATATGGAGGTTTACACGCAAATTCTTATAAATTTGTTGTTTTTTATTCTAGTCAACAAAGAGAGGCTAGGAATCGTATCTTTCTATATCCTCGGGCTGCTACAAATTCAGATTTAATTAAGACATGAATCAGCAACTTGGAAACTCCGAGGCAAGTGGATGAAGAAAACAATTATCGTGCACATAAAAAAGTATTTTCCCCAAAGTATTTTAAAGTTGAGGTAGCTTTGGCACTATCTTCATAACTTTATCGGCTGCATTATATATCTTATTAACAAATTGCAATCAATATGAATAACAATTAAATAATCAAAAGTTACCATGTAGAAATAAACCTTAGGAGGCTCTAGACTATTAAGAAAATATTTCTTTAAAAAAGTAATTACATCGCACGTTGAAAAAGATTAAGGAATTCCATCATTTTATCATCCACCATGGGCTAATTATAATGTTTTATCCAGTGCCATGATTGCCTCCATATTCATAAGGAAATGCCCACTTAACTCCTTGTGATGGCACGTGAAGGGCTAGGAATATGTTGAAGTGTCTGGCTAATCCTTCGAAGATGTTTCCGATGCCATCTTCGAAGGAATATGCCACCGAGTCGAATACAATTTTTTTTTAACTCGAACATACATTAAGTATTGAAAATAAATAAATAAATAAATAAGAAGGGTTGATCTGATCGATTAGAGGAATATCTTTCTCCCTTGACTGGCAATTACAATAAATGGAAATATCTCAAGTCTTTAGTGAATTTATGTATGCTCTTGATTTTCGTGGTTTACGGAAGTGGATGGTTTCAAATTTAAACAAGTCAATATTCCAATGCAAACTTTAAGAATGCTACGACTAAATCACATGGCATGATAGCGATATGTTTACCAACTACTACTAAAGCAAACGAAAATAATCGTAGATGCTTCCTGTCGTATATGAATATTCTATATTATTTTGTGGTTTTTATCCTTTTTAATTATATATTTTAATGTGTTTAATCTGAAAGTTTATATATATGTATGTATGTATGTATGTATGTATGTAGAATGATAGCGTATTTTTATACGACTTAAAAATAGAATTGGTACAAATTGAAATCTCGAGAGTGAGATAAGAATATAGTTTTGATTTAGTGGTGTGATGAGAATTTTTTAAAAATAGATATATGGTATGATGTGGATGTATCAAGGAAAGTTTCAATAATATTCATAATTTAATTTATTTATTATTTTATATTGAGTGGAGGTATGATATAATTTAGAACAATTTTTTTTTTTTAAAAATGTATTTTGTTAGAAGGATAAAGACAATAATATAAAGATAATTTTTTTTCTACAATAATTTTAAAATTAATTTATATTTTTTTCAAAATAAAAACTATACGAGAATATGTATCTTGTCCCAACAATCCTCATCCTTTATACTTAAAAAGGGTAAATCTCAATTGTCAAAATAATAGTTGAAAAATACTCTTTACGGTAGAAAATACTTTTGCAATGTAATTTTATAACTTATCCTAAAAACGCACATGTGACGTGTAGGTGTCGACAACTTCGATTGTAGTGAATTATGAACATAGGCTTTATCTTTGCGACCATTCTCTTATTGTTTATTTGCTTTGTCGGATCTTAATTCATCGATTGCTATAAATACAGGAGAGGATAACTCCATGGAAAAAGCAAGCAGAGCTGCCATGGCAACAGTCAATACTCCTCTGTTAGCCACCCCCAAAACCTCTCATCTCAAAACTATATGTCTAGTTCTCGGCTTGGTTGCCATCTTAAGCTCCACCACACTAGTTACCATGCGCAATTACACAAAAAATAACCCCTCCTCCCCTCCTGGCTCAGTGCAAAACTTGTGCGACCATGCCCATGACAAAGAATCATGCCTAGCCATGGTCTCACAAATAACTTCAAACTCGTCCATTAAAGTGAGCCAGGTTAGTCTACTTCAGATCTTGCTAGGAAAATCCACACCCCACATACAAAATACTATAAAAAAGACCAAGCTTGTTCACAGTCGGATCAATGATGCCAGAGAACAAGCTGCGCTAGGAGATTGTGTGGAGCTGATGGAGATCTCCAAGAATAGAATCGAGGACACAGTAGCTTCGCTCGAAACTGTTACCTTCAAATCTCATGCAGATGCTCATACATGGCTCAGCAGTGTTCTCACCAACCATGAGACGTGCGTCGATGGGCTAAATGGTCCAGCCAGGTTCTCGATGGAGCCGGACCTCAACGACTTGATATTGAGAGCAAGAATCTCTCTAGCCATGCTAGTTGCAATTTCACCTTCGAAAGAAAATAATGAGATCTTTCCACTGAAAGGAGATTTCCCATCGTGGCTAACTAGTAAGGATAGAAAGCTTCTAGTCACTTTGCCGAAGGACATCAACGCTGATGTTACGGTGGCTAAAGATGGGAGCGGTAAGTACAAGACTGTTAAAGAGGCTGTGGCATCGGCACCGGATAACGGGAAGACCAGGTATGTTATTTATGTGAAGAAGGGAACGTATAAGGAGAATGTTGAAGTGGGAAAGAAGAAGAAGAACGTGATGCTTGTTGGTGATGGCATGGATTCCACTATCATTACTGGTAGTTTGAATGTTGTTGATGGGTCTACAACATTCAACTCTGCCACTGTAGGTAAAGATCTTCCTCCACTTTTCTATTTGGTTGTTTTTTAAATTATTTTTTATTTAGAAATATATTAAATTAATATTTTTTTTTATTTTTTAAAAATTATTTATGATATCAACATATCAAAATAATCTAAAAACACTAAAAAATTTAATTTATAATAAAAAATAAAAATAAAAATTTCAAAAACATTTTTAAAATACAGTATAAAATACCACATTCTTCCAATAAATCCATCCCTTTTCTTGTCATAAAATTAAAGTAGATTTTTTCCCAAAATTACAAAATAATATTTATTTTTTAGGACTCCAACTAGGTAGATAAGAGGGCAGATTCGAACACACCACCATATAAATATATCTTAATGTTTGCCCTCTTTTGTTATAAAGGACTACTAGCCGGCTAATATAAATTAGAGAATAAGATTTCTTACATGATTTGAAGTAATTACTTTTGGAGTGAACTCATTGCTATATTAGTTGGAGCAGATTTACTCATTTTGATGGAATTGAATATTTAAAAATAATAATGATTTAGATAATATTTTTAAAAATTACAATAAACATGATTTATTTGGATTAAGTTGTCTATTTGCTTGATACAATCCATATTCTAATTAATAATTGTATTATATACTTATAATTCATAATATAATAGATTTGACTCACATATATTAAGCCCATAGAATGGTTCTCCAATGGGTTTCAATAAAAAAAATATTGGATAATATGTGTCACTAAAAAAGATTATAGAAGACTTGTGAATGCTTGTTTTTGTGTTATAATTTATATTTTAAAGTTTTTTTTAAAAAAAATCTAGAAAAAAATTAAATCAATATATTTTTGGATGATTTTAAAGTGCCACAATAAAAAATATTTTTTATACGTCAAACTAACCATGTTCTGTGATCTATGAACGCAGTTGCTGTTGGTGATGGATTCATAGCCCAGGACATTCAGTTCCAAAACACCGCCGGCCCAGCGAAGCACCAAGCGGTGGCCCTCCGCGTCGGAGCTGATCAATCAGTGATTAACCGATGCCGCATTGATGCGTATCAAGACACCCTCTACACCCACAGCCTCCGGCAATTCTACAGAGATAGCTATGTTACCGGCACGGTGGACTTCATCTTCGGCAACGCTGCTGTGGTGCTCCAAAACTGCAAGCTTGTACCAAGAAAGCCGATGAGCGGACAAAGTAATATGTTAACAGCTCAAGGAAGAACTGACCCGAACCAAAACACTGGAACATCGATCCAAAAATGTGACATTATAGCAAGCTCTGATCTTAAGCCTGTCCAGAGCTCGTTCAAATCATACCTCGGCCGTCCATGGAAGCTGTACTCGAGGACTGTTGTGATGCAGTCCAACATCGGTGACCTAATCGATCCAGCAGGGTGGTCAGCTTGGGATGGGGATTTTGCCCTAAAGACTTTGTATTATGGCGAGTATTTGAACCAGGGAGCCGGTGCTGGGACTAGTAAAAGAGTGAATTGGGCAGGCTATCATGTCATCACTAGTGCTACTGAGGCCAAGAAATTCACGGTGGCGGAGATGATTCAAGGAGGGGTCTGGTTGAAGTCTACCGGAGTTGCTTATACAGAAGGGTTGTGATGATATGTAGACTCGAAACAAGTGAAATGTCGTGTTTTTTCCCACCATTTTGACTAGAAAAAAATGGGTGGAGTTATTAATAAGAGCTTTCTTCATTTCGTTCAAGCAATCCTGTGTGAGATAAAGAGGGGGGGAAATGGGTTTTGAGTTATAAATATTGTACCAAAAATATAAAGCTATGTGGTATGAAAATGAAATTTACTAACTACTTCATGAAGAAAAGGAGAATGATCCTAGATGCTTGTTAGGGTACGTGATTGATATACTAGATTGTTTATGGATACTTTTCTTATGATTATATTATCAATTACTATTATTTTTTACTTAAGCGATCCGAAATTTTTTATAAAAAAAATTAGAAACAATTGTATGCATGAGTTATCCATCTTTATATTCCTATCTTTTCCTTTACTCCATCTATCCTTCATTTCATTTTCCTAGTTATTAAATCCATTTCAATCATGTAAATTAATTTGAGAAATTTAAAATTGGAGTATAACTCATACTTAGATTTTTAATTGAATTAAATAAAATATTAACCTTGTCAAATTTGTATAATCATTTCAATGGTTAGCGGTGAGCTTGCTAACCATGATACATGCTTGGATGGGCTATATGGTTGCTCACCATGATACATGCTTGGATGGGCTATTTCGTTCTGTCAGGTCATATTGAATCTGGGCCTTAATGATTTGATAATAAGAGCAAGAATTTCCCTAGCTATACTTGACCTAGTTTTACCTTTGAAAAAACAATTCCATTGAATGTAAGGTAGTTTTCATTGTCGCGACGGTCGTTTTTGCACGCGGCCATCCTCAGAACGGGTGCATGGAAAAATATTATTTTTTTATAACCATAGCATTATAATTTTAATTTTTAAAAGTCACCACCTCACAAGGTCAATAGAAAATATAACGGTATATGATAGTCTAGGTAGAAAAGACGCATTATCCCCAATGAACCCTATCTTAGATAAATTATATTGTTATTTGATTATTTTTTTAGGTCAAATTTTTATTTGTCAGTTTGAAATAGATCTCTTTTTTATGACGGATTCTCTATTTTATTGGATCAAAAACATAATCGTTTTAAAATCTAAATTTTGGTGAATGAAGGAAAATATTATCAATTTACTGTACTGACAAAATATATTTTATTTCAAATTAAGCATATTATATTCCAAGTTCACAAAAATCCATTTCACCAACAGATTGTCCATTAAATCATTTTTCATACACATCTCAAAATTTAACTAAAAAATATGAAAAAAACACAAGCAAATCATCATTGACTTTCTTTTAATAGAAAATACTATTCGTGCTAGTTCGTCCCTCTCATAGCTTGTTTCGATTGTATAGTAGAATTCTACTATGCTGCACTTTAATTATCGGATGTAATATAATTCCCAGCATATAATGTTCTTTAATTTTCCTCGAAACTAGGAAATACATTTACAACATACATATTGTGAACCTGAATTTTCTCCTAGTAATTTGAATGGAAACATGAACTGCAAAACAAATTTCTTTGAAAAACGATTTTAGAACTAAAGAAAGTAGGAAAGTAAGATGATATTGAAAATTGATTTTTATTTCATGAAAATAAACATTGCCTTGACTACTCTGATATTGCTCCTTCATCACCAGGACAATTTCTCTTATCATCCTCCGAACTGGTGATATATTACAACCTAGAATTATTTTTTTATCCAAATCACACTGAAGATAATGTTAAATAATATCAACTTTACTACAACAATTGTCATGATAAAATAGCTGACAAATTCATATCAAATTGATTTTTAAGATTATGTTTCCTTCAATGAAACAGCTGCCACTCAAACGTGGCTCCAACCATCGACAAATACTTAGCATGTCATCAAAACACCTAAATCTTTTTTGGGATTTGCCAGAAAAGCATAGGAATTCAGCATTACTAGAAGATATCATTACAGCAATAAATCATATAATATATTTTTTTTTTAATCAGAATATATAATGAATTTTGAACTTGAGAAAAATAAATAAACCATTACAGAAATGTACAGCTACATCAAAATCGAATTATAATGTGGGATTATCCATGTGGGGGGCACGAATGACCAGCCAAAACTGCCTGACTGTTATGTAGACACATTCCCGTTATGTACTTATACCTAATAAAATGAATCATATTCTATTATTTGATTTCATATATTATCCCCTTTTTTTTATATCCTTGTTTTCTTATATAAGCAAAAAATTTGATAATGAAAAGATTTAGTATATGAAATATCGTATGTGTTTTATTTCAATTTTAAATTTAGATATACAAATAAATCAATATACACTATAGCTTTAAAAACGTTAATTAAAAAAATATAATTATATATATATATATACATCGCAATACAAAACATAGGTATATACGATCGTGAGAGTTTCCATATCGGAGAATCAAAATGATTATAGAAATATAAAAAATAAAATAAAAAAGGGCTGAAAAAGTTAGGTAAAAATGGTTTGAGGAATTAAATGCAAATTCAAAGGACAGGCATAAAAATGGAAGCTAGCTGTTTTGTTTTAAGAATATCGGGCTTAACACATCAACAACGTTGAAGGATTCGGTAGGGCAACAATGAATTCACCTGTTGCCATCTTTATGATATACAAATAAAATAAGTTGAAGGATAACAATAATAATAATAATAATAATAATAATAATAATAATAATAAGGACCTGCGTATGTTGGCTGGCTGCTTTCAGGGCCATAGTTAGTTGGGGAAATGACTGGAATTTATAAAATTCTGATGGAGATATTTTTCAAGGATTAATTATGGATATGGTGATACATAAAAATTGTAGTTTTTATTGCTTGGATTGTAGTATCATGCGAATCCTCTCAAATTTACGAGGTAAATAAATAAGATTTGCATCTCATAAAGGAATATAAAACAACACTTCATGACCATTCTAAGGTTATGTTTTTTTTTTTTTGTTTAGCATGCTTTTTAAAATATTTTTTATTTAAAAATATATTAAGTATGATTTTCTAAAATATTATGATGTGATAATTTTAAAAATAAAAAATATATTTAAATATATTTTTATAAAAACTCAAAACACATAAGGAGAAGTAAATTTAACTTGTGAAGTTATTTTAAAGTGGGCAATTGGTGGGTGTCATGTCAAGTCAAGTCAAATAATTTATCATTCACATTTGGAATGGAAAAAACATACAAAGAGATGAGAAGTATCTAACATATAGGATTATGTATTTGCTTTTTTATTTTTCCTCGGTTAATTTAATCAAATACGTTTCATTTGCGGGGAAAAAACTCATAAAATCGTAATCCATGTAGATCAGATTCATTTAATAATATTCAAGATGATTATTATAATTATTATATTTAAGATAATTATCATAATTATCACATCAAATAATTTAATGATGTAAAGTGAAAATGAGATGTGTGGAATTTTTTTTTCTTTTATGAAATTTTGTAGTGGAGTTAGATACATGCATTAAATCAAAGTTGTCTCTATATCACACGAATACTTTCAGATCATGACAGCTAACTTTTGGAAGAGTAGATCAAATTTAAGAGGCAGAGATACTCTTTTACAAGTCAACACTGCGAAAACATTCTCTTTAAATGCCTCTGAAATTTTGCCCGCATTTTGAGAGAGCTTAGCAAAAATATTTCGAGATGAAGCTTTAATAAGGCAGGCTAAAGGGCTTGAGACCCGCGCTTTACTCGTTGAACAACAAAGCAAATTCTTCCTACACTCACATTTTATTTGCAAGAACTCTTTATTATTAGCCAAACCAAAACCAGCAAACCCACCATCCAATTTTCATCGTAATCTCTTCTTTGTTTCCTTTTCTTTTGTCTTTCAAACCCTTTTCGGGCTTGCTCCACCTTGATCGAGTCTTTGACACCCACACGATATTTTCACTCTTGCCTTTAGTTCAAGATCTTTGGCTTTGATGGGTTCTTTTTGATATTAGCAAGCTATCTCACGATAGATTTACATTTAGAATTCTTTTGTAGGTTCTTTTTATATTCATCAAGCACACAGTGATAGATTTATGGAGAAAGATAGCGAGAAGAGGATGTTTCTCTTTTGAATCCCTCACTTCTTTGTGCCATCAAGCCTGTCCATCAATTCTTTGAGGTAAAGTTACTGTATTTTTTTATCTTTTTGTCCTTGCCTTCACAATAAGGCAATGTATTTTTCTTTCAAATATTCCAATCTTCTTTCACGGGGCAATAGTTTGTAAATCACATGCATGAGCAGCTACACCTTTTTGTCTGGTTTTCCCCCTCCCTTTTCTTGACTTGGTCTGCTGTAATATTTTGGTGTGGATGCATAATCTCTAATGTCAAAGTACATCTTTGTTTTCTAGCAGGCCAAATCAGAACCATCTCTCCACGTTCGTTTGGCACTGCTGTTTCCTTCTGTTTTGAATCAATATTTCATTGAAAGGGCTATTCCATTTGGTTAGCTCCTAATTTTCTCCATGGCAGCCAAAATCAAAGGGCTCTGTAAGGGGCTTAAGTACATCTCGCAAATCTTTGGTAATTAGCCCACCTTTCTTTTCTTTACAATATTGTATTTATATAAAATATGCTCGCAATCTTTGCTTGGTCTGATTAATTTCTTGCAGCGGTAAAGGAACGAGAGATTGAAATAGGGTATCCAACAGATGTCAAGCACGTGGCACATATAGGGTGGGATGGCCATTCTGGTAGTGCACCCAGCTGGGTATGTAGTAGCACTGTCTGAAATTCTTGGCCTGCCATTGTCTCATAAATCCTAAGAACTTGCTCTAGCACGAAAGTGAAGTGTGTTTCTATGATTCATCATGCAGTTTCTATAATGATAAGTTAATGAGATTCTTGTGGGACAATATTGCAGATGAATGATTTCAAGGCTCCTCCTGACTTCTCGACGACCACTGTTGCTAATCCAGGAGATTCTAACTCTGTTACCTTCTCCCCATGGTCCTCTCAAGGTATTGTCATTGCTGTTTTTTATAAGCTTGTCAATTATTCTTCTTTTATGTGGCATGATTTTTCTTTTTGTATTGTTTTTGTGGAAGAGAAAGAATAGACTAAATAAATTACTATCAAACACCTTATTTTTTTGGCGGTGGCATTACTACATGACTGTGATTTGGCCACCACATATAGAATGAATAACTGTTGCTATGTAACCATCTAGTAGCTAGGAGGTTGGTGGTATAAGCTTTGAATTCAGGAGTTTGTTTTTCCCGTGGTCTTAGATTCGAGTCTTGTGATAAATTATATAATGAGCACTAGAGGCTTATATAACCGTTAATTTCAGAGCCTGTAGAATTGGTTAAGATACACGCAAGCTCATCCGGACATCCATGTTAATAAAAATAAAATAAAACATTTGTTATGCCAAAACCTAGAGGGATCTGGTTGCTTTTCTTGCAAACCACAATAACAAGCATTGCCTCTTTTTCTCTTTTTCACAACAACTAATAAGACATGTGTGTGTGTGGCAAAGCTTGCTCACATCTGGATGCGATTGGAGTAATGCCATAGGTTGAATTTATGACCAAACTTATGTCTCCTTGAAAAATATATAATAAATGCCAAGTGGGGTTCTGTTGCATTGCAAGACAAGTGAAAGTAGGGCCTTTTCACGTGTGAAGTTAAGTGAAGAACACGTCGGAATGCCCCTCTCAATTTATCAAAAAGCTAATCTTCAAGGTACACTGAGAGTTGTTGAGGTTTTTTGCCTCCAAGATGGGAAGAGTTTGGCTTTTGTGTCACGAGCAAATAATAATATTTCTGCAGGTAATCTATGCAGCTGATGCCCCTGGAAAAGGCCAGTTTTTGGTGGACCATAAATAGGATTTTGTACTCAAGCCACTCATATATATTTTGATAGTAATAATCATAAGGTATCTTGGAGAATATTACTGAGAATCTCTGGGTATTAGAGCTGAGAGCGAGGCAATGATCCATTGATCAAGAATTTTAAAGCTGAATTTCTGTTGGGTTACTTTTCAACATCCCTATAAGGCCGTAATACATAATTTGAACCATAGATACTAGGTAATCACTAAGTTAGTTTCTTGAATAATATCATTTACGATGACAAATATCCAATTGGTAGATCCTACAACACATATTTTCAAATGATTGATGTTATTAAATAATGCCATTAAGTGATCCTTTCACTCCCCTTGCAGCTAAAAAACAATCTCTATAAACCTAGTTATGGTAGTGATCCAAAAGTTGTGCTCTTTTATTCTTTAAAAATGGTTAGCAATGTGTTCTTGTTGTGTCGGGGTAATCCTAGGGCTCAAACTTACAACTTCAAACGAAGAAAAAAATTTCTAGGGATGATGTTTTTATGAGTTATTTGGGACCGGCCGGCTGGAGGCCAGCTCAAAGAACTTGAGTCGTGTGATTCAAGTTTTTCAGGCTACTATTACGTTTTTTTTCAAATCTAATTCTGGAATGGAACTCCTATCTTCTATGGAAGAGATCTTTAATATTTGCTTTGATTGCGAATTCCTTTCTAGTTTTTTTCCTTCTCGTTGCAAGTTTTTTCTTAGACACACGCACACACTAGGTGTTTGTACATAATTATCTCCATAGTATGATGGCATGAAACTATTTTTTGTAATATTTTGTGGCAGATTTTGATGAATCTACGGGTCATAAAACTATGCCTAACGTGTTCAATGACATTCCACCGTCGGATCTTCCAAATGTTCCCAAGAAACCGAAAACTAGGAAAAAGAAGACAAGTTCTTCCTCTCCTAAATCTTCATCTTCGACATCAAGAATTTCCCGGAAAACGAAGCAGAAGGCTATGCAGTATGAACTTGAGCTAACACCAGAGGTACAAGTACAGTAAGAGTGTGAAGACGGCTCATGCAAAGAGCAGAAAAGGATATTGATGAGGATATCCGAAATTGCGAGTCCCCTCTTCGATATCCAGCATGATACAATGGCAGTAAGATTTAAGGTTTCCGTAGGAATTTGAACATAACGTTTGTAAATTATTAAAATTGTATTTCATTTATGAATTGAAGAAAAGAAACTAGGTATAAGAGTGAGAAATGTGAAGGTAAAAAGGAAAAATCAATGCTGAAAGACGATCATGTAAGTGTAGGTAGCTGAAATTTTTTGGTGTGAAGAGAAATGAACATGTAAAAAAAATGTTGGATTGTTATGTTTTGCTTCTGAAAGTTTTGGTAACTCAAATTATTTGATCGATGAGACGTTTTAGCAATGGCCTTACTAGAGTCACAAGTTGTGAAGAATAATATCTTCTCAAAAAGAAGAAAAAACAAAAGAAAGTGACAAAAAAGAAAAAGAAGAGAGCAAAAGATCCATGGGACATCATATCTTAGATATCGTTTAACATAAATTTTGAGGCTGAACCGGCTCTTTACATAAATATATCTTGTTCATGTACATTTTTTTCAGTGATTTATATGCTTGTTTAAGGAGTGGATTTTTAGCTTTTCAGTTTTAAGTTCTCATCTAAAAATTTAAGTTATTAGATGAGACTCCGGAATATAATTTATATTATTTCTAACACTTCCTTCAAGTGAAAGTTTTTTGGACTTGAAACTTGAACATATCCACACTAACTTGTGCTTGATTTTTATCAAATAAAATGGGGACAATGAGATTCGACCTCGTGACTGTTGGGTCAACAAGAGTTTGATACGATATTAAGGAACCATCTCACCTAAAAATTTAAACCGTTAATTGAAACTTCAAAATATGATTTATATTATTTCTAACATTAAGAAACTAAAAGAAAATTTATTAAATCTCTCGAAATCGTGTTCATACAAATCAAACCAATATATTTAATTATTTCGAATGGACTAGGACTAAACTAACCCTGTATCAATTGTGGGACTGCTATAGATTTGTCCAAGAAAATCGATGAATTAGGAAACACAAAAATCTCTCACGGATCTTATTGGAGGAAAGTTGTCTATTATGTTGCTTTTTGGTGAAGTCTTTATATCCAGATAGCTAGGCTCCACGCATTATCAACCGTTCAAGTTCTATCTAGCTATCTATCGTATGGCCCATTACACTTACTTTTTGCAGATTTTTATTAAAGATATATTCACATCCCACCACTTGCTACACATCCTTAAATACCAATCACTAGACTCGCATCTCTCAAGCCTCTTCTCTAGATTTCTCCAATCTCACTTGCACTGACAAAAACCCTTTAGCAAAACCTTATCAAGAACTCCTTCAATTACATCCATGGCCACTACCCTTGCCTCCTCTCTATCTGCAAACCTCAAGACCTCTTTCTTAGACAACAAATCATCCTTCCATGGCACACCTATCACCACCACTACACGTTTCACTCCCATCAAATCCACCTCTCCTGCCATTTCCATGTCCTTAACACAACCTTCATATGATCTTCAGTCCTTTAAGTTCCAGCCCATCAGGGAATCCATCGTCTCTCGTGAAATGACCCGTCGTTACATGACAGACATGGTTACTTATGCAGACACTGACGTTGTCATTGTTGGTGCTGGCTCTGCTGGTCTTTCTTGTGCTTATGAGCTAAGCAAGAACCCTTCAGTTCGCGTTGCTATCATTGAGCAATCAGTTAGCCCTGGAGGTGGTGCATGGCTCGGTGGCCAGTTGTTTTCAGCTATGATTGTGCGTAAACCAGCTCATAGATTTCTCGATGAGCTTGAAATTGAATATGATGAGGCAGATAACTATGTGGTTATCAAACACGCAGCTCTGTTCACTTCGACAATCATGAGCAAACTCTTGGCTAGGCCTAATGTGAAGCTGTTCAATGCAGTGGCGGCAGAGGATCTGATAGTGAAACAAGGGAGAGTTTCTGGTGTGGTTACCAACTGGGCTTTAGTGTCTATGAACCATGACACTCAATCTTGCATGGACCCTAACGTTATGGAGGCTAAGGTTGTGGTTAGTTCTTGTGGCCACGATGGGCCATTTGGAGCTACTGGTGTGAAGAGATTGAAGAGTATCGGCTTGATTGATAGTGTTCCTGGAATGAAAGCGCTCGACATGAACGTTGCTGAAGATGCCATTGTTAGGCTTACAAGAGAGATTGTGCCTGGTATGATTGTTACAGGCATGGAAGTTGCAGAAATTGATGGAGCACCAAGAATGGTAAGACTTCTATCACGACACATATATATATATATACGAGTTCATGTGCAAAATATACTGTTTTCTTAAGCTAATCCTGATTGTTAACTTAATTTTTGCAGGGTCCAACATTTGGGGCGATGATGATCTCAGGGCAGAAGGCTGCACACTTGGCTTTGAAGGCTTTGGGGCAGCCAAATGCCCTAGATGGGACGTCCAGTCTACAGCCAGAGCTTGTGCTTGCTGCTGCAGAGGCCGGGGAGATTGTTGATGCATGAACACAGTAGGGCATCTTAATCAGGGGCTTGTATTGTCAAATTCAGAAAATAAGGATGAAAAAGAGGCCTTTTCTCAGGGGAAGGATGGATGGGATTGATATATATATATATGTATAGTGGATGCTCATTTTGATTAAATTGAGTTCCAATTTAATTTGAAAAATGGCATTATATTCTCCAAACATCTACTAGTACGGATTAGAATTCTTTGCCCCCTGGATATATCTACTAGTATGGATTAATGAATTTGAAATCGGGACCGAAATCATGCCAAGAAAATCCCATTCTAAATTTTCTTGTGAACAAAGAAAATCAAATCATCTTGAGGGCTTGTCAATGGAAAAACTGATTGAATTTTCTTCCAAGGGACTTAATTATGCTACAAATGAAGAACCAATCTTTGCTTCAAAGGGACTACTGAATCTTGTTTTAGTTATGGGAATGCTAGAGAATGTAGAAATGTTGTCTCCTACTAGATCTGAGTTCATTGCTATAAGTAATCAGTTTATTACGCACTAGGAAACCACTTTCTAGTAGTTTTTAGTGAATCTTCTTCCTTTTTTAGTGAATCTTCTTTCTTTTTTTTTGTATGCGAGTAAATTCATTCTTGAAAAGTGTAATTTGTGAGTACAGGTAAATAAGTAAAATTCATGTTATATAGGTTTCTTACAAGGGATGCACTTCCTGATTGAAACTCGAAATCTATTATATAGATTGTAAGTTCTTTATTATTACGTCACGATTAGAAAGCAAATCATCTTTCAAATTTTTATCTTTTAGATTTTAGTTTGATAATATATATCATGATTCAAAATTGAAGAATCAATTTGATATGTGAAAGTTTCTCATTATTGATAAATCTAAGTTGTCTTTTTTATTGCAAAATAAAGTTTAATCTAATATATTGTTATCTTAATATTAAAAAAATATCATTTTAAAATTATTTTTTAGTTAAATAATATTTTTACAGATTATATGAGTCCTTTTAAAACTGCAAAGTGAACTGAATTAAATCAGATCAGATCATTACTCACATTATTTATTTATTTTTCACTGAAAAAAATATTAACAATAAGCAGTTTTTTTTATATAAAAAAATAATTAACCTAAACTGCAATATAAATGGGTGAAAATCTAATAGATAGCTAATTCAGTATTTTAGTGCTATGTAATAAAGGAATCGAAGACCTCTTAAATGTCGCAGAATTAAGCCGAAGGTTAATTGGATTTCATAGTTTCATATTTGAGCTTTATACCTCACAACATAAAAAAGGACTAATGGGTCTAAAGAGAAAATAAAGATTTGTCAGTTTTAAAGTGTGGAATGGGCTTTCATTTTGGACTCTTAGATATGTTTGGGCCCAAAAATTAAAATCAGATTAAAACATGGGCCCTTTTGGTTAGCTGCATTCAGGTGGACTTATGTTTTATTTTGGAAGGAAAGGTCTGATAATAAAAGAAATATTGCACTAGGTTAACCAAATAATTTTGATACTTTCAGAATAAAAAATACATGCAGACAGGGTTTTTTTTTTTTTATCTATTTTAAAATAATAATCAAACTTTATAGTAAAACACTTGTCTAGCTGCCAAATAAATAGGTTTATATGTTCAACTTCAAGAAAAAATCTATTTATGTGAAGATTGTTTCCAATGAATGGAAATAAATTTTATTTTTTAAGGAATCGAATCATAGTTCTATCAAGAGAGGATAAAAAAGATTTTTTTTTATTTTTGTGAACAGGATAGAAGGTTATTAATATAGAATGGAAAAAAAAATTATGTACAAGCATTAGCAAACATGAGAAATGTTCAAAAAAATGTTTACCGTACTTTTTATTTTTATTTTTTATGCTAGGAAACTCAATCTTGGAAAGTGTACTTTTTGGATTTAAATGAGCGAGTAAAACTCGGTTATCCCAGACTCTTACAAAGGATGCACGTCCTAACTTGAACTCGAGACCTGCTATACAGATCGCATATTCTCTATCATCACGTCATGTTATTGGGGATGCCATACTTTTTATCATTCTCAATAAGTGCATAAAAATATTCAATTAAATAACTTGATTTAGTATCTGACAGTTATGTTCTTATATTAAGATTTTATAGTGATAATAATTATAAATTTTAGTATTTATAAAATTAAATAACTTGATTTAGTATCTGACAGTTATGTTCGAGATCTTAGAATATTAGGTAATTCTGGATTAAATTTCTTGCTCTATAATAAAGTTCATTAAATTCTATGCAAAATATCAAATTAAACGTATAACATTGAATGAGTCTCGGGCTTGCCGCTCAAAGCACGCGTAACATCAAATCCACTGTACTCAAGGGGTCCTGGTATGAGTGGTGAGGGCGTTCTCATCCCTTAAAAGAGGTCAGGGGTTCAAACCCTCCTCTTGTATGGAGCCGGCCATTTGGGGAGCACTTTCACCCCTTCGGGGCCCACCCGGTGTGAACGTGGATTAGTCTGTGCCAGCGCTTGGACACCGCGTGGTTTATACCAAAAAAAACATCAAATCCACTGTAACCACGTTTTTCCCGATGAGGAAAAATGTTACGTCAGACCTCATTATGATATAAATATTTTAATAATATGTGGTTTAGATTTATTTTCTTGGATACCACTTAACGGCTACGATGAATTATAACTCTCTCTCATTTAAAATATCGCATTTAAAACTCTCTCCCACCATAAATGCTAGTGCACCCTCTCTATACGCTCTGAAATGACTCCTCTGCTGCCATTTTCTCACCACCTGTTCCCTTTCTTCTTCCCTTTCGCACCTTCTTCAAAGCCTTCGAACTTATCTCCTCCCTCCCCTTCCATTTATCTCTCACACCGTGTGCCATTTTATCCCCAACATAATTAGTCAGTCATCTTAAAAGTTAAAACCCTCATTAGAACTTAGGGTTTCTCTCCCAAAACCAGCCAAAAAAGTACACCTCTAGTCCTAAAACCTGGTTTTGTAGACACCCAGAACGTCTTCACGAACAAATCTAACCACTGTTTCGAAAGAACTGCAAAACAATCAAACGCTTCTGTGTTTTGGTATGTAGTAATATATCATGCTTATACACACACACACCTTGTCTTCTAAACACTATACTTCTCATCACGATAAGATTCTCTCAATTTCAGTTTTATATATTCTAAAATATTTCTTCAACTCTCTTTTCTTCTGTTCTTGGTTTTTATTTTTTCAGGGAAAAGGTCAAGTGGGCCTTCTTGGTGGGAGTACTTATAGCCTGGGTAATTGTTTCTATCTCTTTTTTTCTCCTCAATTCCAATCTCTTAGCACGCAAAATTTATAAAGAACTCGAGACATTCTTTGATAGACAGACCATAAAACCCTGGTGATCACTCCTGCTTTATAACTATTTGTAAAAATCTTATTAGTTTTTCCCTTTTTTGCTAACATGCAGCTTGAGAGAATCTACTACTGAAACAAACCCCGCATATATACACCCAGCCCTAGCAGCCAGATCAATAACATATATATCTCCTCAAGAGAAAGAAGGAGAGAGATAAGGACTGCTGACGTTTTGTATGTGATCAGAGAAAGATACACATGCCTTCTAAAATGGATTTTGAAGGGGAAAAGGGCCTGCCTGATTAGAATCATCTTAATTCTATGTTAGTCAATCAGGTAAGACCTCCATTTCATCTTTCTCTTTTATCTGAGTTGAAGCTGTATACATAGTTAAAGGGTCCGGGGGTTTGCTCGATCTCTCGAAAATGCTTGTGCGAAGGTTAAATAAAATGTTTGAAGCAACATATTTCTTGGAATGAACGCAAAACATTTTCTTTGGAGAAAAAAAGAGAGGGAGGGAGCGGTGTTAGCTTGCTTATCTGCTCACTAGCCTTCTCCTAATGGTGCATGTACACACATAATTGCAGCAATGACTGTGGAATATATAGAGTTCATCTTGCCCTACGAAGTCCAAATACATTTATTTTACAGAGATTTTAACCTGATTTTGCTTTTGTTAATTCGTCCTTGTACTCTTTTTTAAGGTTTCATATCAATAATATTTTCCTTGTATAGCCTTTACTTTTCTTTTCTTCTAAAATTGATCACTCGCTCTTTTACCATGTATGTTTACATATCATGATATCCAAGGAGTTCATTTTTTATTTATGATTTTATGATTTTTGTTTTTTGTAGACTGCAAAAACCAAATCCGGCACCGAAACTATGGAAGCTCCCCCCGGTGATGATCAAGATCCCAGCTGCCACTACTAAAAAAGGGGTGTGTTTGCAACGGCAAAAATCCGTTGCAAAATTGTCCGTTGCAAATGTAGCAAATCCATTGCTAAATCAATTCCAGAAAAAAAAAAAAAAAACATGGTTTGCAACGGATTCTCCGTTGCAAATTTAATTTGCAACGGACACTTTTGCAACGGAATTTGCAACGGAGCATCCGGTTGCAAAATTGTCCGTTGCAAATTTAATTTGCAACGGAGAATCCGTTGCTAAACCAATTCCAGAAAAAAAAAAAAAAAAAACATGGTTTGCAACGGATTCCGCCGTTGCAAATTTAATTTGCAACGGACAATGTTGCAACGGAAGTTGCAACGGATTATCCGTTGCAAAATTGTCCGTTGCAAATTAAATTTGCAACGGCGAATCCGTTGCAAAGAATAAAACTATTATTATTATTATTATTATTATTATTATTATTATTATTATTGCATCAATAATGAAAAAAAAATTAAATCAAAGAATAAAAAAGCCTAAAAACTATAACAAAATAGCAAACAAAATCAATGAAAAAAAAATATTATCTGGAAAAAAATTATTTGACTTGAAAATAAAAAAAAAAACTAAAAGAAAGAACAAACTAAAATCTAAGAACAAAATTTTTCAAAAAGTTACCACCTTAACAAATAAGAAAATAATAAAAATTAAAAATCAAAACTAAGAGCACACATATATAAATATAGACAAAAATAAGGTGTGCGTCAGGTCGAATATTGTCGGCGGGGGTGTCAGATGCGTACATAGTATTCGCAGAAAAGAATAATAAAAAATGATAAATTAACATAGCACCCCTACATTCAACTCTTCAATTTTGTCTTATCATGGGTAAAAGAGTTATTTTACCGTGCAATAGTATGTGAAATCACTGTGACACCTCCTCTGTTAACTCTTAGTTTTTATCTTATATCAGGATAGAATAGTTATTTTACTATAAAAATATAAAAAAATCTCAAAAAAAATATATTTTAATATAAAACATCAAAAAATTACTAAAAAAAATGCAAGAAACAATTTTGAAGCATAAAATCAAATAATTCATCATCAGCGCATGCACGTGTGCGTGCTCTGTCAGGTTCTAAGCAATATATCTAACTTAAATCTCACGAGGTTCAGCCACAAAAACATGTTTTCATTTTCATTTCAAAACCTTTAATTATGGATAATCCGACCCAATCCGAACTCTCTAACCCAACTTCACCTCCTTCAACTACTCCGAATCTGGCTCAACCTCTTTGTAAGAGCAAGTTCAATGGCAAGATCCATTTTCAAGATTCAAATCTTGAAAATGGCTCTTTGAATAATGTATATTTAATTTTTTTATTGATATGTACTCCAATGGTAAAAAATATTTTGAAGAGCTATTTTTTATATTATTTCAAATATAATGCAATTATTTTGAATTTAGTTTAATTATGCAATTAAATAATTGCTTTTGAAAAACCTTCCAACAATAAAATAAAAGATTTGTCTTTTCTAAGGAATAGCTCTTCTTTTAATCTAAGGAAAACAAAAACAGCCGGTAAATCGATTGTAAATTAATAGAATATCAACAAAAAGAAAAGACAAATTACTTATTGTCTTTGAGTGCTAGAAAAACTTAAAATACATTCCATTACATTCCTACATTCCTGATAATATAAATTAATAAATAAAATTATTATTATTTATTTATATTTAAATTAAAAAAATATTAATTATTATTAAAAACTGAATTTAATTATGATTAATAATAATAATTGATATAAACTCAACAACATTAACAAAAGAGTAAGCACGAAGAAAAGCCTAAAATTATTATTAATATTATTGTTAGTATTGCGTTAATAATGAGAAAAAAAATTAAATCAAAGACTAAAAAAATCTTAAAACTTTAACAAAAGAACAAACAAAAAAATGATAAAATAAAAATTATTATCTAAAAAAATTATTTAACTTGAAATTAATTTTTTTTGTTAATAATTGTTAAAAAAAATATGGTAAATAATTCACCGATTAATACTTATGTATTAATAATTGTTTCTTGTCCACTGATAAAATTCCCCGTTCCCGCTCTAGACATGGGATGGGCGGGCTAAATGAAAAGGTTGGATTTTTCAAGTCTGGAAACACTACTCTCCCCGTCTCATCTTCCACCTCCATTTTTCAAGTCTCACGCAATCTCACTCTCCCCGTCTCATCTTCCACCTCCATGATACCTCTCCTCTCCCTCCACACCCCAAGGCCTTCACTTTTCCTCACCCATTTCCCTCCTCACCTTTCCACTCCTCTCCCTCGCTTCAAATCCCCTCCCCCCCAAACTCACCATCCCTGCTTCCCGATCTCCACCTTGTCGGCGAAGACGAAGACACCGGTGCTCAGGTTTAACGAGTTCTTTCTGGCCATTTGGGTTGAGCAGGTTTAGGAGAAATTCTTACCTTACCCGGATCTTGTTTCTGCTTAATTTTTAATTTGATTATTTATACCTTTTCTGTTTGTGATTATTATTAGTATGATCATTTGGAGTTCCCGGGGGTCGTGCCTCGCACTTTCATTGGTAAATTATTTCTCTGCGCCATCTGGGAAAGCCTGTGGATTAACTTTTTTTTATATCATAAACTTTGGTGTGGTAATATAAGTAAATTTTGTCGAGTACTTTATTGAGCTGTTTGCTTTTTTCCTGTTATATCTATTAGTTTGTATATTGTAAATGAACACATGCATTTGGTAGAAGGATCTGAGTGAAATACCTGATTCTGGTGAATATGTGACAAAATTTGAAACAGCACCCAATTAGTTTGAATTATAGCTCGTAAGTTCTTATGTTGCAAGTGCTAAGCAGCTAAATCAACTAGGTGAGTTTTTGAGGGATTCTTAACCATGTTATGCAAAACAATAGTCAACCGGCCAATCTTCAATTAAAGGGTCCTTGTGAAGATCTATTAGCATGTGCACACCTCACTTAACAGGAAGGTTATGGATACCTGATATTTCAATGACATGTGACATGTGCACCACTTCAAATGTTATAATGCTCTTCATTTGGTTGTGAGACCGAGCATCATCATCTTCGAAATCCTCTTCCACCACCAGAACTACCAGGAACCCCACTTATCCTTGCGATTCCCAACATCTCTCTGCTCCCTCTCAACCTTAGATTATTTTCTGTATCTGCTTTTAGACAACTTTCATTATACCATAGTTACCTCTGGAAGCAATAGTTCATTTCTGCATTTCTGTGCTCTTATTTTACATGTGTGATAGTTCATTGTTGATTCAATAACATATGTTTTATAATAAATTATCTAGCATATATTTCAATCTCTGGAAGTAATGCTACTTTCCTCAACTTTATGCAGCTAACATGGCATATGCATATTGGAAAAAAACGGAGATTTTTTCCACCAGCAGATCGTCAAACACAGGAGATGCATTTCCAGACGATGATGCAAGACATAGCAGCTTCATTGCTGATGGAATTTGAGAAGTATGTTTTTCAAGCGGAATATTCTGGAACTATACTCAAGACACCTTTGGATTCGCAAGCTAGTTTAAGCTCAGAGGAGGTTTATTTTTAGGTGTCCTAAGGATTTTGAATCTGGAATTTTTGTTTCAAAAGTTTTAAGTTTGTAATGGGATGCCATGTATTTGTACCTTGTAGGTTGATGGTTTTTTATTCCATGTTGATTTACTTATACATGTAATTGTAACTGAATTTTTATTGTATTATAAATTTTAATTTATGAAATTTTTATTTCAACTGTATTTATTTAGTTCTCAATATTAATAATATATCAATAATATTTATGAAAATATTTATTCATAATTAATTAAAAAATAAATAAATTCGAAATTGATTAAAAAATTTAAAAATTTAATTTGCAACGGAAATTCCGTTGCAAATTTCCGTTGCAAATGGATAAATTTGCAACGGATTTTCCGTTGCAAATTTCCGTTGCAGATGGATAAATTTGCAACGGATAAGCCGTTGCAATTGCAACGGAACAGCCGTTGCAACGGCAACGGATAAGCCGTTGCAAAATGTGTATTTGCAACGGGAGGTTTTGCAACGGATTAGCCGTTGCAAATTATTTTGCAACGGGTAATCCGTTGCAAGAGAAATTTGCATCGACGTTTTGGCAACGGATTGTGTCCGTTGCAAATGCCGTTGCAAATTAATATTTGCAACGGATTTCTTTGTAATTTGCAACGGATCAATCCGTTGCAAAACGCCCCCTTTTTTTGTAGTGTGCCAACGCCCCAAATAAAAGCGTTATCATTGCCATACGCACACTACTAAAAAAAGGGAGTTTTGCAACGGAAGCATCCGTTGCAAATAAGTAAGGTTGCCGTTGCAAATTTGCATTTGCAACGGATACATTCTGTTGCAAAACGGTGACTGCAAATTGATTTAGCCGTTGCAACTTTGCAACGGCTAATCCGTTGCAAATTTGCAACGGCTAATCCGTTGCAAAGTGGCAATTTTTTTTTTTATAATTAATTTTTATATTAAATTGTTTATTTAATTTATGGAATAATTACATTTACACACTTTGATTAATATTATTATTTTTTAGAAGCAAATAAATACATTTCAAATAACATAAAGGAAATATTATACAAATTCAAAAAAGATTCAGTTACATTTACTTGTTGAAGTATATACATATTTGTACATCAACATAAAACAAAGAAATAAATAGTTCTATCACTAGCAACATGAAAAAAAAAATACATAGTTATGGTGGAAATGATTTACGATGTTGATGAGATGCTGATGGACCAGTATTTGGGGGATGTGGTCGAGGTCTATTCATTGTGCAAGATGTGGGACCCATATGTGCCATCGTATGTGATGACATCGTGCCAACAGGTGTTGACATATCTTGACTCATAAAGTCAGGCCTCTCATTACTTCCATGCTGGTTCGCAAGATAAGTTGTAATGGAGTCAATCTGACGTTGCATATTCTTAATAACAACATCTTTTACTAGCAATTCGTCCTTCAACTCCTGTATTACAGTGCTCGGATATGTCGAATTCATAGAGTACGAATGTTGAGATGAACTCGTACTAACTTTCGATGCTGGCATACGTGGTGCACCGTAAACTTTACCCTTGCTGACCCCCCCTGAAGCTTGACACCAAGCTTCTCCATCAAAAGAAGGATGGACATCTTGGTTTGGTCCATACTTTTCAATCATCTCATTTCTATATTTTCCTGCATACAGACAAGTACATGTACAAAAAAATTTGTAAAAAAAATAAGGCATTATATACTAGTAATTAATTAATAAAAATTAATAGTACTTACCACCACTGTTTTGGACCTATTATCCACGAATGTGCCGGTTTGATTTACATTCTGATGCAACATTGAAAATACATCATCCCATGGAAGTTCTTTTCCACCGGCTTGTTATTGCTATGAATATTTTAAAAATAATTAGCAGCATAAATATTAACCCAATACAATAACAAGTATTTAATAATCTTAATGCTTACCATACTGGCTCGATATGATGCAAATGACACTGAGCCACCACATTGAGAACTTATTTTACCATCTGTTTGTTTCAACCGATTGCGTTTTGAAGCGTCAGATCGTTTATGGAATTCTTCGGTTGACCAAACTTCAAGTATGATTTTATTCCAATCTTCCTTTTGTATCCAAATTGGTCCATTGTCAATGCAGTCAGTAATATTTGTGGTGTTCAGTTTAGCCAGAGCTTTAGAGCGTGCTCGGGCCAATAGTTGATTCAAAGAGATTCGAGCTTTAACTTCCCAGATATTCCGAACAATCTCTTCATCTTCCACGGGGAAGTCATATTTTTTCTATTAAATACATATGAAAAGTATAATCATTAAAAATACACGATCAAAATTATGAAAATAGTTGCGTGAATTCAAATTAAACAAGGCAATAAAGTCAACAATATTTTTTTTGTCATACCTTGAACTCTTTGAACAATTCATCCTTATACATCAAATCTACTTTGTCCCAACTGTGCCATGGCCCCTTGAAATTACATCGCAATATGTTTCCGATTTCACGCCCACATGATGCGTTATTAAACCTGATATATTATAATAACAATTTTTTCAGGAAACAAATACAGACATAAATAATGAATGTGTTAAAAAACTATAAAACTTACTCTGTTCGTCCATACAAACTCATTTGTCGTTTTTTTGTTACTGGATTGATTTTGGTGTCAAAACCCATCCGTTTAATGCAAACATTGTTCCCTTCTGAGTTTTGACCACTGCCTGATTGGTGACAATCTTCATTTTGATCGTTATTATCCTCTTCGTTTATTGTTTCGTCAGTTTCGGTCTCCTCATCATCCACATGATCACCATCCACTCCCGGATAATTATCACTCCCCAGCAAATGCTGATACCTGAACATGTAATTATCTTCTATATTTGGAAATGAGCTTGGGACTTCGGACATGTTATTATCATCTACGTCTGTACGGTCAATAGGACGAGAAGTTGTTGCAGGCCTACTCTTCCTGTATGAATTTTTCTTTGATCTGGATGAAAACTTACCAGTCTTCGAATCTAATATAGATCCACGCCGCAACATGATTTCAAAAACTAAAGTGTTCTTATCAATAACTGTTTGCAATAAATAATAATCATGACAATTAAGCAATTTAAGCATAACACTAATCATAATAACAAAAAAACGTCAATATTAACATAAAATGAACAAATCGTAATAAATGTCCGAAGTCCCAAGCTCATGATCAAACATCATAATACTAATCATCATTATCATCAACATCAATATTTCAATCAAAATAACAAGTCATAGCATAACGACAATCATCATTACCATCAACATGAATATTTCAATCGAAGTAACATATCCAAGCATAATACTCATCATCATTACCATCAACGTCTAATATTTCAATCAAAATAACAAATGCAAGCATAACGGCAATCATCATTTCCATCAACATCAATATTTCAATCGAAGTAACATATCCAAGCATAATACTCATCATCATTACCATCAACATCAAATATTTCATTCAAAATAACAAATCCAAGCATAATACTATTCATCATTACCATCAACATTATACATATTAGGAATCCAAATTAACAATACAAGCATAATGCTAATAATCATTACCATCAACATCAATACTTTAGTAGGGAATAACAAAAATACATGCATAATGTTAATCATCATTATCATCACTCCTAATTACATCATCATCAACATCTACACCATCACCAATGACATCATTGTCAGACACAATTTCTTCATCCAAAGCCATTTCATGCTCTTCTCCCGAAATTCCCTCTACCCGAGGCAACTCATGGTGATTGATTTCTTCATAATAAGATGAGTCAGCAAGTACAATTTACATGTTAAAGTAATTATGTTTACATCATGATAAATAAAAAATAAAGAGAATATATCCATACCTCTATCACAAGCGCAAAGGCTAAGAAATAAGAGAAATCCTACAGGAGAAGCACCAAATAAGCTGCACCATCGAAGATCCATTGTTTCAATATAAACGCAATCAAATGATGGTTAATCTATTGTACAAGAACAACCATTATCCAAGTACAGACAAAAGACAACATGAGTTTTATACCATTCATAACCCAATTATGAAACTTGACCAAGTAGCCTAAATGCAACTTGATTGTACCATTCAAAACCCAATTGTGAAATGATGAACCGCTTAAGGATAAAATTGGAAAAAAAGTTGGAAATGAAGAGATGATGCTGTATTGTATCAACCTCATTCAACCCAAGCCAACCTATTAATCTCTTAGCCTGGGGACCATAACGAGCCAACATGGTATGCAATCCATCCAATTCATTTCTCTTCCTATCTCGTTTTCCTGGTTGGGCCTTAATATGGAACTAGTGGGATGAAATGTAGGACTAAATTGAAGGGCCATTTAGGAATCAAGGCACAACACACATTCAAAACATAATCTCACAACAGCACATTATCATCCACACGAAAGATAAAGGAAATGAAATATGAACGTAGTCTTGTATTTTGATAACTAATTCCTAATAAAACTCCTTCCCCTACTCCTTTTCAACTTCTTTTCAAGCTTCGTCTCTGTCATCATCTAAAACTGATTGTAAAAAACTTGACCTCATCATTGATAATCTAAAGAGTTCGGCTGAAAAATTAAAGTTGCTTTTTCTCGGCAAAATCATATGGGTGACCAAAATAATGCTAAACTTATGCTAATAAATACATACATGGCGTCAAATTAAGCTGAATTAATAGTGGAAATGGCGTCTAGAAGAAGAAACCGAAATCAAAAATATTCGGATAAAAACTAAGGAAATAAAAATTTGAAATGCTTACCGTATGAAAGAAGATCGGTGTTGTTGTGGTGATGGGTCGTCTGTTTAACTCAATGTCGACGCTGACAAGGTCGAACGGGAACAAGAGATGGAATTTGATTTTTGTTACCACTGTACAGTGAACATGTTCACTGTATAGAACATAAGGGAGATCGAGGGAGGAAGAGAGATGTGTTATGAGGAAGATGATGAGTGATTTGTTCTGAGGAACAAGAACAGCGCCTGGCCAGAAAAGAGGAGGAAGAGAGATCGAGCAAGGGAGGGAGAGAGTTCGAGGGAGGGAGGAAGAGAGATCGAGGGACTCTTCGTCCGGACGAAGAGTTTTTATCCGCAAGCCATAAAACGCACCGTTTTGGTCAAAACGGTGCGTCCATGTAATTTATTTGCAACGGATAATCCGTTGCAAATAATTAATTTTGCAACGGATTAGCCGTTGCAAAGTGGGAATTATCAGCAAAGCATAAAACGCACCGTTTTGGTCAAAACAGTGCGTACATGTAATTTATTTGTAACGGATAATCCATTGCAAATAATTAATTTTGCAACGGATTAGCCGTTGCAAAGTGGGAATTATCAGCAAAGCATAAAACGCACCGTTTTGATCAAAACAGTGCTTACATGTAATTTATTTGCAACGGATAATCCGTTGCAAATAATTAATTTTGCAACGGATTATCCATTGCAAATGATTTCAAATTGCAACGGAATGTCCGTTGCAAATTAAATTTGCAACGGCAAATCCGTTGCAACCCATGTTGTTGTTTTTTTTTTTTCCGGAATTTGTTTAGCAATGGACAATCCGTTGCTAAACAAAATTCCGTTGCAAACACCCCCCTTTTTTAGTAGTGGCAGAGTCAACTCCAAGAAATGGAAGCGTAAGCGACATCCGTCTTAAGAAACTTTGTGACTTATGGAGTATTTAATAATGTAATTACACCACTCTCCCTCTTCTTTTCAAGGTCTAGTAAATAATTTATAGAGTTTTGATATGTTTTTTTATTTTTTACACGGTATTATCTGTCTCTAGTTCAAAAAAAGAAGATCAAAACAACAAGTTTTGTTTTTCACATTCGAGATAGAATTGATTTTTGAAGAGAAGGGTTATAGAAAGATCGAGAAAAAAGCAACGACAAAACAATCGAAAAAGATGAAAAGAAAAGTTAACAGAGATGTAGAAGCTAAACGGAAGAGGAAGGACACGCAACAATGCAATCCTGACAAGTCTGCTCTTTTTAATAGATCCTTGCCTCTTGAAGATTAGATTGTTCTGCTAAAAGGTATTAAAATCTTCGATAAGATAGAAATTCCTCAAGGTAAAGAAAATCAAAGTGCAAATTTTTTCTTTGAAATTCATTAAAGATGATATTTACTTTTACGTGTCTAAAATACAATTAAACGGCAAAATATATAAGCTTAAAATTACAATTTTTTAGAATATGAAAAATAGTAGGTGCACTTTTGACGCAGCACATAACCAGAATTTCAATTATTTGTCAAAATTGATATGGAAAATGGAAGCTAAAGGTAGTAATGAAGTGATTGCAAAGTAACTCAAAGTTAGTGACAGTGATGAAGTGATCACGAAGAAAGTAAATATACTGGAGTTGAGATGAAAAAATATTTCATTCTAGGGCTCAGTTCGTTAGAGGGATCGAAAAAGAAAGAGATGACACCAGGGTATCTCTTTCTTTTTCCTGTGTCATCTCTTTCTTTTTGATCCCTCTAACGAACTCAGCGCTAGAATGAAATATTTTTTCATCTAAGTTTTCTTGTTATTCATCCCAAAAGAAGATTTCAGTACATTTACTTTCTTTGTGATCACTTCATTAGTGACACTAACTTTGAGTTCCTTTGCAATCACTTCATATCTTTAACTTCCACTTTTCATATCAATTTTAACAAATCATTTAAATTCTACTTATGTGATGTGTCAAAAGTGCACCTATTATCTTTCATATTTTTTCAAAAACGTAGTCTTAAGCTTATATATTTTGCCATTTAATTATATTTTAGACACGTCAAAGTGAATATCATCTTTAATAAATTTGGAAGAAAAAATTTGCTCTTTGATTTTCTTTACCTTGAGGAATTTCTATCTTATCGAAGATTTTAATACCTTTTAGCAGAATAATCTAATCTTCAAGAGGCAAGGATCTATGAAAGGGGGCAGACTTGTCAGGATTGCATTGTTGTGTGTCCTTCCTCTTCCGTTTAGTATCTTCTATATCCCTGTTAACTTTTCTTTTCATCTTTTTTTATTTCTTTGTCGTTGTTTTTTTCTCGATCTTTCTATAACCCTTCTCTTCAAAAATTGATTCTGTCTCGGATTGTGAAAAACAAAACTTGTTGGTTTGTTCTTCTTCTTTTGAACTAGAGGTAGATAATATCGTGTAAAAAACAGAAAGCATATCGCAACTCTATAATCACTTACTGGACCTTGAAAAGAAGGGGGAGTGGTGTAATTAAATTATTAAATAAACCAGAAGGCACAACTTGTTGGTTTCGTCTTCTTCTTTTGAACTAGAGACAGATGAGGCTGAAGCCATTGATAATGAATTTGGTTTTCGGAGTTTTGAAGTGCAAGAAACAGAAGGCATAATTTTTTTGCCCTTGGCAAAGAATGCCAAAGCTTTTTTGAAGTGCAAGAAACAGAAGTATGTTGTTGTAACACACAATGTGTGTGAGAGAACAATAAACAATTACAAAATACAAATTCTTCGCTTTACTCTCCTCTACTCTCTCTCTGCTTCTTATTCATCTATCCTTTACTATAAATTACACAATCCTAACAAACCTTGGAAAGAAGGGGGGAGGGGTTTAATTAAAGTATTAAATACTCCAGAAGGCACAATTTTTCTTAACTATAGGGAATGTATACAATTTCATTTCATGTATAGTTTTAGCTCTATGTTTTTCTATTGTGTTGTTCCATATTGTTAGGATTGAGAGAGATTGCAAATAATTGAAGAAATTAAGAAAAAGAAGAATAGAGTTTAGAGACGGGAAGAGGGAGAAGACAGAAAAGAGAGGGGGAAAGAAATTTGAAATTTTACTGTATTGATATTTTGTTTTGCATAACTTTATTGTATATGCACCTTTCTATTTATACACATATTTCATATCATCTTTCATACTCTAGACCACAAATATAATATTCTAGAATACACCTTCGATACTCTAACACCTATAAGGCCGCAACATCCATGAGGAAGTTATGATTTTATACTCGAATATTGATCTACATTCATAAATATTTTGCACTCATGAAGCAACAAAAATGGTTTCAATAAGCCGTAATTCACACCACCATACATCTAGAGGAGATTCAAAAATGAAATACTGATGAACTATAACTATCTCTCATTTAAAATATCGCATTTACAACTCTCCCACCATAAATGCTAGTGCACCCTCTCTATACGCTCTGCAATTACTCCTCTGCTGCCACTTTCTCACCACCTGTTCCCTTTCTTCTTCCCGTTCTCACCCTCTTCAAAAGCCTTCGAACTTATCTCCTCCTTCACCCTTCCATTTATATCTCACACCGTGTGCCCTTTTTTCCCCAATAGAAGTAGTCAGTCATCTTAAAAATTAAAACCCTCATTAGAAATTAGGGTTGCTCTCCCAAAATCAGCCAAAAAAACTACTCCTCTAGCCCTAAAACCTGGTTTTGTAGACACCCAAAACGTCTTCACTTACAAATCTAACCGTTGTTTCTAAAGAACTTCAAAACAATTAAACGTTTCTGTATTTTGGTATGTAGTAATATATCATGCTTATACACACACACACCTTGTCTTCTAAACACTTTACTTCTCATCACAATAAGATTCTCTCATTTTCAGTTTTATATATCCAAAAAAAAATCTTCAACTTTCTTTCCTTCTGTTCTTGGTTTTCATTTTTTCAGGGAAAAGGTCAAGGGCTACCGATTGACTTGGAACTTGGTGGGAGTCCTTATAGCCTGGGTAATTGTGCGTTCAAATTTGTTAATTTGTCAAAGTCTCCAAAGGGGTCCACTTTGTGTCAACTTTTTATGCTTTTAGGACATGTTTCTCTCTCTCTCTTTTTCCCCCCAATTCCAATCTCGTGGCACGCATAATTTATAAAGGACTCGAAACAGCATCCTTATTAGTTTTTTCCCTTTTTTGCTAACACATGCAGCTTGAGAGAATCTACTACTGAAACCAACCCCGCATATATACACCCAGCCCTAGCAGCCAGATCAATATCATATATATCTCCTCAAGAGAAAGAAGGAGAAAGATAAGGATGCTGCTGAGGTTTTGTATGTGATCAGAGAAAGATACACATGCCTTCTAAAATGGATTTTGAAGGGGGAAAAGGCCTGCCTGATTCGAATCATCTTCTATGTTAGTCAATCAGGTAAGACCTCCATTTCATCTTTCTCTTTTATCTGAGTTGAAGTTGTATACATACTTAAAAGGGTCCGGGGGTTTGCTCGATCTCTCAAAAATGCTTGTGCGAAGGTTAAATAAAACGTTTGAAGCAACATATTTCTTGGAATGAACGCAAAACACTTTCTCTGGAGAAAAAAAGAGAGGGAGAGAGAATTGTTACCTTGCTTATCTGCTCACTAGCCTTCTCCTAACGGTGCATGTACACACATAATTGCAGCAATGACTGTGGAATACAGTTCATCTTGCCCTACAAAGTCCATATGACATTTATTATACAGAGATTTTAACCTGATTTTCCTTTAGTTAATTCCTTGTACTCTCTTTTTTTAATTCATTAAGGTTCTTATCAATAATATTTTCCTTGTATAGCCTTTTCTTTTCTTTCCTTCTAAAATTCACTCGCTCTTTTAGCATGTATGTTTACGTGTCATATCCAAAGAGTTTATTTTTTATTTTTGATTTTATGATTTTTCTTTTTTGCAGACTGCAGGAACAGCTTAACTTAAACTTTGAAGGATTTTATAAAACTGCTCCAATCAAACATGTTTGATAGCCACCATATGGTTGATATGACTCCTAAAAGCTCTGAAAATGACTTGAGCGAGCTCAAAGATGATAACTATGAAACCAAATCCGGCACCAAAACTGTGGAAGCTCCCCCCGGTGATGATCAAGATCCCAGCTGCCAACGCCCCAAAAAGAAGCGTTTTCATCGCCATACGCAGCGTCAAATCCAAGAAATGGAAGCGTAAGAAACATTTCTCAACGATACATAGATAGTGCTAATTGATTCTTTGTTTATTTTTATTTTTATTTTTATTTTTGCAATTAAAGGTTTTTGGTGATTAATTTGTGAATTTTTTTACTTAGTTTCTTCGAGGAATGCCCTCATCCGGGCGACAAGCAACGGAAGGAGCTCAGCCGCGAGCTAGGGCTGGAGCCATTGCAAGTCAAATTTTGGTTCCAAAACAAGCGTACTCTAATGAAGGTAACGCTTCTACAACGTTGGCATCCTCCATATTTTCTCTAATCTTGATAGATATTATTGTAAGGTAAGCATTAATTAACTTCTTAATATCACAAATATTATTTTTCCCTTTAGGAAAGAAAAACCATTTCCCCTTCCAGCAATGTAAGGCTATAATTATTTGTACCTATAAATAATTAAAGCCCAGATTTTTTTTTATCAAATTAAACAATTTTACTTTTGGTTTGCAATAAGCTCTTTAAAATGAAAATCAAGAATATTGCGTATAGACTTATATATATTGTTAATCACTCTTTTCATTTTGTAGGCGCAACATGAACGCAGTGAGAATTCAATTCTCAAGGAAGAGAATGAAAAGCTACGTACGGAGAACAATAGGTACAAGGAAGCCCTAACGAGTGCCTCATGCCCCAACTGTGGCGGTCCAGCTGCTCTTGGTGAGATGTCTTTTGATGAGCAGCATTCGAGGATTGAAAATGCTCGTCTTAGAGAAGAGGTTACGAAAAATAAACTTCTATTAGTCTCATGAGTACAAAATTTATATTCTCTTCAAACATTTTCTTAACTCAGATGTTGTTTGGTTACAGATTGACAGGATATCTGGAATTGCTGCCAAGTATGTTGGCAAGCCTTTGTCTTCTCTTTCCAACCTTTCTCATGATCATCTACCATCCCGGTCTCTCGATCTCGGAGTAAGAAATTTTGGGGCACATTCTGGCTTCGTAGGGGAGATGTTTGAGCCTACTGAGGCAGACAAACCAATGATTGTTGAAGTCGCGGTTGCGGCAATGGAGGAACTAATGAAAATGGCTCGGGCTGGAGAACCCTTGTGGATTCAAGGAGAGAACAATACCGAGGTTCTCAATGAAGAGGAATATTTGAGAACTTTCACAAGGGGAATTGGACCGAGACCATTAGGAATGAGATCTGAAGCTTCAAGGGAATCCGCAGTTGTTATCATGAGTCATGTTAACCTTGTTGAAATTCTCATGGATGCGGTAGGTTTCTTTTTTTTCATAGTATATTTGCTATATGTTTTGAAGATTGCTCGGGAAGTAAAAAAATAAGGTTCCTAAATCATCAAACAAGAATTTAAAGATTTGAATATGATACATAGAAGTTAACTAAGGCATTTCAATTCACTTCTGGAGCGTCGGAAGTTTCGAAGTTCCAAACTAACTGCAATGAGATTAAAACTTTGGTTGCAGAATCAATGGTCAACTATTTTCTGTGGTATTGTATCAAGAGCAATGACCGTGGAAGTCCTATCAACAGGAGTGGCAGGGAAATATAATGGAGCATTGCAACTGGTATAAACATATTTTCAAATTCCTTGCTCTACTGATATGGATCTACTGACCCTTTTTTGTGAATAAAATGGTAAATCCTCCTAGATAATCAGCATTTCCATTTGGTTCTACTTCTCTGTTAAAGAACCATCTCACCTAAAAGCTTAAACTTGTAAGTGAGGCTTTATAATATGATTTATATTATTCTCTAATACACCCCCTCAAGTGAAAGCCCTTTGGGCTTGAAACTTGCACAAGCTCAAATTACCTTGTGCTTGATTTTTATCAAATAGAATGGGGGTGGTGAGATTTGAACTCGTGACCGCTGGGTCAATAAAGCTCTGATACCATGTTAAGGAACCATCTCACCTAAAAGCTTAAACTTGTAAGTGAGACTCTATAATATGATTTATATTATTCTCTAATATTCTCAACATACCTTTCATTGCTTTCACAGATGACAGCTGAGTTCCAAGTCCCTTCCCCACTTGTACCTACTAGAGAAAATTACTTTGTGAGGTACTGTAAACAGCACACCGATGGGACTTGGGCAGTGGTAGACGTTTCTTTGGACAGCTTACGCCCTAGTCTGATGTCAAAATGTAGAAGAAGGTCATCAGGTTGCATGATCCAAGAACTGCCAAATGGTTATTCTAAGGTAGTAACTCTCACTTGATCAACATCACTTTCAAGGTCTTACTTTCATTGCCACCCTCAAATGTAATTGTCAAAATCATCATATATATAACCGTAGATCATGCTTGTGAAGGTCGTTTGGGTTGAGCACACTGAAGTGGACGATAGATCTGTTCACAATATATACAGACCCCTGGTTAATTCTGGTCTTGCTTTCGGAGCAAAGCATTGGGTGGGAACATTAGATCGACAATGCGAACGTCTTGCAAGTTCGATGGCCATTAACATTCCAACTGGAGATCTATGTGGTAATTTTTTTCATCTTTCTCCTTTAGTTTCATAGAGCTGAAAAGGTGTGCTCACTTGATTTTTTTCCTGATGGCATAACACCTCAAGCAATCTTTCTTCTCGACAATGATTACTGTTGGGATAAACTCAAAGCAAAACCAGCAACCACCGCCTCTCAAAGCAGGAACTGCAAAACCACTGGCCACCGACTTCGGCCGCCCAACTAAAGCTTCTAACAGCCACTATCCACGACCACCGCCTTCTGCAAGCCGCCAGCAACTTGCCAAAAATCTTATCTTAAAGTCAAAAATATCTAGCTTTCATTTTGTGTATAAATAGGAAGCTTAGTTAAGGAGAAAAGAGTAGTGGGAGATATTAGAGAGAAAACACGAGAGAAAAGAGAGAGTTTTGACAGTGTTCAAGCTTTGTGTGTAATTTTCGTTCTTGAAATAAAACAGTTTGTTTTATTCTATTTGAGTGTTTCAAAGCCACCACCAGTGGCCTCTCCCACCAACAATTGGTATCAGAGCCTCGTTCGTCAAAAACAGAGAGGTTTTTGGGGGTACATCTGAATTTTCAAGTTTGTCCAAAACAAATTTTGATCATTCCAGAGTATAGAGCTCTTCAATACGAACTCGTCGGTGAAAACATCAACTCAATCGGAGCTAGGGGTGAGCCACACTCTCCCTCTGAAAATCTGACACTATTCACCACTCTCAGCCACGCGCCCCGAGGAAGAAGACGACTGATCTTCACGCGCGCCATATTTGAGCCGTTAAGCCGCGCCGCGCCGATAAGCCGCGCCGCTACCGACAAGCCGAGCCGTTAATCCGAGCCGAGCCGAGCTACGAAGCCGAGCCAGTACTTCTCAAGCCGAGCCACAAGCCGAGCCAGAAAGAATATTCCCTGGAATATTCCCGGTTCACTCACAGCGAACCGACCAGCGTCCAGAAGTGATTTTTGGACCGGTTCACCCGTTTTTAACCTCATTTCGAACCAACTCAGACCGGTTCCCTACTATTTGGACCATTCCGGATCCATCCGTGGTTTCCGTTTGGTGAAAAGAGAAGGAAAAAAGGGTGAGATAGTCATTTCAAAATACAATGACTACAGAAAATGCTCAGACACTCATTCCGAAGCTGACCAGAGATAACTTTGATAATTGGAGCATCCGAATGAAGGCATTTCTTGGCTCACAAGAATGCATAGAGATTGTGGATTATGGTTATGATGAACCAGAGTCCAGAGAAGCAGAGGAAGCTTTAGAAGAAGCGCAGAAGCAAGTTCTTAGAAGCAACAGAAAGAAGGACAACAAAGCCAAGACCATCATTTATCAAGGTCTTGATGAAGCTACGTTTGAGATTATCTCTTCTGCGGAAAAGTCAAAGGATATATGGGAAGCTCTCCAACAAAAATACAAAGGAGTTGACAGAATCAAGAAGATTCGTCTTCAATCTTTGCGAGGTGAATTTGAATCCTTACAAATGAGACCCTCGGAATCTGTTTCTGATTATCACACGAGAATTATGGTGATAATCAATCAGATGAGAAGAAATGGAGAAGCTCTTTCAGAAGCTCGGATTACAGAGAAAATTTTGAGATCCCTAGATCCAAAATTTGATTATGTTGTTGTTGCCATTGAAGAATCCAAGGAAGTGGATAAATTGATGGTAGATGAGTTGATGGGTTCTTTACAAGCTCATGAACAAAAGCTTGTCAGAAGAAATGGAGATAAGGCAATAGAGCATGCCTTGCAATCAAAACTGTCTATGAAGGAAGACAGATATGAGCAAAGGGGGACTTCAACACATGAATATACCCCTCGAGGAAGAAATCAACAAGGAAGAGAAGGCTTCCAACGATTTCAAGGAAGAGGTGGTAGAAACACCACCAGAGGAGGACGAGGACAACAACCTTTGACTCCCAGAGGAAGAGGAGGCGGTTACAATAACCGTGATAAGAGAAACATTCAGTGTTATAAATGCAATCAATTTGGGCATTATAGCACTGAATGCTGGAAGAAAGCTCCAGTAGAGTTGCATGAGCAAGCTAACTATGCAGACGAAGATGCCATCATCAGTGGGTCAGCTGCATTATTTGTCCAACAAGGACTGGGCAAAAATGAGGAGCATGTATGGTATCTAGATTCTGGAGCTAGCAATCATATGTGTGGGCAACGAGACCTCTTTAGTGATCTCGATGAGACCATACAAGGACAGGTCACATTTGGAGATACTTCCAAAGTTCCAGTTGAAGGAAAAGGCAACATCTCTATAAAGTTGAAGAATGGAGATGATAGTTACATTGCTGATGTGTACTATATTCCAGCTATCAAACACAACATGCTGAGTATAGGACAACTTCTGGAGAAAGGGTACACTCTCTTCATAAAGGATTGTCATGTTGCAGTCAAAGACAACAATGGAAGATTGATTGCCTTTGTGAAGATGTCAAAGAACAGGATGTTCCCACTAAACATCCAGTATGATGCAGCGAAGTGTTTGACTGCCATCACCAGCAGTGAAGAATGGCTTTGGCACTTAAGGCTTGGACATCTGAATTTTACAAGCCTGAAGATGCTTGCAAGCAAGCAGATGGTCAAAGGAATGCCTCACATTGATCATCCAGAAGAAGTCTGTGAGAGCTGTGTCCTCAGTAAGCACCACAGAGATAGCTTTGCCAAGGAGGTCAACTGGAAAGCGAAGAGGCCATTGGAGTTAGTTCACACAGATGTGTGTGGACCAATAAAGCCTATGTCAACTGGACATAACAGGTACTTCCTCACTTTTACTGATGATTTTAGTAGGAAGACCTGGATATACTTTCTGAAGTTGAAGTCAGAAGTGTTTAATTGCTTTAAAGATTTTAAAGCAATTGTGGAGAAGCAGAGTGGGTATAATATCAGATCCGTAAGATCTGATCAAGGTGGTGAATTCACATCGAATGATTTTGAAGCCTTTTGTACACAACAAGGCATCAGACATCAGACAACACCAGCTTATACACCACAGTTGAATGGGATAGCAGAAAGGAAGAATAGAACTATTCTTGATATGGCAAGAAGTCTTCTTAAAGCTAAGAAGTTGCCCAAACAGTACTGGGCTGAAGCTGTATCTTGTGCAGTATACTTACTGAACCGCTGCCCAACCAAAAGTTTGCAAGCCATCACTCCAGAAGAAGCATGGAGTGGCCACAAACCAAGTGTGACTCATCTTCGAGTCTTTGGTTGTGTGGCGTATGCAAAGATCCCGGATGCAAGAAGAACAAAACTCGATGATAAAAGCGAGAAGTGCATCTTTGTGGGATATGGAGATAGAAGAATGGGATACAAGCTGTATAATCCCATCACAAAGAAAGTGATCAACAGCAGAGATGTTATCTTCAAAGAAGATAAGACCTGGGAATGGAAGGAGGATCAAGAAGAAATCAAATGGATCAATACAGATTTGATCCTTGAAGATGAAGCAGAAGTACCAACAGTACTTGTAGAAGATCCAAGAGTACCAGAAGAGGAGCCACAGTCTCCGGTACACAGTTTTCCTGTATTCAACAGGAGAAACTCTCCAACACCAGGAACATCATCAACATCACCAGAAGCATCATCCTCATCAGAAGAACCAAGAAAGATGAGAAATCTAGAAGATTTATATGATGCTACTCAGGTCATGGAAGACACAACATTATTTTGTCTCAGTACAAATAATGACCCACATAGCTTCAATAAAGCTATCAAAGAGAGAAAGTGGATAAAAGCAATGGATGAGGATATACATACCATTGAGAGAGATATTGATAAGATTAAAGTTCATGCTAGGCATGACATCTCTCGTTTGAGTTTAAAGGGGGAATTTGTTGGGATAAACTCAAAGCAAAACCAGCAACCACCGCCTCTCAAAGCAGGAACTGCAAAACCACTGGCCACCGACTTCGGCCGCCCAACTAAAGCTTCTAACAGCCACTATCCACGACCACCGCCTTCTGCAAGCCGCCAGCAACTTGCCAAAAATCTTATCTTAAAGTCAAAAATATCTAGCTTTCATTTTGTGTATAAATAGGAAGCTTAGTTAAGGAGAAAAGAGTAGTGGGAGATATTAGAGAGAAAACACGAGAGAAAAGAGAGAGTTTTGACAGTGTTCAAGCTTTGTGTGTAATTTTCGTTCTTGAAATAAAACAGTTTGTTTTATTCTATTTGAGTGTTTCAAAGCCACCACCAGTGGCCTCTCCCACCAACAATTACAACCCCAGAAGGGAGGAAAAGTATCCTGAAGCTGGCTGAGAGAATGGTGACGAGCTTTTGCACTGGAGTTGGCGCTTCTACTTCACATACTTGGACAACATTGTCTACAACCGATTCTGATGATGTGAGAGTAATGACCAGAAAGAGTATGGATGATCCAGGCAGGCCTCCAGGTATTGTGCTGAGCGCAGCTACTTCCTTCTGGATTCCTGTTCGATCCAAGAAGGTGTTTGATTTCCTCAAGGATGAGAACCATCGAAGTGAGGTATATGAAATCAAGGTTTCGGTTTCATGCACGTAGCTTTTATGCCCAATTATCTATCAGTATCTGAAATAATTTCAAAGAATTCAAGCTTTTAGCATCTTCTCAAAGTAAATTCCTTCTCTTTGCATACAGTGGGATATCCTTTCAAATGGTGGTCAAGTTCAAGAAATGGCTCATATAGCTAATGGACGCGATCCCGGAAATTGTGTCTCATTACTCCGTGTCGATGTAAGCTCCCAAAACATGATTGTGCGTGTGCTCTCGCGTGTTTCCCCACTTCATATAATCTTATTCCTGAATCAAGTCATCGCTGACATAAAAATTAAATTGCAGAGTACAAATTCAAGCCAGAGCAACATGCTGATCTTACAAGAGAGCTGCACTGATTCGACAGGCTCATATGTGATCTATGCTCCAGTTGACATTTCGGCCATGAATATGATCCTAAGTGGTGGAGACCCAGATTATGTTGCACTGCTTCCATCAGGTTTTGCTATTCTCCCTGATGGACCTGGATATGGTCCTGCAGGAATTCTTGATGTCGGGTCTGGCGCCTCTCTATTGACTGTTTCATTTCAGATATTAGTGGATACAGTCCCAACAGCGAAACTTTCGCTTGGATCAGTAGCAACTGTAAACAGTCTAATTAAGTGCACAGTTGAAAGGATTAAGGCTGCAGTAATGTGTGACAATCCTTGAATAAAAGGCCTTGCATAAGGTTAGGAGATCCTAGTTACTGTATATTTTTGGCCAAATTATTCCGAAACATGCAACAATAACTGCATAAGGGCTAATATTTTTGTGTTCGATAATAATTTTTGTTGCAGATGAAAAGGAATTAAGATGCAAGACATGATGAAGCTAGGAAGAAAGATTAAGTTTTCTTGATATCTGCTCCGGCTTTTGCATTCCTGCTGTTAAGGAAACATTAGTAGACTGTAGACTGCTTGGCTTCCTCGATCATTAACAAGCATTAGTTTCACTTTGTGTTGAATTTTTCAACTTTTAATGAATAGTAGCTCTTAAATTCTGTTTGAAACTGCTAATTTTTATCTCTATCAGTAAAATGAAAACCTCAATTTTTGATAATTAGAATCAAGGTAGAAGGTGGGACATCAAGAAAAGTACTTCCTAACCTCATGTTCATTAAAACAATCAAAATCTCAAGTTCAATATCAAACTCTTGATGGAAAAATTGGTATACATCAACTGTGAAATCTTAACATATAAGATCAGAAGCGACGGTAGGCATATTTCATTAGTCTTTCGACAACTATATTTGATGGGAGCTAGGCATGAGATAGGTGTGTTGGAAGAACAGGTACTTGAGAATTTCTGAAATACAGTATGTTAACTCAGGGACAATGGATGGACTGTTTGAAGAAAATAGATGTAGTAAAAGTTTATGAAAATCAATGCAAAGATGCAAAAGTAAAGAATAAGAAGAAATTTAAGAGGAGGGTATTCTTATTAAGTATTTTTCTTTTGTGCATTTATGAATTATGTTTCTCATTACAAGTTTCTCATTACAAGTTTAATTATGGTACTCAACTCCTAAACAATAAAGAATTTAAATTAAACAAGAAAACTAATTCTAATTTTATTAGGAAAGTATTTTATCAACATAATTGGTCATTTTTTCTCAATTGGTCATCCGATTTATTTACTTCAACAAGTTACTAACTAGTAGACTTTTCAACATCATTGTTAAACTTGATTTCTTATAATTCTCATCATATCTCCCATCTTGGTAAAAATATTATGTTTGAGTGGCTTTGTGAAATTATTTGTAACTTGGTCTTGGTCTATATATATTTGACTTTAACTTTTTTATTTATAATGTAATCTTGTAGGTAATGAAATCTTATATCAATGTTTTTACTTCAATCATTGAATAATAGATTCCTAACTAAGGTGATAGTTGATGAGTTATTCATAAAAAATAAAAAATAAAAATTATAGGCTTCTGTTGTGATATTTACAGCTCTTTCAATAATTTTCTTAGCCATATGGAATGGCAAATATGTGTTGTAGCAGTTACATATTTAGGTTCACAAGTTGATATTTGAGTATGTGATTGATATTATAACTCCATGTGAATGTTGTGTCACCTATGTGAAAAACAAAACTTATAATGTTTTTTTCTATCATTTATATCTCTAACTCAATTACTATTATTATAACTCATTCGTTTGACTATGTATAAAACAACTCAAAATCGATAGTACCTTTGATATACCAAAGAGTTTGTTTTAATATTTTGAAATGTGTTATAATTGATGTCTTTATAAATATGCTCACAAGTTCTACACCAAAACAAATATTTGGACAAATACATGTCAAATATCTGAAACTCTCAATTAGACTCTTGAATGTTGTAGAGTTTATCTTTTTTTTCTTCATCATTATTTAACATTTTTGTTTCACACTCAACTAGAGTATTTACTTTTGCACTTTCTCCCATCTTAAACTTTTTGATAATCTCTTTTAATTAATTCTTAAACGGTAGATTAGTTTCCATGATTTTTCAAAAATAAAACTAAAATATAATTTATTTTTCAGCAGTAACAACATATCCTCTTGAAACACCTTAAATTGTTCGATGAGACCATTAAAATGATTTCATATTAACTTGAACACATTTATATTGTTGAAGATGAAATAGTGATTGTAGTCATACTCTAGGCAAAATGCACGAGCCTTGTAAACCAGGCTAAAACTGCTCCTTGGGAAAACTCAAGATTCCATCACTTAAAATCAAGTACACCCATCTATCTATGAATTTTGAACTTACAATATCTAGGTTAGAAGAGCTAATCATTAGGTTGTGCCTCAGGAAACAAGAAAAGCTAGATTGATAATCCCTGCAGACAAAATATATTACATACTGTAAACAATAATCAATGCGCGCGTCTTATTACACTAGACTGACGTGTTTTATAGCAATAAATTCTTATGCATTCAGGACATTATCAGAAAACCTAAAATTTCACCAAAATTTGGTAAAACTTTATATAGAACAGCCAAATAATGAATAGTAATCAATAAAAGAATTCTGTTTTTTCATCTTTTCAGCTCTTCTAGCACACCAGTATTGCTCGGATGGTGTAATTATTCCTCAAGGCATCGAATTTCTTTTACCACCACATTGATGTTCAAAGATTTAAAATTTACCTCCATGAAATAATTTGACACATCAAATGTTAAGGAACCATCTCACCTAAAAGCTTAAGCTTGTAAGTGAGGCTTCATAATATGATTTATATTATTCTCTAACACATCCCCTCAAGTGAAAGCCCTTTGGGCTTGAAACTTGCACAGACCCACATCACCTTGTGCTTGGTTTTTATCAAATAGAATGGGGGTGGTGAGATTCGAACTCATGACCGCTGGGTCAACAAGGCTCTGATACCATGTTAAGGAACCATCTCACCTAAAAGCTTAAGCTTGTAAGTGAGGCTTCATAATATGATTTATATTATTCTCTAACATCAAATAATAAAAATACAGACTCTCTGGCCTGCATGCAATAAGCCTTGATCTACGGGTATCGAGTTACTCAAGATCTCAGTGGTAATAACTACTAGTCCATAAGTTTGTAACTGCAAAGGCAGCTACTCAGAACTTCATTAACTCCTGCATATCTAAGGTCCTGCTGACGTGAAACACAAGAATCACTGCGAGCTTACTGAATCATTGCTATCATCATGTACCAAAAGCAATACAGTGAGTTGTTGAGACCATTCAATATACTGCAAAAGCTTTCCAGTGATTTTGGACCATTTATCTATACATGGATAAGAATGTTGTGATTTCTGTCGGATATTGACATTTCATTGCAACAATGATGTATAATTAAGTTTTTGTTTTTGCTACCAATAGGGTGTCGTGAGGTGTTTTTTGAACTTTATTTTTTTTTATTTATTTTTTTGTTATTTTTATTTTGTTTAGAGAAGATTTGGGGGATAATCCGAAAATGAGTTATGATAGATTCAATATTTTTTCATGCCATGATACCACATGTCAAAAATAGTAAAGACATAGAATAGATTGTTAAATTAATATTTTTATAAATAAATCTCATGACTCATGACTCTTGAAAAAAAAGAATCCCAATGGACTCGATTTGAAAAGAAAAAAGATATTTCTTCCCCTTCACTTTTTGTCCCAACAAAATGGATAATCTAAGTGTTTTGTTCTCAAGATCACAATAGCCAGACGGACACAAGGGCGGGCTGATAAATTTTCGGTCAGCATTCACTCGAGATACACTGCTTCACATACCAAACCATAACTTGCACCAAATATTTCAAACAAAGAATACACGTTTAGGAGTGATACATCTTTTAAGTATGTGACGTGATAGTAAAAGACTTGTAATATGTACAATAAGTCTCGAGTTCGAGTCAGGGCATATAGTCTTTGTAAATATCTAAAACAGAGATTTTACTTGTTCACCTGGATCCACAAAATATATTTTTATGCCAGCTGAGGAGTGATACAACAACGAAATCAGGGTTTTCTGCTAGTGGCTATGTAAATCCTTCTCCCGTCCTCTAGCTCTGCTGATGTAAGAACCAAGACTGGATGCTGCTAGCCAGCCAGCTAGCCTCTTGTTGATTTTAGTCACCGGCACCGCCATACACTGACGGAGACAAAACTTGGAAATTTTATGTAATGTCTAACTTGAGGGTATTAACCTCATTTCAAAATGCTTTCTTTGATCGGCAGATCCACTCTGGAAATGGATTTTCATAGAACGATTCTTCAGTCCTCAAACTTGCTCGCCCTTTGATTCCTGGCAATGGACCATGTCTCTTTCTTGGAGATCCTTGCCTGCAATTTTGATTAAAACAGAGCGAGTCCCTGCAGTTCTTCTGAGTCTGTTTAATCGAAACATCTTACAGCTGCATAAGCAATTTGTATGTTTACAAATCATGTTAAACAAAATGAAACTATTTCAATTATCAAAAGCACAAGCAGTGGTACAGGATGATTTGAGATTACAGATGCAATTGAGTACAAAAACAATTTATATAACATACACATAAATAATTCTTTAATTCTTGATTATACCGGGAAATGGCCAATTCTGGCTGATAAAGACTACATTTGCGGTGTTGAAGTTAATTTTTTTTCCTTTCCTTACGAAAATCGATGGATTCATTAATTAATTAGAAATAATTACAAGAAAGCTAGATGATTAATCAGAAAAAACTTAAATATTTTGACTTGAGATCAGCACAATTTTGCTCGGAGCTGTGGTGGAGCCGGACTGTTAGCTTGTCACATCCGGATAGTAACTATACATTGTTTTTACAAATCATGTTAAACAAAATGAAACTATTTCAATTATCAAAAGTACAAGCAGTGGTACAGAATGATTTGAGATTACAGATGCAATTGAGTACAAAACAATTTATATAACATATACAAAAATAATTCCTTAACTCTTGATTATACCGGGAAATGGCCAGTTCTGGCTGATAAAAACTACATTTGCGGTGGTTAAGCCTCAAAATTAAGAACACAGACATCCTAACAAAGAAGAAACTATGCTGAGCCTTGACTTTATCCTCCTCAAAGATTAAAGAATTATATATCTTGAAGTTAATTTTTTTTCCTTTCCTTACGAAAATCGATGGATTCATTAATTAATTAGAAATAATTACAAGAAAGCTAGATGATTAATCAGAAAAAACTTAAATATTTTGACTTAAGATCAGCACAATTTTGCTCGGAGCTGTGGTGGAGCCGGACTGTTAGCTTGTCACATCCGGATAGTAACCATACATTGTTTTTACAAAAAAAACAATTAAGTAAATGTTTTTGTACCACCAAGCTTTTTGTTAAAAACACTTATATAGAGACCTCCTACCTGTTTCCCATTATTTCACTCAAATTGTGCTTCACGTGTTAGAAGGGGATTGAGGGGACAGCATAAAGTCATCTGGGGACGACTTCTTTCTCCATAACACGTTGACAGCCATAAAAAATAAAAATTGTATACGCCATCCATAGGAAAGTTCTTAATGATTTCTTAAAATTATGGTTAAGTTTGTTTTTAAAATATTTTTTATTTAAAATTATATTAAAATAATATTTTTTTTATTTTTTTAAAAATTATTTTTGATATTAGTATATGAAAATAATTTAAAAATATCAAAATTTTTAACTTAATAAAAAAATTTAATTTTTTTAAAAATATTTTTGAAACGCAATACGAAACACTTTTGGAGGCCAAACTCGTGTCACTTTATGTAGAGTAGAATGGGAGTTACTTAATAATTTTGATTTTAAATTTTATTTTTATTGATCATTCTTAACAACTAAATTGCAAAAAAAAATCCATCAACTTGAGATTTTATTAACGATTGTGTATATTTATATATGAATTGGAGTGAATTACTTCTAAAACATTATTTATTGTACTGTTATTTTAGTTCAAATATATTTAATTTGAGTATTTATAGAATTTGGTGCATTAATCTAGAAAAACGTTTTAAATTATCTTCTTTCCTAGATACAAAGTTACCAACATCGTGCAAGTCATATTCGTTGCTAGGATGTGTACACATGAAACCAGCACGAGATTATTGCTAGACCATGAAACACGTTTCTCACAGTCCACCAGTTATTGTCTTTTCAAACTCGAACCTGGCAAACACAAGAAGGATTTTAAGAATACTTGGTAGCTTTGGTTCAAAGAACCACGTGGAAAACGGTGTGGATTATTGGAGACCATGTTAATTTTTAGTAAAATAGCATTATTTTGTTATTTTATTTTCGATTTTCTGGTGTTGATGTTGTTGAATTTAGACTGGTCAACTAGATTGCTAAGAAGTCAATTGGTCCCAACGAGTTTTATCAAGTCAATTTTTATTTTTGTAACTAGAAATGTAGCCCTCATTGGGTTTTAAGTAGTAGATTTCTTGAGTTAAGCCGACTAGACCAAGTTCAATAACTATACCTAATGAATAATATCATTACAACATAGATATAACTGCCAAAAAATATTATTAATGTTTTAAAATGTTGTTAAAATCATTTTAAATAAAAATAATTTATTTTTGAATATTAGAAAAAACAGGTAATGACAAGTAGCATTAAGCCCATATATGCTTAGGATCGCAAGGTTAAGTTTGCTCTCTCCTAGCTTTATAAGGGTGTGGACAACACGTTGCCTGCATAGGCAATCAATGAATCATTCATCACAACAAGATGTAGTCATAACCAAATTTCAATAGATTGTCATTTAAAAATAATATCCAAGAAACTTAAATTATCAATTTAAAATTCAAATTCTCTTCTCCCTCCCTTCCTCTGTTCTCTCTCTTCCCTTATCTGCTATATGTGTGATCAGCTTCTTCTTCATCTCAATTCCCTTACTTTACTGCAAATCTTCTCAATATCCTATATAAAAAAAGTTTTGAAACAATGTATGTAAATATAGGCTATAAAAAGAAATGGAAGGCATGAAATGTAGTATAGCTATATCCCACATCAAAAAATTAAGAAACAGCACATGTAGATTTAGGCTAAAACAAATGAGAGACATGAAGTGTAGTATAGCTATATCCCACATCAAAAAGTTGAGAAACAGCACATGTAGATTTAGGCAAAAAGTTGAGAAACAACACATGTAGATTTAGGCTAAAACAAAAGAGAGACATGAAGTGTCGTATAGCTATATCCCACATCAAAAAGTTGAGAAACAGCACATGTAGATTTAGGCTAAAATAAATGAGAGACATGAAGTGTAGTATAGCTATATCCCACATCAAAAAGTTGAGAAACAGCACATGTAGATTTAGGCAAAAAGTTGAGAAACAACACATGTAGATTTAGGCTAAAACAAATGAGAGACATGAAGTGTCGTATAGATATATCCCACATCAAAAAGTTGAGAAACAGCACATGTAGATTTAGGCTAAAATAAATGAGAGACATGAAGTGTAGTATAGATATATCCCACATCAAAAAGTTGAGAAACAGCACATGTAGATTTAGGCTAAAATAAATGAGAGACATGAAGTGTAGTATAGCTCTATCCCACATCAAAAAGTTGAGAAATAGCACATGTACATTTAGGCTAAAAACAAATGAGAGATATGAAGTGTAGTATAGTAATTTTTCACATAGAAAGTTGAGAAACAATTCATATCAATGTAATTTATAAAAACAAATGTAAGGCATGAGGTGTAATATATAGTTATTTCACATCAAAAAATTCAAAAACAATTCATGTGTATATAGTTTATAAAAAAACATGTGATGTGAAGTATAGCATAGTTATCCCGCATCAAGAAGTTAAGAATCAATTTATGTGGATATAGACTATAAAAAAATATGATACTATATATTCATAAATTAATTTATGTGGATAATTACATCTTCATTCTTTTATTATTTAAATTTCAGTTAATGTCTCGGGTCGCTTAAATTCTGCATTAACATGTCATGTAGGGTTACATTTAATATCCATGTTCGTAAAATTCTCAAAAAGGGGAGAAATAAAAAAACCAAACTCGGAGAGGTTGACCGTATCAGTTGTCAGTATCCTTGCACGAAATAAAGGACAACGTTTAAAATGTTGTGACACGTCACAGTATTGCTCTCTCCCTCTTTATAAGCACACCACTAGTTCAGGAAAATCAAAACTCAGTATTCTCCAAATAATTTCTTATATCTTTCCAGACACCAATATTATGGAAAAGACTTGCAATATCCACACAACTTTCTTGAATCGCCAATTAAATGGTGGTTTCTGTCCTGCGACCAAGCACATAACCCTAATCACAAGTATTAAGAGAAGAATTGGAAGTAGCCAAACAGTCAGTTCACTTGTTACTCGCAATACTATGAATACGAGGACATTGATTGACAGAAGAGTTCCTAGTGAGGTGCCAATGCCAGAAAAATTCGGCATGTTTGGAGGGAAGTTTGTGCCGGAGACCCTAATCACTAGTTTGAACAAGCTGGAAGCTGAATTCATTTATGCTTTACAGGATCCTGAATTTCAGGTTTGCCGCCACTTTTTTATTATTATTATTATATATATTTCTTTGTTCTTACTATCGTTGACAAGACGTGATTTTCAAATATTTTAAGGTTAGTGTTTACAAATTAAGTGGGTTTGCATGGAAATGTAGGAGGAGCTTGCGACGGCCCTGAGAGACTACGTAGGGAGGGAAACACCTCTGTATTTTGCTCAAGGATTGACAAATTACTACAAGAACAAAGATGGAGAAGGGGCAGAGATTTACCTGAAGAGGGAGGATCTGAATCATTGTGGAGCACACAAGATGAACAACGCTGTTGCGCAGGCGATGATTGCCAAACGCATGGGCCTGAAGAATGTTGTGGCAGCCACTGGTGCTGGACAACATGGTGTCGCAACTGCAGCTGCCTGTGCCAAGCTGTCTTTGTCTTGCACTGTTTTCATGAGCGCCGACGATATGGAAAAACAATCCTCAAACGTACTGTTAATGAAGCTATTCGGTGCTCAGGTGAGATACGCGCGCACCCTCTTCTTTTTTCCCAAGCATGATCTATATATCTAGCAAAAACTTGATGAATCGGGATTTCAATTCTGTGTATTATTCTATCTGTGTAGGTTAAACCTGTGGAAGGAGGTTTTAAAGAAGCAAGCTCGGAAGCAATCAGGGAATGGGCGGGTAAATTAGAGACAAGCTACTACCTGACGGGCACGGCCGTGGGGCCTCATCCATGTCCGAGCATGGTCTGTGAATTCCAGTCTGTGATTGGAAAGGAGACAAGGAGGCAAGCAATGGAGAAATGGGGTGGCAAGCCAGATGTTTTGATTGCCTGTATCGGGAGTGGATCCAACGCAATGGGTTTATTCCATGAATTCATTGAAGATGAAGAGGTGAAGCTGATAGGAGTTGAGGCTGCAGGGTTTGGCTTGGATAGTGGGAAACACGCTGCGACTCTGAGTAAAGGAGAAGTTGGGGTCTACCATGGAGCCATGAGCTATTTGTTGGAAGATGAAGAAGGACAAATAATACGACCACACTCCATCGCCGTGGGGTAAGTCTATCTACGAACGAAAGACAGTATATCCCTACGTAGTACTGTAAATGTTTTACATGGGATTCCTATAGCGTAGTTAAACATGAATTATCTTTCTCGTCCAAACAATTCCTATAGCTGTCCTGTTAACAAATCTTTACCCAAAAACCTATTGTTATCGTATTAATTTTGCTGTCTTCTGCAGGCTGGAATATCCAGGGGTTAGTCCACAACTGAGCTTTCTTAAGGACACAGAACGTGCTGAGTTTCATTCTTCCACAGATAAAGAGGCTGTAGATGGTATGTTCAAGAATGATAATATTAACAATTATGTGAAGCAAATAAGTTTTGGAATAATTTTGGTTGATCCGCACGTGTGCATTGTTAATTTGCAGCATACCTCAGGCTATGCAGATTAGAAGGCATAATTCCATCGTTGGAGGCATCTCATGCTTTGGCATACCTCGAGAAAATTTGTCCTGCTTTACCAAATGGCACCAAAGTCATAGTAAATTGTAGCGGTCGGGGAGATAAAGATGCTGAAATGGTTCTTAACCAGAAATTTTATATAAATTGAGCACTCAAATCAAGAACCAATTCATGTAACACCATATATAATACTCTGGATTATTAGAACTATACATGAAACTATATTTACTGTCTATAATTCGGTGCTTCCTATGATACCAACCAACGCTACAATCCAAATTGAAAATTGATTGGCTAATGTACGTGCAGTTTATGATAACAAATTCTTTTTCAAATTTAGAATACAAAAATACCAACATTCTCAGATATGGTTTTTCAAAATTAAAAATTAAGAAAATGGAGAGAGAGAAGCCATCGTATGAAATGACTGGATGAGAGCAAACCAGGAGCTAGCTAGTGATCGCAAAGGCATCTATAAAAGAATAAGTGGTGGAGAACTGAATGGGAGAGATAAGAATTTAGCTGGACCATGGGCATTAAGGAGGGAATCTCTTGCAACGTAACCTTTATTTTATTTTGTCCATTGTAACTGGCCCCAGCTCGATGTGATATTTGATAACATTGCATTTTCAGGTGCCTTTTCTTTCACTCTACTGCTATGGATTGAGACTGAGAAAAAACAATTATATATGACCTTGAAATTATTATTAGCTAGTCACTTCCGGCAAGTAACCGGGCATTTCTTTTTCTTTTTTCTTTTTTTTTAAAAAAAATAAGTATTTATTTCGAAGACAACAATTCTCGTGGCAAGATTTTTGTTATAGTCAATTATAGAGAAACCTCGTACCTATTTCCCATTAGTTCACACCCATTGTGTTTCACATGTTCGAAGGAGATTGATGGGACAAAATACACCCATCTAGGGAATTTCGTTTTTTTCGTAAGACGCTGAAAACCCTAAAGAATTGAAAACATGGTTATTCATTTAATGGCCCCACATAAACAAAAAAAAACGAAAAAAAAATCGAAAAAATTCAAAAATAATATATAAGTGAAAAGGAGTATAACAAAACATCTAGAATGCGGAAATGCATACCTTTAAATTGAGCAATATTGAATCCAAATGAAATACGTGCATCTTCTTTACCATCTTTTGGTAGCTTTAGGTCATGATGGGGCTAAAATTGCTCGATGAAACCTCAAAAGTGAACTATATAGTACTTGTTTGGGAGTATGGTTATGGTTGTTTTTTAAAGTACTTTTTGTTTTGAAATGCATCAAAATGATGTTTTTTTATTATTTTTAAATTATTTTTGACATCATCACATCAAATTATCTAAAAACATCCAAAAAATTATTTAAAAAAATCAAAATTTTTCAAAATCACTTTCGAAAAGCTCTCTCAAACACTCCTTAGTCTCGACAGTTTCACCCACGGATAAAACAGAGATTTTTTTGTGTATCCACACTCAAAGACCCCTCAAAAGGTTCCTATCAAGAGTCTACAATATATTCCTCATGATCAAGAGGTTAAGAATTGATTAAAAACCTCTCAAAACCCTAGCAAATCTTTATATATATCATCTTGAGATCAAGAGAAAGAAGCAGCAAGAAAAGGAGAAGGAAAAATGAAGAAAGAATGCAACTTTTAAAACCATATGAGATTTGACAACTATATTTTAATCCAGTTCCTAAACATCACCATGTCTTCTAAAGCTCTTTAATGCAAAATCTCAATTTGGATGTTTAATAAAATATAATCCAATTCCTAAATCATGTACTATTATGGAGCAAGTCATTCCATACTTGGTAATTGGCATTGTAATAGTAATATAATTATTTTTTAAAATATTTTTTATTTAGATATATATTACAATAATATTATTATTATTTAAAAAATAAATATTTTTGATATAAATACATCAAAACAAAATGAAAATACAAACAAATTAATTTAAAATAAATAAATAAACCTTCTCTTTTTTTTTAGCAAAAACACTTCAACTGCAAAATCAAATATCTGCAAATACGTTGTGAATCGTTCAATCAATGTGATTACCATCACCACATATTATAAATGTCTCTTCATTATATATACAATTTCCATATTAAAAATGACAATATCGTAAGAATTCATATCATTATATACATGAAACGTGACTCATTGACCGAATTTTTATGACAAACATGTGATTATTGAATAAAAACTGATAAATGAGAATTGTCAATGAAGTTTATAAATGATAACCACAATCTTTTCAAGTAACCATAAAGCAAATCCGCGTCAGAAGACTCGTCCAAGATGGATAATTTACATTCTACTCCAAATAAATATGACCCTACAGATTCTGGACAACGAAGTTTTGGTATCATTGATAATATTACAGCAGGAAAAGGCCAGAAAAATGGTTCAAAAACAAAGGGCATAAATTATATGTCACTGCTGTGCTGTTGCTGCCACCAATCCATCCATTTGTAAGGAATTAAGCTTATTATGAGAGGCTCCGGCCTTCTTGAGAATCAGCTTAGAATGGTGACGGCTAACGTGCCCTGGTGCAGTCCCTGCAGAAAGTCATAACAAACTGCAAAAACAGACAGCCCAGAAACTCCAGTAGTCTAACAATTACAGTGGATTATTGAGTGCCCTCAGAATAAAACTCAAACCATTCATACATTCTGCATTGCATGTTTTTTCAGCCTCCAACAAAAACTAATGATAACATTCCTTCTTTTTGCATATAAAAAAAATGGTTTTAGATATCCCTCTGAATGTTAGAAAGACAATTTTTAATATTTTTTTTCTGCATGATATAATGCATGGTACAAGCCCCACTATACATGTACATGATTTGGGCATATAGCCAAGGCATTGCACGGTCCAACACGACTGTAAAATAAGTAAAAGCATACCGCTAACATGATGAAACTCTTAAGTTACATGAGACTTGGAAGCTGATCTATAGAAAGTTAACTCCGCATTCGTTTTCGACTACCTTCTTCAGTATTTCCCTGCAGATGAAAAATCAGAAACAATTTTCTCAGGTTGTTAGTATTAAAAGAAATCCCCAACCTGTAGGGTAAGAAAGTGAAGGATGGCCAATATAGTAAACTGAACTTTCAACTCACATACAAGCTAACATACTTCGATAATATTTAAACAGGACATGAACCATAGAGTCCACGATCTAGCAGAGAGAAGAAAAAAAACATATATCTAGAGCTTGCAAGAGCACAGAAAACACAAAAGGACATTGTCTAATATTACACACCACTCCAAAGTCACTTGTATTGCCATGATTCAATTTTGCTGCAAGCTGAAGACATAATGTTTCCAACTGGATACACACATCTAAGTGTTGGATTAAGGTTGGCATTGTCAAGGAACAATCTCACCTAAAAGCTTAAGCTCTTAGATGAAGTCCCAGGATATGATTTATATTATTCTCTAACACAGCCCTTCAAGTGAAAGCTCTTTGGGCTTGAAACTTGCACTTAGGTTTACACTACCTTGTGCTTATTTTTTATCAAATAGAATGAAGACGGTGAGATTCAAACTCGTGGCTATTAAGTCAACAAGGCTCTAATACCATGTTAACGAATAATCTCACCTAAAAGCTTAAGTTATTAGGTGAAGCCGCAAGATACGATTTATATTATTCTCTAACAGGCATGAGTGTGCAGCTGAATTAAGAGTTTGGTGTTCTGATTGCCATTTTTTATTGAATAATAAATCAACATATAACAATACTTGGAAACATAAATTGATTAATCATGCTGGTTCGATGTTCCGATTACCAATTTTTTATTTAATAGTACAGCAACAAAAAACAATACTAAGAAACATGAATAGATTAATTATGCTGAGTGAAAGATCAAATTAAAAGCACAAGGACATAGCAAAAGAAATGCATACCCCTTCTTCATGACCAAAACCTTCAGAGGGAACCCCACTAGAATCGGACCTGCATTTAGCATGTACAATAGGGCCTAACTGAGATCGATCCATGCCTGCTGTTGACCCATCAGGTGCATTCAGGTACACAGCTCCTTTATACATCCATTCCTCAGTTTCATCACTGTAGAAATCATCAAAAGGCTCTCCACATAATGCACATGTACTCTGCTCTTCGTCAGCAGGAACAGCCATTTCATTATCATCCTTCTTTTCTACGATGGTCTCGGTGGGTAAAAAGCCAGGAACTGCGTCAATTCCCAAAGCCTCTGCACCACTAAGCCACATACTTGCACTTACAAACCACTTGCGAGAAGGGTTCTGCTTACGGTTTTTGGACATCCGGTTCTTAGTAACATGCCAATCCATGTGACCACTGTGCTCTTCTTGAGACTTGAACCGAAGGCCACATGCTGTGCACTGTCTTGGAAGGTCAGAATATAATGCACTTATTGCAGATTCATAGCGCAATTTGAGAAGGTCAGCATTGAACTCAAGCCCTACAGAGTCCTACATATTGATTCACAAGGTTAGATTCTGCCTAGATCACATTTGTTAAAAGAAACACTGAGATTCTATTCCAACGAGTACCTGTACAGGTGTTTGTTTTGTCAATGTGATCACACCTTGAGCCATGAGAGAGTTAATCAAACCAGAAAATGCACTGCCAGATGGTTGGGCGGGGACACCTGAACTAGCATTCTGGAGGAAAGGCATCATTTGAGGAGGACCTTGTGGCATAGGTGGCCGAACCCCCACCTGTGAATGCAAGGCGTTTGGAACATTGCTGACCGCTAAAGGCAGTTGTACAGCAGGCAGCGCATTTGAGGAACTATGCCCGTGTGTGGTGTATCCATGATTCGTTGGTCGTGCCAGTGGACGAGGTGCCAGTAAAGCTATTCCAGATGGATGAAAGTTTGGTTGAAAAGGATTAAAATGTGCCTGGTTTTGCTGATTCAAAGCAGCATGTTGATTAGGCAATGGTGTTGGCTTCATCAATACATAATCTTTGCTCTCAAAACTATTAAATGATTGTTCAGGCATAACTGAAGCTTTTTGCAAAACCTGATTTGTGACAGTACTGCTGGCATTTACTGGATCAAACTGACTTCTACTCTGCTTTTCTGGTGGAAAATTAGGATGCACAGGTGGTGGGAGAGACTTGTGTACATTTACTGGAAGCCAGGCCCCTGATAATGGTGGCACAACACTTGACCAGGTACCAGAACTATTAGAGTCAATACTAGAGCCTAATCTTGATGCAATTGCTGGAGGCCTAACAAGCTGTGCATCCATATCTGGATGTTTTTCACGTGGAGTGATATTCTCGCCTCCCAAAGAGGATACACCAGTTCCAGATAAGGGCATCTGGAAATCCCTTCCTCTTCCTTTGGCATTCTGGAAATGTGCTGGCTGACTGATGTGAGGCAGCAAATTCCAAGCTTCTTGAGAATAACGAGAACCCAACATCTGATTTCTCTCAGTCAGGAGTCCAGGCATCTTACTTGTTGATCGACGGCCAGACTGCAGGAAGTATACCAATATCTTTCGCACATAAGATCAAAATTTGAAGTTGATTTTCTCACTCAAAATACACAAACATAATTTCAAGACATAAAGAAAAGATGAAGAGGTTGTTTCCTAGTAAATGAAAAACAAACCCAACTGTTTCCTGGAACAAATAATAAGGGGACAATATAACAAATGAATATGATTTGAAAGGATATCTTTTTGACATAACTGACTATACAAAAAAATGATAGTGTCGAATGCAGCAGCAGAAATGTGCCAAATTGCAGACTTGATGGGGATAAAGAGGAGAAATGGGGGGGCAGCAACTCATAATCGAATAAAAGCTTGTAAAATTCCATAAAAAATTCACCACCTTATTATACAAAGAAATAAAAATGAGGTGGAATCAAGCAATTTCACACAAAACTATAACTTTTAGACACAGGTACAAGAAGTAAATAATCAAGTTCAGAAAGCATACACCAAGAATCGAGACTGCATCTCCACCTATATTAGAGGGGTCATCCACCAATGCCAGTGGAGTCAGACTAGACCCGTTGCTCCTAATATCAGAGTCTGCACGGATAGCATTTAGCCTTCCAAAGCCAGGCCTTGGAACAACACTTCCAAAAGGTGGAACAGATAGTGGCAGGAAATCATTGTTCCTACCACGATCTAACAAAGTAGGGCTCATATCTTCCCAATCAAATTCCTCCTCTTCAGTATTCTGCCATAGTCTTGGAGCCCCCTTATTATGCATGCCAATTACAGCTAACTGTTCAATGTGCAATGGTTTACTGTTTGGGATTCTCTTCCCCCTATCATCCCCATATGCATCTATTAAAGCTCTAGGTCCTTGTTGCTCATGTCCATTGCTGAGGCTATATCTGGCAGAAGCTTCAAATCGGTAATGGTTATCATCAGAATAGTGTTTTCTTCTCAATTCATTTGTCTCATCATCTCTTACAGACACTCTGCCATGTCCATAATCAGATGGAGGATGAGATGGGGACAACCCTTCAACAAACCTTCGAGGAGAATTTCCTGCTGCAAAGTCATCGATTTCTGAAGACGAAGGCCTCTCAGCTCCAGTTGTTGAAGGTGACAAGCATCTTGCAAGCCTGGAAGTTGAAGATGGCTGCAGCTTATTAGATCCAAGAGTGAGAGATGCACTACTGACTCCAACCTGTGAAGATATGACCTCTGCTTGATCAGTTTTATATTCATCATATCCAACAGCAGGTTTGTGACCATATATTTTTAGATTTGAAGAAGTTCCCTTTGTGTGCTGAACATTCTAATAGGGATTAAATTAAAGTTTTAGCAATTTCTATGTTTGTATTGACCATCTTGTCAGCGTGCACACTGATGCACATTGCATTGCATAGTGTCAATAGCTGAAGATGACTCAATTACAAAACAGCAACAATCAATAACAAATTGCAAATAATCACAAAATGTAGCTTGTGAGCACATAAATTCAACTTCAAACCAGATGTTTTATTTCATAACAAGTAAACACTAAGAAACCAACACAGTAGATTAAAAACAATATAGCCCAGAGGAAAGTCCCCATATAAAAAACAGGTGGAACAAAGTCAATATAGATTCTACATACAGCTTTAATATTGACCAAACAAACAGAAAAGGGGGGCTTGCTTTTGTGGGATCATTAGAGATGGAATTTCTTAGACCTTTCAACCAGAAGGATCACAAATCAGTTTCACTTCTAAAATTCTGACACAATATTCAGTTAAGTAATAAGGAGGAAATTGACATGTGAAGCAACCGAAGCGTCGCACAATAGAAGGTCACTAAATCAAGTATCTTAGACATAACCAAGGAGCCAGAACACGTGTATTTCAAGAAAAAAGGAAGTCTCCATATCTCGAATAACCATAATAATGCCAAAATGCCGGAGCATGGCACTTAATCAGTAGACATTTGACACAAATCCCTGAATGGTATATTGAACTGAAACAATCAACAAAGTTGCAAAGCATCTAGTAACTAAACAACTTTCGATTTGAACATTATATAAGATGAGAACCATAAGATATGTCTACAGTGCCATGCATTATATAGACATGATCCAAAGTGCAATTATCACAACTTTGCTTAAGACTCATCTTGATATCTAAAATCTACAACTGAAATGTTTAGCATCATGAGACCATCTTTAGCCATTAATATTTCAGTCTCGAAACACTGAAATGATGAAAAAATGACTTGGCATATACTCCACTATGAACTTTTTTATTTAAAAAAATCTAAAAATTTAAGCAGGCCTGGGTGAAGGTTCTAAAACATAAATCAGAGAGAGAGAGAGTTCATTGAGAACCTTACATTATCTCTACTTGAATCCATCTGACGTAAGTATTTTGGGTTCACATGTATACCATGACTTGGTCTAGGTGATTCAGAAGCCTTCAGGGAAGTCAAGCTTGATGAATGATTATTACTTTGTGAAGAAAACTGCAGTTGAGTGTCAATCTTCCGAAGTACAGAAGATGGAAACACGGTTGACCATGTGCCAAAAAGGTGGCGCATTGAAGGATATAAGCTAGGGTCAACTTGTCCATATGCCTCACAGAAAACCTGGTAAAGTGAAAAGACCAAAAATGTCGGAACCATGTAGTATACGAAATATCAAGCATGAAAGATGAAAGAGAAAAAACACACTATTTTGGCAACTAGCTTACCTCAGGCAAACGGGAAGAAAAATACCCGATGTATTCACGACCGATGTTCTTGACAATGCTATCTAAAAGATATAAGGAAGGTAGCTTTAGATCTACTGGGACCTGCCAAAGATGAAAAGTAAACACAAAAAACCACCCCTCCTCAGAGAAAAACACATAGATATAGAAAGTCAATTTTCTTATAGATATGGGAAAAGGACAGGGCAGGGGGAGAAAAGTTCAAACTTTTGAATTAAAAGGAACACAACGAAATTGAATATAACGATCCCAAATTCTTCTAACTTCAAAAAATTCATACGCCAGTCCATCTTAAGTTTTCAGAGTTAACTTGAGTAATATTTCTTCCCCTACTTGAAAACTCAACCATTATCCAGTATCCACACTTATCCAAGGAACTAGCCAGGAAATGAAGAAAAATGAAAAGAAATTCACGTAAGTGAGAAATCTAAAAGCCCAAAAAACAAACAGATAGAACCAAAATCAATGGAAAAGGAGTTTAGAAGAGGGAGATTTCCCAAAAACTACAAACACAAAAATTTCAAGCCTTCAAAGCAGCACTCCAACCAAGCAGCTGACATTCAAATATCACATAATTTTGCTTCTCTTTCTAATGATTCTACTTAAATAAACAGTAAATGAAACCATTAATATGCAGGGAAATAAAGTAAGATTTCCAATTCGTCAGCCCAACAAAGATGAAAATGTTTCAACTACATTGACTCTAGAATCTAAATCTCTCACATTTTCCCAACATTCGATACAACCATCCAAAAGCTCCCAAAACATGTGGGGGAAAAGGTTCAAAGTTCTACAGCCACACAATGCACTCCCATACCTTCAAAGAAAACCTAAAATCCATCAACTCTCCCATATTTCACTGACGCCATGACTTCTAAATTCATCAATACCAGCATCATTCATCTCAGTACCTAAACCCCGAAATCCAAAATTAATGCAAACACACAATAGCACCTCCCCGATTAAAAGACTAAAAACTCTTCTAAAGTTTCACTATCTCAAGCATTCCTCCATCTCAATAACTAAACCCCAAAATACCCCACACGTTAAAAAAAAAAGGAATACAGACCTCAATAATGCGGGCACAAAGAGCATCAGCAATACCCTCACCGTGCTCCCTCAGTTCTCCGGCAACAATAGTCAAATCAGTGATAATAGGCTTCGAATTAAACGCTAATTCATTCAAAACCGTCTCGTAAATATCAACCATATCCCCCGTATTCAAAACACGACCTTCCCCCACCGCCGATTGTTGTCGTAGCTTCAGTAAGGACCTGAACTTGTCCAGTATTGAAGATGCTGAGGATTTCTGTGGCGGCAGCTCATTTGGCATGGTGTTGGTAACGGCTGCCGCCGCCTTGGTGGCGGTTTTAGGGTTTAGGAGTTTTGTGGATTGCATTTGTGTCCATAAGAGAGCGAATTGAGAATTGAATGTGGAGAATTAGGGTTTATGAATTGGGATTTTGATGGATTGGATCGATTTTTTTATTTTCTAGAGAAAGAGAGAGTGATAAAGAGAGAACTTACTTCGCCTTTTTCTTTTATTTTTTAATTATAACTCCATCCTTAAATTTTGTTACATTTCATGAGTTAGTCCTTGTATAACTCCATCCACGTTTTAGAATTATTTTTTATCCAAAATTCCTTCTTTTAAAAAGAAAAATGAAATAAATATGAGAGAAAAATAAACAGGAGGCTCAAGAAAAAAGCTTAAAGTGGACCTAAAGCAACCTATGCACATGAGCCTTATTTATTTATTTATTTTTTCTTGAGGGGTGAATGACAAAAAATCTTGAGAAAAAAAAAATATTTTGTTGCTAAAAAATAGGTCTATGATGTTTAAAATCAAAACAAACTCATTTTCAATTGTATTTAACCTATGAAAACTAGAAAAGCACTGTATAAAAACATAATCATGACTTCAAACAACTTAAAAAATATTTGAAGACCAACAATTAACCTGAAATAAATTATTTATGGGATTATATCTACTATCTAAGGCAAGTTTAAGGGGGGGAAACATCTAGGATAAACTCTATGTATTGAAATGAACTCATTAACACCAAAATAACTTTTTTTTCATAGCCTTAATCTGTTCAAGTGATTAATTTTACTCTTTAATACCAGAATCAAATCACTTCTTCTCTCCTCTCTTATATTAAGGGAGAAAAGTGTTTGAGATCAAAATTGATTTTATTTTTATCTTTTGAAAATTAAAAGGACCACATTGTTATAATTGGGAAAGTTTAGTGGTTAAATTGAACATTTCACATAAAAAAAAACTTTGTTAAAACCACTTATTCCTCCATGTTTTCATTTTGATCCCATTTCTTTTAATCTCATCATTTCTTAACCAATTAACTCAAATTAGCCTTAAATTTGGGGGTTTTAAAGAATAAATAAATAAATTATGAAAATCCAAAGTAAATTGTGAGAGAAGCCACAACGGGGGACAATAATTCCCCACTCTTTTAATTTACGAAGTAATTTTTGTTTCAAATATTTCTAAGGATGTTTTTCGCTTTCAAAATAAAATGAATAAAAAATTTTAATTTTTTCATCAATTACTTAATTACTTCAAAAATTATCTCAAAATATATTAAACTTTTTTTAGATAAAAATGATTTACAAAATATATATAAAACATACAAATTTCGAAAAATAGTTGGAAACCTCTTTGTTTGGGCTTCTTTTTCATGGGCTGGTCTTATGATTCAGCCCAAAAGGAAGCGTCGATAGTGGAGGTCAATGGTGTTTGTGTGGCGGCAGCAGCTCATTTGGGTAGTGGAAGTAATGAATTATCGTGCTGCTGCGGCGGCGGCCGCCTGAGTGAAGGTCTTAGCGTCTAGTGCTTTCTATGGTTGCATTTATTTCAATTCAGAGAAGGAGTTGATGGTCCTGAACGCAAAGATTTAATTCTTTAGGATTTTGATTGAAAGACAATGAATTTCATAAATCTAACAACGTTGGTGTCCTCAAAATCTTGTCTTTCTAGCACTAGTCTACTCTCTTTGCACTCTTCTACCAACCCATTTCAGCTTCCAAGATCATCTTCAAGATTCTCTCATGTCACCCCGATTCACTGTGGTCTTCGGGAGATTAGGAATCGTTTAAATTCAGTGAAAAACACACAGAAGATCACCGAGGCTATGAAACTTGTTTCTGCTGCTAAAGTGAGGAGAGCACAAGAAGCTGTTGTTAACGGTAGGCCTTTTTCTGAAACTCTTGTTGAAGTGCTTTATAACATTAATGAACAGCTTCAAAATGAGGATATAGATATGCCTTTAACTAATATCAGGCCTGTCAAGAAAGTTGCTCTTGTTGTGATTACTGGTGATAAAGGACTTTGTGGGGGGTTTAATAATAAAATAACCAAAATAGCAGAAGCAAGAATTGCTGAATTGAAGAATCAGGGAGTTGAGTATACTGTAATCAGTGTTGGAAAGAAGGGTCGTTCTTATTTTATTCGTCGGCCGCATATTCCTGTTGATAGGTTTCTTGAAGGAATGGGTTTTCCTACAGCCAAAGAAGCTCAAACAATCGCAGATAATGTTTTTTCATTGTTTGTTAGTGAGGAGGTTGATAAAGTGGAGCTTTTGTACACGAAATTCGTGTCACTTGTTAAGTTTGTTCCTGTTATACAAACCTTGCTCCCGTTATCACCAAAGGGAAGGATCTGTGATATGAACGGCGTTAGTGTTGATGCAGATGGAGACGAGTTTTTCAGACTGACTTCAAAAGAAGGGAAATTGGCCTTGGAGAGAGATGCCGTTAGGACGGAGAAGGCAGCGCTCTCTCCAATTATGCAGTTTGAGCAGGACCCAGTTCAGATTCTTGATGCCCTGTTGCCTTTGTATTTGAACAGCCAGATTTTGAAGGCATTGCAGGAATCACTAGCTAGTGAGCTTGCTGCAAGAATGGGTGCTATGAGCAATGCAACTGATAATGCTATGGAATTGATGAAGAACCTTTCAATGAGTTATAACAGAGAGCGTCAGGCCAAAATTACAGGAGAGCTATTGGAGATTATTGCTGGTGCCGACGCCTTAACCTCATGAATTCATCATGTTAGTCCCTGTACAACTCTGCTTCTCTCCACAATAATGCTTCTTTGAAGGTATAATTCAAGGGTGATCCCATATTCATTCAAGTATGCCTGTTTTGAAGAGTTTAGTTCTTGAGAGAAATTACTCCTTTTTTTTCGTTACCTCTTTGTAATTCTCGTACTACTCGAACAACTCTGTGCACCATGAGAAATGCAATGTATTTTAGAACAGAAGAGTTTTCTGCATATCTACACCAGTATTGTTCGTGGAGTTTTCTCTACAAGGATATCCTATACAGGCCAGTTTCTGTTGGATGAGCCGATACGCAGATTATATATAGCAGAACTCAGTTCTTTTCGCTGTAATGTAATTAGATTTACAAAGGGTTTCTTATCACTTTCATCCATTTAAATTTTCTCTTGCTTCGTAATCATGAATGGTCTCAAAGAATCATAGTGCCAAATAAAGCTCTTATATTTTGGAGATCATTGCATGGATTTCAAAAAACTGGTGCTGCTCATGTTCTGTCACTGAAATTTACCTTGGTTTGCCAGTGCCAATTGAGAGAGCAGTATGGCTGTAGTAGTTACCTGTGCAAGTTATTTGAGATGCTTACTGCCATTGCAATGCAGCAGCCAAAAGAATCAGTTGCAGAGGCAAGTTTATTCAGACCTCGTGCTCGTGATTGAACCTGGCAGTCTAAGGACTCTTGTCAGCTTATCCATGACTTGTTTGCGACCTCAAAAAACTGCAAAACCTTGTTTCTCCTTCCACTTTCCTCTGCTTTCAACTATTTATCAGCCAAACTGATATGAGATTGCGGTAATGAGTTGTGTCCAGAAGATCTTTTGAAACGATGAAGGCGAGTTTAATATGCATCTGATTTTGTAGACAGCAAGACAATGGTGAAGAAGCGGTGATAGGGTTGAACAAGTGGTGACATCCACCAGTTTTTCAAGCGAAGTATCAATACTTTAGCGGATAAACTTCCTCCGAGAATGAGAGGGCGACGATTATTATAGTTTTGAAAAACTATAAATTAGTCCCTCAACTACAAATATGATTTCAATTGGATACTTAAAGTATAAAATCAAGCAAAATTTAGCCTGAAATATTCAAATATATACCAATGCTATTTCTTCATATGATTCGGTCACGTCCTTTATGCATGTCTTTTATTTGTGCCAAAATTAGTGCCGTTCACTTAGAAATTCAATTATAACCATAGAATTTCCAAGTGCTGATAAATTAAATCATGCAACGATATGCAGAATAATTTCCTAGCAAAATACAAGAAAACAAGAAAATAATTGAAATTATGAATTTTTATTCAAACTTGCATTTATATTTGGAATTTGCACTAAAAAGTGTCCAATTAAGATTTAATGCAATACATTTTTTAGGTTTTTCTTATAAAAAAACAGATTAATGTCATTATGAAAAAAAAATGAAATGGTTTTATTTTAACTCGAATTAATTTTCTAATAGTTATTTGTTACAATACAACTTTTTAATTTTTCAATTTTATTTTCATACTAGTTGTTGTATCTTAATATTTTTATTTATTTCATTGATGCACAAGCTTTTATTGCTCGTCTTCCAATTGCAGATTCATGATTTAACTGCTTGTTTTTTTGGCTGTAAGATATTGCTCAGTGCTTCCTTTTTTCTTTCTCTCGGTGGTTAAAACCTCCCCCTCCCTTATTTTCTTGCATAAATTTAAAGGCTTGCAGAAATTAAAATCCAATTAGGAGTTCTTGCACCCTTTTCACTTGCATAATCCCAAGATGTGTGTCTTGAAATTCAATGATGAAGCAAAATCTGTCATTTGTGTTGATAAAATTAGACCACATAGGAGATGGAGACACTGAATGAGATGAATTATGAAAAAAAAAAAAAAAATCTTGGCTTATTTTTTTAACATGTAATCAATTGAAAACAATTTTCAAAATTTTCCGGGGAAAATCAAACAAAATTTTAGAGAAAAAAAACTTCTGCCACCTCCACCATTCACACCAGTGAAGGAGATTCATATCCAACGGTGGCTAACAGCTTGTATCTCTGACCTTTAATTTCAGAAATTGAAAGAAAACAGTTCAAGTAATAAAAATGTTTCAGGCTTCAGATGTCCAAAAACCAAAAATGAGGTTTTACTGTAGCATTAACAAAACCAAACTTTTAGGCTGAAATTATTTATGTCATACTATAAATGTAAGACACAGTGCTTAAAATTTAGCCCCATCACAGGGGCTTCTGAAGCAATCAATGTTTGAAAAATAAAAAAAAGGATGAATAAAATCCAAAATGTTTGTAAGCTGTTGCATTACGAGAACAACCGGCTGCTATTCCATTTGTGAAGAACCAAGGGAAGTTGTAGAGGAGGAGAAAACACTAAGACTTCAGCTTCTCAAAGGGAGTTGAAATTCACTTGCTTTCGCTGTCATATATATCTGTTCTGAACATATACATCAAGGAAACCCAACAAAGAAAAAAAATAGATGACAAAAGAAAGTGTAATGCCCTCTACACAAGCAAACATGGACAAATGTTTATAATTTCACTATCAAAATGCAACTTATTTGCTTCTTAATTGGCTGCCATCCAATTGATGATGGGCAGGCAAAAACAGAAAACTCCAAATAGACACTACAATCCTCTGACTCTAATGGTCAAATCAAAATGGCATGAGACAGATTGCCTAATAGTCTACATGCTAGTTTCCACTGAAGTTGTAAAGAGAAAATTGTTGAATTAAGTTGTTATGAATTCAAGAAAAAGAAAATAATCATAATCATATAAAATGCAGCATATCATACTCTGCATTATTTTCCATCAGCACGCTTAGGAATCATAATCATATAAAATGCAGCATACCATACTCTGCATTATTTTCCATCAGCACGCTTAGGAGATTGGCGTACTGTCTGAAATTTTGGTTCAGATGGTTTTTCAAAAAGAAAGGGAAATATGCATGCTTAAGTTAGGAGATTGGCCTTGTTTCCATTTTCTTATCAATGGGTTGATTTGCTGTTGTCGTTTCCATGAACTCATTCACAGAAATCTCCCATAGTTTTCATGTACTCATTAGCATATACCCGGTGGAGCATGGAAAGAACCAAAAGTGCACAACATTAAACTGCGAAAGACCATGAAGTGGAGGTTTTATGACTGTCAAAGAACTAGATTATCTGAAGGAGTTATTTGTACAACTACAGCATGAGATTCTGACTAAACACTATACAGTTTGCCAAAAGTGCAACTAAGTGTGTTTGGTAATTTGGTGCGGGTGCTTTTCAACTGAAAAAGGTTATCAATTTGATGGGTTTTTTAGGTGTTTTTCCATGGTTTAACATCTTTACATCAAAACCATCTAAATACGCCTAAAAAAACATCAATTTTGATGCTTTTACAACACAAACACACTTTGAAAAACAATTTCAAATGCACTGGAACCGCATTACCAAACAGATAGTACTACAGTGGAATTTGTCTATCCAGTAAGTCAGCAAGCAATTCCGATAGAGAGTCTCATAAACAGAAATGTATCCCAATACATTATATTTGATGGCAATGCCACAAAATAAAATTATGCAAGCATATCTTCTTGTTCATTAATAACACATTCTTGAGAGTTTTTCGGCTTAAACATCTGTAATAGCCATCCCCCAATATCAGATTCCCTATTATAACCTCCCCATATAAGCCTAGTAAAAGATTCTAAATATTCAAGATTAAGCAGAAAAATCACAAAATGCTATGAATCATCCATCTATGCTACCCTGAATCACGATGGTGTAACAGCTTCAACAACTATTAGCTCCAATTAAGAAGAGTAGCATGGCAGCATACGATATACCACATATGACATATCTGACTTGACTATGTAACAAAAATTAACTGAAATTAAACTACAAATCTTTCTTCCATCTAATTCCACTAGCCAACAAATAACAGCATTCTTTTTAACACAGAAAGCAGGTTTACATATAATTTTATTGCAATTTTTATGAAAGACGCTCTACTTTCCACTCCTTATATTCATTCTATTTTCTCAAATAAAATATAAACCAAGAAAAAGGAACCCTTCAAACGAATGCCAGTCATTGAGAATCAATACATTTAAGGACCAAAATGAGCACATTAAGGCATGCAACACAACGATATGACTGCTCAAACATTCGGAAGCCGGAATCACATAGCACTAGAATCAAATTGCATTATGGAAGAGCAAGAAAAACAAAAAGGATACACCAAGTAAAAGCCATGAGCAAAAGCACCAACCAAAACAGCCGTGAAAAGACGGTCCCTTACAACAGGATTCTTACGCAGGGTGAGTCGAACTGAAAATATCAAAAACAAACAAACAAACAAACTCATCATTAAACACGAAAATGGACAAACCCCATTTCAACAAACATAAAAAAAGCTCTCCTTTTTCAACAAAAACAGAAAAAGGCTTACTTAGAGGAAGAACCGGAGCATAGACAAGAGGAACCAAGAACTTGAACTGGGGTCCACTTTTTTTCTTTCTAATCGCTGCTGCTGCCTCCCTTCACCAGATTAATAAATAAAATCAAATCAGCAATAATATACAAGCATTTACTTAACCTATGGACGCATAGAAATGTCTTCGGAAAAATACTCACGGGTTGGTGAGATCAGACGGTGAAGCCATGAGAGGAGGGGGGCTGGACAGTGGAACACCTGCGATGGCTTGAATTCTCAGCTCTGAGGAGTTTCTACTTTCTTTCTTGTGTTAGTTTGGGCTGAAATTTCTGTTTTTTTCCCCAATAATAAGAACTGTAAATTCATGGGTTGGGTTTGGGCTTTTGTTTTATCAAAACCTCCATTCACCAAAAACAGTCAGTTAATGTATTTTAATTTTGGGGATTAAAATCGATTTTATTAAAATGATTTCTGGAAATTTAAGAAAACTTGTTTAATAGTTATTGTTTTATTCTTGGGAATAAATATTTTTATTTTTCTATTAAACTATTTAGAAAGGAAAGCCAATATATGTTATCTTCTAAACCATCCACTTTAAAGTACAAAACTTGATGTGGAGAAGCATTTTATAAACCTCATTTTTTTTATTTCTTAAATAACTCTTTTCTTAATTCATTAAAAAAATTTATTTTCATAAAACAATGTTTTTTTTTTAATTCCCACCATAATTTTATTAATAAAAACATAAATTGAACATATTTATCATTATCAAATTAAAATCATTGAATTTGTTTAATTAGATAAATATTTTATTAAATCAAACTATAATAAAAATAGATATACACAAAAATAATTGAATATAAAAAATATCATGCAAAATTGAACATATTAGAAACATAATCTAAAAATAAATGTTTTATTTTGCACTACAAATTTATTTTGATCATCCAAAAGCAATCTTTACCTGCAGTTTCCAATGAATAATGAAAATATATCGATCCAAGAAACGTAAAAAGAATCATATTCCACCCCAGTTGAGGTTTCATCAGAATGGATAGGGTGCAAGAATCAGTTCTTAAATAAACGCAAAAACTTGATTTCCATAAATTGAAGCACTGGCAGTAGAAACAATTCAAGTTCATGTTCTTAGAAGTTCAAATTTAGACAACTGGGAAAGTTGGGCAATCAAAATGACCAAAAAATGGTCAACCAGAATTGATCTTGCCGATTTTTGACCATCCAGGGAGGTCAAGTAGCTGTCGACGAATCTTGTTCGTCATGACTCCAGGACCAGCCCAGCAAATCGACATCACATCTAGAGCTGTTGCATTCTTTAGAAGAAAGCCAACCGCACCGGTCGCCTCTTCACCACCAAGAAAGTTACAGACTTCAATGAAACGAAGACAGGACAAGAAACAACGTGGCGCCGGGTCCAATGTCCCATCTTCTCGACAGTTTGAAGGAACCTCAGACAACCCGACCTGCACATTCATAATGATTCAGTAGCTGATTGAGCTCACAAAAATGGAACTTCACAGCGAAATGTGGAGACTTATAGAGTGCAGAAAGTTACATCAGAGAAATAAAGAGATCTCAGATTGGGAGAGTTGTAGATTATGTGCCAAAATCCAGCACTGTGAAGATTTAACTCATCTGATTCAAATATTAAAGAGGTCAAGTTCCTGAATTCAAGCGGAAAAGCTAGCAGATCAGAAGCGTGATCCAGAACCTGCGAGTAAACAAAATATTATATCACAACTGTGATTCTCGTAGATCACGTAGAAGTTTAAGGGAAAAGGGGAAGGAAACACACATCAACAACATCAATTGTAAGATATAAGGTTTTAACACTAGAAATTCCTTCAAGGAGCTTGTAGGAACGGCAGGCAGTTTCCCTCTGTCTGTCACTATCGGAGAGAAGAGAAATGTACGTCTCAACCACAGAAGATTCATCTAAGCAAAATTCATTCGAAAGTGTGCCCCAGCATCTAAAATAGGCGAGATGAGTTCGAAAAATCCTAACATGACAGCCACCTGAATTAGCCGGAGTGCTCTCATGAGATTCATATATGGCCAACTGCTGAAGTTTGGGAGCACAAATAGTAACCCACACGAGATTCTTCCAATTGCATTCATAGATTTCCAACTCCACGAGGTTCGGGAGACTGAACAATTGTTGGGTTGACTGGTCATCAATAAAGGTAACCTGACGGAGGTTCAATATCTTCAAACATGGGAGGGATATTGAAGAAGGAAGCTTGAGAATAAAGAGCATATCTATTTCAAGCTCTGTCAGTGTTTTGCAGTTAAATAAGCAACGAGGAAAAACGAACGATGATTCGAAATCACTGAGGCCGAGATATACGTCCTTGACGTTACGATTTACTGCGGCAGAAATCCATGCCCCAATCCGAGATTGATCATCCTTGGCTTCACATGAGAGACGGAAATTTTCAATATTAGAAGGGCCACGAAGAACAAGAACCCTTTCCACAAAATCCATGAAGAGCTTTCTTTTTGGGGAATACCCTCCATAAAAGGTGAGGTTGGGCGTGGATTTCCACAGATTTAGCCACTTCTTTGATAATATGCTGGTCCTAATAGCTTCATGTATTGGGAGGAACGACACTATATGTTCTAGAACTTCTTCTGGTAAATTGCTAATGCTTTTTCCACCACAATCGGTTTCCTTTCCTGTCTTCAACTTCTTTCTTTTGGTTTTGCGAATCAAAGAATTGGCGTTCATAGTTTAGACTGCACCTCAACATGAAATGAAGCGTAAGGTTGATCATCAAGACTAATTACATTCCAAAATCAACTTTACTGCAGCACATTAACATGAATATATTAACTACAGCACAGGAGCATGAATATATATGATTTTTTTCACATTTAACACTAAAAGAACGGAGATTATATGAAATTAAACTGGCAGCCCAGGCAAGATAAAAACAATTTGACCTCAGTTATGTGGGATCTTGCTCACTAATTTATTCATCTTTCACCACAAAAAAAGAGACAACAATCTATCAACAAACTCATGTTATCTTATACATAAATTATTTCAAGATAATAGCATGGTGAATTCGGACTTGGTGACCCTTTAATTAATAAAACTTTTAATATTATATAGATGAAGCATCTCAACTCACATTCAACGAATGATTCTATATTAAACACGAAAATGGGCAAACCCCATTTCAACAAACATAAAAAAAGCTCTCCTTTTTCAACAAACATAGAAAAAGGCTTACTTAGAGGAAGAACTGGAGCATAGACAAGAGGAACCAAGAACTTTAACTGGGGTCCACTCTTTTTCTTTCTAATCGCTGCTGCTGCCTAAAATCAAATCAGCAATAATATACAAGCATTTACTTAACCTATGGACGCATAGAAATGTCTTCGGCAAAATACTCATGGGTTGGTGAGATCAGAGGGTGAAGCCATGAGAGGAGGGGGGCTGGACAGTGGAGTACCTGCGATGGCCGGAATTCTCGGCTCTGAGGAATTTCTACTTTCTTTTGTTAGTTTGAGCTGAAATTTCTGCTTTTTTTAAAAAAAAATAAGGACTGTATTCATGGGCTGGGTTTGGGTTTTTGTTTTATCAAAACCTCCCTTCACCAAAAACAATCAATTATTGAATTTTAATTTTGGGAAATAAAATCGATTTTATTTCTTTTATGACAAATTTAATGATTTAAATTAAGAATAAAAAAAATATTATACAAAAATCTTTTCCAGTTATCCATTTATTTCTCTTTTAACAAAAGTATTTACTAAACTTTCATCTCTCTTTATTATTCTGCAACTCAGAGTTTGTGATTTATATTAAAGATTCTTGAATAACTATATTTATCATTATCAAATTAAAATCATTGAATTTGTTCATTTAAATAAATATTTTATTAAATCAAGCTATAATAAAAATAGATATGCACATAAAAATAATCGAATACACGAAAATATCATGCAAAATTGAACATATTAGAAACATAATCTAAAAATAAATGTTTTATTTTGCACTACAAATTTATATTGATCATCCAAAAGCAATCTTTACCTGCAGTTTCCAATGAATAATGGAAATATACCGATCCAAGAAACGTAAAAAGAATCATATTCCACCCCAGTTGAGGTTTCATCAGAATGGATAGGGTGCAAGAATCAGTTCTTAAGTAAACGCAAAAACTTGATTTCCATAAATTGAAGCACTGGCAGTAGAAACAATTCAAGTTCATGTTCTTAGAAGTTCAAATTTAGACAACTGGTAAAGTTGGGCAATCAAAATGACCAAAAAATGGTCAACCAGAATTGATCTTGCCGATTTTTGACCATCCAGGGAGGTCAAGTAGCTGTCGACGAATCTTGTAAGTCATGACTCCAGGACCAGCCCAGCAAATCGACATCTGATGTAGAGCTGTTGCATTCTTTAGAAGAAAGCCAACCGCATCGATCGCCTCTTCACCACCAAGAAAGTTACAGACTTCAATGAAACGAAGACAGGACAAGAAACAAAGTGGCGCCGGGTCCAATGTCCCATCCTCTCGACAGTTTGAAGGAACCTCAGACAACCCGAGCTGCACATTCATAATGATTCAGTAGCTGATTGAGCTCACAAAAATGGAACTTCACAGCGAAATGTGGAGACTTATAGAGTGCAGAAAGTTACATCAGAGAAATAAAGAGATCTTAGATTGGGAGAGTTGTAGATTATGTGCCAAAATCCAGCACTGTGAAGATTTAACTCATCTGATTCAAATATTAAAGAGGTCAAGTTCCTGAATTCAAGCGGAAAAGCAAGCAGATCAGAAGCGTGATCCAGAACCTGCGAGTAAACAAAATATTATATCACAACTGTGATTCTCGTAGATCACGTAGAAGTTTAAGGGAAAAGGGGAAGGAAACACACGTCAACAACATCAGCTGTAAGATAAAAGGTTTTAACACTAGAAATTCCTTCAAGGAGCTTGTAGGAACGGCAGGCAGTTTCCCTCGGTCTGTCACTATCGGAAGTGAGAGTAATGAACGTCTCAACCACAGAAGATTCATCTAAGCAAAATTCATTCGAAAGTGTGCCGCAGAAACTAAAATGGGCGAGATGAGTTCGAAAAATCCTAACATGACAGCCACCTGAATTAGCTGGAGTGCTCTCAAGAGATTCATTTATGGCCAACTGCTGAAGTTTGGGAGCACAAATAGTAACCCACACGAGATTCTTCCAATTGCATTCATAGATTTCCAACTCCACGAGGTTCGGGAGACTGAACAATTGTTGGGTTGACTGGTCATCAATAAAGGTAACCTGATGGAGGTTCAATATCTTCAAACATGGGAGGGATATTGAAGAAGGAAGCTTGAGAATAAAGAGCATATCTATTTCAAGCTCTGTCAGTGTTTTGCAGTTAAATAAGCAACGAGGAAAAACGAACGATGATTCCAAATCACTGAGGCCGAGATATACGTCCTTGACGTTACGATTTACTGCGGCAGAAATCCATGCCCCAATCCGAGATTGATCATCCTTGGCTTCACATGAGAGACGGAAATTTTCAATATTAGAAGGGCCACGAAGAACAAGAACCCTTTCCACAAAATCCATGAAGAGCTTTCTTTTTGGGGAATACCCTCCATAAAAGGTGAGGTTGGGCGTGGATTTCCACAGATTTAGCCACTTCTTTGATAATATGCTGGTCCTAATAGCTTCCTGTATTGGGAGGAACGACACTATATGTTCAAGAACTTCTTCTGGTAAATTGCTAATGCTTTTTCCACCAGAATCGGTTTCCTTTCCTGTCTTCAACTTCTTTCTTTTGGTTTTGCGAATCAAAGAATTGGCGTTCATAGTTTAGACTGCACCTCAACATGAAATGAAGCGTCAGGTTGATCATCAAGACTAATTACATTCCAAAATCAACTTTACTGCAGCACATTAACATGAATATATTAACTACAGCACAGGAGCATGAATATATATGATTTTTTTCACATTTAACACTAAAAGAACGGAGATTATATGAAATTAAACTGGCAGCCCAGGCAAGATAAAAACAATTTGACCTCAGTTATGTGGGATCTTGCTCAGTAATTTATTCATCTTTCACCACAAAAAAAGAGACAACAATCTATCAACAAACTCATGTTATCTTATACATAAATTATTTCAAGATAATAGCATGGTGAATTCGGACTTGGTGACCCTTTAATTAATAAAACTTTAATATTATATAGATGAAGCATCTCAACTCACATTCAACGAATGATTCTATATTAGACACGAAAATGGGCAAACCCCATTTCAACAAACATAAAAAAAGCTCTCCTTTTTCAACAAACATAAAAAAAGCTCTCCTTTTTCAACAAACATAGAAAAAAGCTTACTTAGAGGAAGAACTGGAGCATAGACAAGAGGAACCAAGAACTTGAACTGGGGTCCACTTTTTTTCTTTCTAATCGCTGCTGCTGCCTAAAATCAAATCAGCAATAATATACAAGCATTTACTTAACCTATGGACGCATAGAAATGTCTTCGGCAAAATACTTACGGGTTGGTGAGATCACACGGTGAATTAATGAGAGGAGGGGGGCTGGACAGTGGAGTACCTGCGACTGCGATGGCCTGAATTCTCGGCTCTGAGGAATTTCTACTTACTTTATTTTGTTAGTTTGAGCTGAAATTTCTGCTTTAAAAAAAAAAATAAGGACTGTAAATTCATGGGCTGGGTTTGGGTTTTTGTTTTATCAAAACTCCCTTCACCAAAAACAATCAATTATTGAATTTTAATTTTGGGAAATAAAATCGATTTTATTTCTTTTATGACAAATTTAATGATTTAAATTAAGAATAAAAAAAATATTATACAAAAATCTTTTCCATTTATCCTTTTTTTTTAACAAAAGTATTTACTAAACTTTCATCTCTCTTTATTATTCTGCAACTCAGAGTTTGTGATTTATATTAAAGATTCTTGAATAACTATATTTATCATTATCAAATTAAAACCATTGAATTTGTTTATTTAAATAAATATTTTATTAAATCAAGCTATAATAAAAATAGATATGCACATAAAAATAATCGAATACACAAAAATATCATGCAAAATTGAACATATTAGAAATATAATCTAAAAATAAATATTTTCTTTTGCACTACAAATTTATATTGATCATCCAAAAGCAATCTTTACCTGCAGTTTCCAATGAATAATGAAAATATATCGATCCAATAAACGTAAAAAGAATCATATTCCACCCCAGTTGAGGTTTCATCAGAATGGATAGGGTGCAAGAATCAGTTCTTAAATAAACGCAAAAACTTGATTTCCATAAATTGAAGCACTGGCAGTAGAACAATTCAAGTTCATGTTCTTAGAAGTTCAAATTTAGACAACTGGGAAAGTTGGGCAATCAAAATGACCAAAAAATGGTCAACCAGAATTGATCTTGCCGATTTTTGACCATCCAGGGAGGTCAAGTAGCTGTCGACGAATCTTGTTCGTCATGACTCCAGGACCAGCCCAGCAAATCGACATCTGATCTAGAGCTGTTGCATTCTTTAGAAGAAAGCCAACCGCATCGATCGCCTCTTCATCACCAAGAAAGTTACAGACTTGAATGAAATGAAGACAGGACAAGAAACAAAGTGGCGCCGGGTCCAATGTCCCATCTTCTCGACAGTTTGAAGGAACCTCAGACAACTCGACCTGCACATTCATAATGATTCAGTAGCTGATTGAGGTCACAAAAATGGAACTTCACAGCGAAATGTGGAGACTTATAGAGTGCAGAAAGTTACATCAGAGAAATAAAGAGATCTCAGATTGGGAGAGTTGTAGATTATGTGCCAAAATCCAGCACTGTGAAGATTTACCCTATCTGATTCAAATATTAAAGAGGTCAAGTTCCTGAATTCAAGCGGAAAAGCAAGCAGATCAGAAGCGTGATCCAGAACCTGCGAGTAAACAAAATATTATATCACAACTGTGATTCTCGTAGATCACGTAGAAGTTTAAGGGAAAAGGGGAAGGAAACACACATCAACAACATCAATTGTAAGATATAAGGTTTTAACACTAGAAATTCCTTCAAGGAGCTTGTAGGAACGGCAGGCAGTTTCCCTCTGTCTGTCACTATCGGAAATGAGAGTAATGAACGTCTCAACCACAGAAGATTCATCTAAGCAAAATTCATTCGAAAGTGTGCCGCAGCAACTAAAATCGGCGAGATGAGTTCGAAAAATCCTAACATGACAGCCACCTGAATTAGCCGGAGTGCTCTCAAGAGATTCATATATGGCCAACTGCTGAAGTTTGGGAGCACAAATAGTAACCCACACGAGATTCTTCCAATTGCATTCATAGATTTCCAACTCCACGAGGTTCGGGAGACTGAACAATTGTTGGGTTGACTGGTCATCAATAAAGGTAACCTGACGGAGGTTCAATATCTTCAAACATGGGAGGGATATTGAAGAAGGAAGCTTGAGAATAAAGAGCATATCTATTTCAAGCTCTGTCAGTGTTTTGCAGTTAAATAAGCAACGAGGAAAAACGAACGATGATTCGAAATCACTGAGGCCGAGATATACGTCCTTGACGTTACGATTTACTGCGGCAGAAATCCATGCCCCAATCCGAGATTGATCATCCTTGGCTTCACATGAGAGACGGAAATTTTCAATATTAGAAGGGCCACGAAGAACAAGAACCCTTTCCACAAAATCCATGTAGAGCTTTCTTTTTGGGGAATACCCTCCATAAAAGGTGAGGTTGGGCGTGGATTTCCACAGATTTAGCCACTTCTTTGATAATATGCTGGTCCTAATAGCTTCCTGTATTGGGAGGAACGACACTATATGTTCAAGAACTTCTTCTGGTAAATTGCTAATGCTTTTTCCACCATAATCGGTTTCCTTTCCTGTCTTCAACTTCTTTCTTTTGGTTTTGCAAATCAAAGAATTGGCGTTCATAGTTTAGACTGCACCTCAACATGAAATGAAGCGTCAGGTTGATCATCAAGACTAATTACATTCCAAAATCAACTTTACTGCAGCAAATTAACATGAATTTATTAACTACAGCACAGGAGCATGAATATATATGATTTTTTTCACATTGAACACTAAAAGAACGGAGATTATATGAAATTAAACTAGCAGCCCAGGCAAGATAAAAACAAATTTGACCACAGTTATGTGGGATCCTGTTCAATAATTTATTCATCTTTCACCAGAAAAAAAGAGACAAATTTCTACCAACAAAATAATATTATCTTATACATAATTTTTTCAAGATAATAGCATGGTGGATTCGGACTTGGTGACCCTTTAATTATTAAAAATCTAATATTATATAGATGAAGCATCTCAACTCACATTCAACGAATGATTCTATATTATTTTTTAACACAACAGTCACCACTTGTAAGAAAATTCAAATAAACAACTCAGAAAACATGCAAAATATGTTTTCTCATGGTAATCTAGAATGCCTTGGAAGGTGCAAAACCATGAAGGGAAAAAACCCTAAAGATAGAGGAGTGGAAGGGTTTGCAATCGAGACGAAAAATTACAAAAGAGTAGAAACAGAAGCCGACACTGAGATATTGTGTTTTTCGTTCGCTAGGGCAGGAGTGCAGAACAAAAGAAGTTCCTTTTATAGGCAATTAAACTGTAGAGGAAAAGAAGAGGAAAATACAGGGAATTAATTTTTTGTTTGGTCCTAGGAAAGTGAGAGTTTTCTTTTTTTAGATATATTGATGAGAAATTATATAAGAAAAAAAAAACAAATTTTTAGAGGATTCGATGAGCAATGTTCAATCAATTATTAATATTTCTTTCTATTTGGTGCGAAGATTTTACATATTAATGGATTGTTTTTTTAGTGTAGTTGAGATTATTTTTTAAAGTGGTTTTTATTTAGAAAAATATTAGGATTTTTTTTTATTTTTTATATATAATTACATTAAGATAATTTAAAAATATCAAAAAGACTTAATTTAAAGTGAAAAAAAAATAAAATACATTGTCATGAACTAAAAGAGAAAGAACTTTTGTTTTTCTATTTTCCCTTTATTTTATTTATTTTATGTTCCTAATTTTAGCATTCAAATAAAGGAAAAGGTAGAGATGATCAATGGCTAATTGATTGCGAATCGGAAAAGGTAATTTTCTTGGTCTGCGGTAGAGATTTAATTGCCTTGTTTATTTCGAGGAGTCGCTGACGGATTGAAACGACAGCGTTCCGGGTTTTCCGCGGGAAACCAAGAGTCTATGGACTAAACGACAATTGACGATTTAATCTGAATATTATCACTCATCTTAAATGAAAATATATATTTATATTATATTAATATATAGAGAGAGAGAGAGAGAATTTATATTTTTTTTAATATAATATGGTATATAAATATCTTAATATTTGTATAAAATATATAAATAGTATTAATATAAATGTACATACTTAAAATATTTTTATTAATTATTTTATTTTTTATTAATTAATAGGTAATAATAGATGCCTGATACCCAATAAATAATTTATCAGTATTTAAATATTTTTACTAGATAAATAATATAGAGTATGAATATCAAAATTCACATATACTTAATCCTAATGTATCCGAGCAAAATTGATCAAATGCTATTTTGAAAAGTAGATATATTATTTTAATATATTTCTTAATAAAAAAATATTTTTTTAAAAAAAAAGTGATAGCAACAAACAGGAGAGGCAAAGGAAAATGGAAGAGAGAAGAGAAAGAGAAAAGAGTGGAGGAGAAGGGAAAAGAGGCGGAGGTGAGAAGATAGAAGGAAGCGATAGTTGTTATGTTGGTGGTGGAGGAGGAGGAGAGAGAGGTGGTGGAGGAGAGGAGAAGGAAGGAAATAGGAGAGAAGAGGAAATTATCGAAATAAAAGGTGAAAACTCGGAATTGATGTAAGGAATGTTAAAACCAAAAAGGATCAAAGTGAAACATTAAAGAACTTATAGGACGATAATATACAATAGCCAGCAAATAAATTCATCCTCTCCTCACTCTCTCATATCCCCTCCTCCTCTCCCTCTTGACAAATTTTAATGATCCACTCAAGCTCAACAGAAGTGGAGAATCAAGTGAAGGAGAGGAGCTCGGATTGAATTGGTATTCGATTTCTTTCTCTCTCTTTTGATTTATAATTTTCTCTTGTTTTCTTACTTTTCCATTTGATTCAAAACCCATTTTGTGGCTTCTGAATTGAAATTTGAAGAGACTAATATTTGATAATTGATTCGATTGCAATTGATAGATTAGATTGGATCAGGACAGCTCATTTTGTTTCAACAGGTCAGAATCAATTATTTTGCAGGAATAAGGAGGGAAAAGAAAGTGGATTTTCAGATGATGAGAGTGCAAAGCCTATCTGAAGGGGGCATAGCAGAGGTGCCACCCCGATATATCCAGCCCCCGGAGGACCGGCCGCCCATTCATGATGACGTCACAGTAATAGATAACAGGGATGAAGACAGTGTCCCCATGGTTAATGTTTTCGGGTTCGACTCGGAGCAGAGGGATGCTGTTCGCAAAGTAATTGGCGATGCCTGCGCCAAATGGGGTGCCTTCCACATTACCAACCATGGAGTTCCATTAGAATTGCTGGACCAGATTAGAGGTGTGGGGTTATCTTTCTTCAAAGACTACCCCGTCGAAGATAAGCTCAAATATGCCTGTGATCCCAATTCTCCTGCTTCTCAGGGGTACGGCTCTAAGATGCTGCGCCCTGAAGCTGAAGCTGAAACTTCAACTGTTTTGGACTGGAGGGACTACTTCGATCACCATACCCTACCACTCTCTCGCCGTGACCCTTCTCGCTGGCCGCACTTCCCTTCCGATTACAGGCAAGTTGTGGCGCGTTATAGCGATGAGCTCAAAATGGTTGCACAGAAGCTGCTGGGGCTTATATCAGAGTCTCTGGGACTGCCAACTTCTTGCATTGAGGATGCTGTCGGGGAATTTTATCAAAACATTACTATAAGCTACTACCCTGCTTGTCCTCAACCGCATCTTACACTGGGTCTTCAGTCCCATTCTGATATGGGTGCCATCACACTTCTCATCCAAGATCATGTCGGGGGCCTTCAGATTTTCAAAGACTCCCAGTGGATCACTGTCCAACCTCAATCTCATGCTATTCTTGTTATATTGGCTGACCAAATGGAGGTAATTGAGCCATTTCTGATGTTTTCATTTCCCGCTATAAACATGCTTTTTTCGTTCTCTTGTTGGCTTAACTGCAGTTTTTTCTTAATTTTTTCCCATCGTCTTCTAACTAACTTGGACAGGAATATGATGAGCTGTGTTTGTGTGTCTGATTCATTTCAAGCTTTTGCTTAATAATACTAGATAATAAAACAAAATCAAGAGGAAAAAGGGATGCGTTTTGATTCTCATGTACTCGTGTCTCATGCAAGTTTCCATTTTGCGAGCTTTTCGCAATCATGTGGGTTCCTGTGAAATCTTGAACCTATCCTTGTGGTGTCTCTACTAACATGCTGCCACATTCTTAGCCTGTGACAAACGGTCAAAACCAATGGGGAAAGTCTTCTACTATAGCTCTTTCCTATGCAATAGCTGGAGTTTGAAAGGCCAAAATGATGGATATCTCTTCACCCATTTGAGCTCTGATCAGTACAAAATCTTATATCCATCAATGTGCCACCCCTGTGTCTAGTCTTTTTGTTGCTTTAGTTGAAATACACTTTGATAAGAGTTTAATGGGAAGCACTTTGCCTGTAGATTATGACCAATGGGAAGTATAGGAGTGCTCAACATCGAGCCATTACAAATTCCAGCAGTCCACGGCTCTCCGTTGCCACCTTTCATGACCCAGCCAAGACGGCGAAAATATCCCCTGCTTCTGAGCTAATTAGCAGCTCATCTCCGCCCAAGTACCGTGAGGTTAAGTATGGAGACTACGTGTCATCATGGTATACCAAAGGCCCAAAGGGGAAACGGAACATTGATGCCCTCCTCGTCAATTCTTAGATCTTCCCTGATTTTGGTGTTGACATTTTCAGTGTTCTTGATTTGAGGGGAAAAGGAATTTATTAGGATAAGCATATTCCTTTACATGTAATCTTTCCGTTTCATTGTTTTAGTGTTCCTCCATGGATGTCTTTAATGGTGTTTCTCCTTTTATTTATTTTTTGGATTGGCAGTTTTTCTTCTATTTTTTTTTTCAGCTGCTCTGTTCCTCGGAAGGTTGTTTTTCCTCTTTTCATAGAATATTTTGATCCCATAATTTTACATGTAATAAGAATTACACCCATATTTGTTAATATAAAAAGGCTGGAAATCTAAGAACTTGGGTGGCTCAAATTGACAAAATTCTTTTGTATATATTATAGTCATGCAAGATTTAAGGGATCTTAGGGCTTGTGAGACGGGCAACATTTGGTTGCTCATAGAATTTCAAGACTCGTGTCGTTTGGGATGCTAGTTGACATTTTGAGATCTTTGAAAACCCCCCAGGATGTTTAAACATTGGTATTGTATCATATTGATAGTGAAAATTTGCCTAAATGCATATACTATCAGAAGATCAAACACCTATTTGACTCTGATACACTACCAAGTGCAAACAAACTTTTTCAGAGATTCCTTGACCGATGGTTTCAGCCACGTAACATAGGTAGAAAAAGTATTTTGTAAATTAATACAGTTAAAAAAAAAAACTTAAAAGAAAATAACATCGGGTGATTGTATTATTTCTCGAGGGGTTTAAGAAAACTATAGTTTAGTAATTACGCAAATATTCTAAAAAACCTATTTTTTTATTAGATTAAGATCTCATGAGATTAGATCTAAAAAGACGATTCAAATATAGCTCAAAAGTTGCAATTCAGGATTATCTACATTTGGCTTATATTTGTTTTCTTCTATTTAACTTGGAACTTCTAATTTAATTAATATTTTACAATTAAATTTTTTTTATTCTTTCCTATAAGAAATTAAGATACTAGCTTTGATATGTAACTTTAGAGCTTCAAAAACCTTGCTGTGTAATTTACTCTCAACAGTAGTACCTAAGCTGTGCTAATTTTTCTTTTCTGAACTATGCTATGCTAGTTTACAGTACATTTTAGTCACTTGAAAGAAAACTCACCAGCGTTATCTTGGAAGTCTACTAGTGAACAGCACGTGTTCCATGGAAAATATAATTTATTCGTGCAAAGGCAAAGTTCAATAAAATAAAATAAAATAAAATAAAATAAAAATAAAAATGCCTGCTAGTCGAAAGCTTACAGAATTAACCTAGTGTGAGTGTTAAATAATAATCCCAATCCCCATGTATTTTGTTCTTCTCCTTACATTTTGCATGGTTTCAAAATAAACATGTAAACTCACAACACAATGCACATTGGTACGAAACCCTTAAATGCACTAAAAGAATTTAGGACCATGGTTTGTGAATTAGCATGCAAGTAGTGAGCACCTCCTAATGGATTAGCAAGTACACGAGATTTGAAAAAAACAATACACCGAACACAGTGGTTATATATACGAAACATGAAATACTTGCACATCTTCACCGACAAAAAATACAACTAATGATATACGAACATACCATGGTAGTAGTGGAAACAGATAATGTTACAACAACGTCATAGTTCTGCAAGAATGGCCGGGATGTAATGAGATAACTCTGCGGTGAGCGATTGAAATCCGTTCACAAGCTGCGTGTGGAAATCTTGATCTTCCTCTCCAATCAATCTAAAATGTACACGAATGGCGCGCTTGCAAACAGCCATGAATTCAAGTAGGGCAGCAATGAGCTGCTGCAGTTCTTGAGAACGCAACCTTGTAGCAGGCTCACCTGACAAGAAGGCTGTGCAGACACTTAAAACTCCGCTGTTTACCTGTAACAAAGCAGTTTGCCATCAGAAAAGAAAATTTTGCCTGGCCATGGGGATGAATGGTTGGAGAACATAATAAAAAGAATAATTCTAAATCTTTTTAGTTGAAATATGGAGGAGATTGAAGAAATCCAACAAGCAACTCACTTGCACTGCAACACTGCCTTGGAGAATTCTCTGCAAACTTTGGAGACGTGGAAGTTGATCTCCTTCAGAGCTGCGAGGCTCCTCGAGCTCATTTCGTAAGGCAGCTGTTCGAGTTTCAATCATTCCAATTGCATTCTCGACTGGTGAGAACTCAAGAGATTCAGATTTCATTACCAAGAGCCTGTTCACCAGAGCAGGGAATGAGCCTTCAGTCTGAAGAACTGTCCTCCTCTTCCATTGGTCTTCCAATCCACCTTGGGTTTTACCATTTTTTGTAAATGGAGTGTCAAACAAGAAGCGGTCAAAGACACGTGCCCGGACAGTTCCGGTGGAAAGAGAAAAGATCCTTTCCCTTCTGCTTCCTAAATCTTCATCTTCCATGACTGGATCAACAGCGGTTATCTGCAGGTAGCAGACTCCAGGCTGCAGCTCGTCTGCCTTCACATGCCTAGAATCTGGAATAATATGCAAAGTGTGATTGTCGTCCATCCTAGACTCATAAATATGACTAAGTTTCTCCATTATGTCACCTAGGCGTACATCACGGGGCTCTCGGTATACATATTCCTTCCTATCTAGTTTCCCAAACCTTTCACCATAAAATCCCACCCTATAGTATGTGGCATCGGTGAACGGAATTGGGCTTGATTCCTGCTCCAGAATTGATTCGTAGATATTAGTAAGCAATGTGTGGCATTTAGCCAGCTGCCCATATGCCCTTCTACTTTTATAAACTGGTATAACAAGCTCCAGAATGTTTGCACAGAAATGAAAAAGCTCAGCTTGAGAGAAAAGCTTGTTAGCAAGCTGTAGATATTTTACAGCAGAGTCCACTGTGAGCTTTGAAGAACCATACCCCTCTACCTCAGCTGCAGATGCCTCAGAAGTGATCTCACTGCTTACCATTGGGCAAATTTTACGTAAAGAGATCACATGATCTTTGCTCCACACACCATCATTCCTAACCACAAGAGCCTACAATGATTAAAGTAAATCTATTAGTTGAAAAGGGATAGCATGTAGGCAACCATCACTTCATGATCACAAACTCATCTTTCCAGTTGTCCACTACACAGCTAGAAAATATCCATCATAAACTGCCAATCATGGAGGAATCTTGAATCAATTTACATAATTCGGTTTGGTTTAAATAACAATTAGACTAAATTGAATTGAATGATTCAAAAAAAAATATATGAAATAGATGGTTCGAGAGTATTTGTGCTAATTGCAAAGTGATTTCTCCAGAGATCACAAAAGGTAATAACACTCAACACTAAGTAAACCAAAGATGCTATCAAGTACTGCCTGGACAATTAAACAAGATCTTTGCAGTTTTTTTCCTTTTCATTTTATTTTATTGAAACCAATAGAAACCTAACCCCGAGAGAAAGGAAAAAGAGAAACAGTTTGTGGGTCCTATTTTAACTTTTCAACACTTTGAGTTCAAGGATGCCTTGAAACTATGAAACACAAGGAAGAGCGGGTGAAATAGAACAAAAGTGAGAAATATACATTTTTAAAATTAAATGATAGTTGATAAGAAAACAGGTCAGAGTCTGCAAGAGTTTTTAACAAGAAAATTGTCAGCAGTGAGATTTGAACCTGCGATTCTTACATTATGCTAAAGTTCATATCAATGGGAAGCTAATCATGCTACTTAACAGGTTCAACCAATCATACTATTTTCTTCATAGACAGGCTAGATAATTTAGGTGTTCATCTTTTACTATATCCAAATGATCTCTATATCTGAGTTCAGAATTAGTTCGATTTGCATCTCCAAAAAGATGATCTCACTAAGTAAGAATTCAAATTTCATTTTAACCTCTATAATCACTGTTTTCTGTCTAACTAATAATGAGAATATTGATAGGTTGAAGAAAATTACACCAAAATATAAATACTTTTACTCAACTTTTAAGTGGCTATAAAAATTTTCATCAGGTGGATTGGCTTCTTCAATAAGTAACTATTTTGAGACAAAGGATTTGGAACAATCAGTATGCGTTTAGCTTTGGGTACAGTTCTGACAGACTCAACATTTTAAAGAGCAAAATGGCAACTCACTGTCAACAGAGAGCAGAGTAAAAAAAACTGTAAAAGATGCAAAAGATAAATTCAGAATATGACAAAGCAGCAACAAATTAAGTCATTAACAAATCTTGGGTTTTGGCAGCTTAGAAGATATTTAGGACAGGAAATTGTTTAAGCATATTGTGCAAGAGTTTCTCTCGGTTACATCTTGGTTGTGTACAACAAAATGAAAGGGCAATCTAATTAATTCATTTAGTTGCAACCACATAGATTAGTAATTTACCTGCATTACAACACCAGCAACAGCCACAGCACACTGTGCAGCTTCGGCCCAAGATTGCATTTCCTGATGCGCATCACATAAATGCAGTAACCACATTATGTGAAGATCAGGAACAGGAGCAAATGCCATTGCTAGTTTATAGAAGCTCTCTGCAGCAGCATATCTATCCATAGTCATTACAGAACCCTGTTAAGAAAGTCAAGAACAGATGATTTTGTCAGAGCAACAGCATGTAGTCATACATCTGGCATGCATTAGTGTGTCAAAGAACCAGTTAACCCAAAAGCTTAAGCTATTAGGTAAAGCTTCGATAATGGTTTTATATCTCTCTAATACACTCCCTTAAGTGAAAGCTTTTTGAGCCCGAAACTTCCACATGTTCACCGTTACCTTGTGCTTAATTTTATTAATTAGAATAGAGTCGATGAGATTCAAACTCGTGACAGTTTGGTCATCAATATGATTTCTTGTTAAAAAACTATTACAATCCAAAAAATTAAACTATTAGGTGAAGCCCGGAGAATGGTTTTATATTAGGGTAAAACTCATCCCAATTCATTGGGAAGAGAACCATATAATCCAGGGTAATTACAGAAATGAAAACAGCTTAAGCAAGAGTGTGCTAGGGGTTACAACAAGGAGGATTGGGAGAAAACGTTGCCAACACTACTTGCTTATATGCCCAATCCCACCAATCCATTCTGTATGTGTATAAAATGACCAGTCTCTGAATGAAAAGCTGATGCAGAGATTAACTTACCAAGAGTGCATGTTCAAGGCTAGCATCAAGGGCCAGGATAAGGCAGTCAGAGAGATATTTCACCTCACTCCAGGACCACCTATTCTCTGCCAACTTTTCTGGAACCGCCACCAGAGCACTTTCAGGAACTCCACATTCCTGTAGTAGGTCAGGAGTCTTCAATTCATCTGCCATATCCTCCAAAGACTTGCGAAGACGTCTTGCTTCACCACTCTCCTCTAGCATCCCATCAGACTTCATCTGAGTCACTTGCACATCAGACATCAGCTCTGACAATGTGATAGTCAGCATGACCCTCAACCTTGCTGTTTGCATGAAGTAATAGAAAGCGCTCTGCAAGCACAGAAGAAAATGACAATTGATGTTATGTAGGTTGAAAATTACAACATATGCAGCAAAGCAAAGCATGTAAAAAAGCATACCCTAACATATGCAGCAAAGCAAAGCATGTAAAAAAGCATACCCTGACAAGAATCTGGAGGCCAATAACAGCTCTTTTCTTGACACTTTCATTTCTAAAAACTGCAAGCCGAAGAAGATGGAAAGCAACCTGCTTTAAGAAACGATCGTTCTCCCTGGCCATTAATGTTGCCCCATGAAGATCAAAAACGTTGTTAAAGACAGGAAATAGAGCTTTCCAGAAAGACAATGGTTGATTTCGAGAGAAGAAGCTCGTAAATGTGGCTGTGAGGCAATCAAGTTTCCCATAATCGGTAGCAATACTATGGGAAGCTGCCATCACAGAAAACTTTTCAGTTATTTCCAGAACCTGAAGACTCACAGCAGCACTCAAGTTTTCTTCCCAAAGCTCCTGAAGTAAATGCCAAAGCTATCAGCTGGCTAAATTATTGGTCATATACAGAAATATAATGTTTTGAGAAAAAAAATAGGGCCCGTTGCAGTATGAGAACAAGCACATGAATTCTCCACAAGAATATACCAGTTTTTGTCTCAATATTGGATGCAAGGACTCTCTAAGTGCTTGGGCTGAAGCTCCAATCCTGGAAGATTGTGCCTGAGCAAGTGCTTCTCTCAAGGAATATGGCTGGCTGGGGGAGCTTAATTGGGAATTCACTCTCTGCCACAAATATCCATTATCAGGTGTACCCTGAGGCTGCACAAGAAAAAATAAAAAAACTTAATAGGATATATAAATTTTGCCTTCTAAAACTTCAAACACGTGCAAAAGCACTAACTTTTGAACCGAGGGCAAATAAAATTTAACCTACCCTGACTTCTTGCCGTGATGCCTCAGACAGATAATTGTTGATTGCCGGAGAGAGCCTGTCAGAGTACTTGGGAGAAGCAGGTCCATCCCCAACAGGACTGCGAGAACTAGATCCCATGAGCATGCCATCAGCAGGTTTTCTGTGCTGTAAACACAATGTGCAGAATCAGCAACATACATAGAAGAATAGAGAAACAATAGCCAAAGAGAAGCACCCCCAAGGGGTTGCATGCAAACCTTAACATATTTAAATTTGATAGCCTAAACTACAGTCATTGCCTAGCACATCGATTTAAAGTTTTCAACCTAGTTTGGGAGTGATCCTTATTTGAGTAATTGTTAACCCAATAATAGTTGCTACTTAACCCTATGGCTTTTTCTCTAAGGCTAGGTTTTTCCTGATCCTTCTATATTTTTTGCCTTTTTTGACAGGTGAAGCCTTCCCTAATAAAGTGCATTGGACCCTGAACAAATCAAGAAAAGCTCTAGGACTGAAAGCTCTAACTCCTCAAAATGAGATACTTGGAAAGCAAAAATAGTCAAGACACTCCACTGTGTCAATTTTCTTTTCAAGGATTTATATTTTTTCCCTATCTATGCTGATGGCCAAAAAGTTCATTACCGGCATGATCCTAGTTATCTCACTTGTTTTTGCATGTGGTGCATGTTGCCCAGTTCAAACTAGATAATGTTCAGAGGCACATAGACGAATGAACTAACTCAAAATAGATAATTCTCCACACCTAGACTAACAATATGTTCAGCTACCACACACAAATACCAATGTCTAGAAACACGAGAAGAAAAGAGACAGGAATTCAGATAATAGCAACCTCAAAAAGAACAAGGCATTCCTCCATGAGTTTGAAGAATAATCTAGTCCGAGCAATGCTTTGCTGCCACGCCTTGACAAGCGATGTATCATCCAGATTGCGCATGATTTGCAAAATAACAATTAAAACTTCACGCTTTTCAACAGCATTTAGGTTGTAGAAGACAGGCATCTCATCCAGGATCTGCATAAACGACATATTATTAATTCAGCGATCCATGGGGTGATCAGAACAAATATCAGCAGGCAGAACAGTACAACCTATATAAATACATCTTATCCCATTTCACCTCTTCTAGGACTTTAACAGCACCAACAAGACAGACAAGCTCATTAATCATGAATTTCTACAAATTTGCAAAGACATTTAAAGGCCTGGACTATATGAAGCCAACACTTGAACCCAACTTCCATCAAAAGATTTAGAAGTAAACTCGATTAAGAAAAAATGATCCATTTGTATCATCCTTCCAGTTGTTCACATGCTCAAACCATTGATACAAAAAAACATATCAAGATTTACATGAAAGAGTTTCAATCAATGGTTTATCGGTGCAATTAAGAACATAACCATTACGTCTTCAGCTGAAGACAGTTTCTTAGTCCTTCTGAGGGGGGAATGCAATTTTTTTCAATATTACTAGACATTTTAAATGTGTCCAGAAAAGCATGTCCGTATAGGTGGGTTTTTGACTTCTTACTTGGATGATAATGTCTTTCAGACTCCATAACTCACCATCTGAAATATGGCTACAGAATACCACATTGATACACAACCTGCTGAAGATGGTCAAGCCTCCATTTATTCATTAATTTGTGGATGCAGAAAAAAAAATATAGATGGCAGTCCAAGTGCTGTGCACAGAACCAGAACAAAATTGTGATATTTGTTTCAAAACTTTTGATTGTCAACATGCTTTACCCTTCCTCCATTAATGAGCATCATCTACCTTGTTTTGAATAACTAATTTCTGAGGTATTAGATACATAATATTCTGGCATCAGAATAGCCATCTCATCAAGTGGCTCTGCTCGTCATTAGATCTTCATCAGGGCAATTTTTATCAGCTACATTATCAATGAATGAAAGTGGTCATTATAATTCCTGAATGCCTCTTTGAATAGGTAACAGTATATTCTTGACCAGGGGATTTAATTCAAAAGAGAGAATTTAAAAAATGATATCGTTTTCAATACTTTTTAAGCCATCTCTCATTCCCATAAGAACTGTTTTTCAAACCCTTTCGTAAGAGACCTGAACATTTATTGTTCTTCCATGCATGCTTGAAATAAAGTTTTATAAGACCTTTCTCTGATTCCGTGTCACTGGATTTCCTTTACCTACTTTGCAATTCTCATGTGTGATGATTTCATAGTGATCTGTTTATTTTACTCTACACATAGAGATTGTAGGAACATGTTCACTTCTGGACATGTAATTATGATTAAAACATGAGGCATATTGAGAGAATCATGCTTTAACTTCTCTTAATTGGAACAGGGTAAATTCTTGCTTCAGCCACTCGGTTCATTTGTGAATGTAAACTGAAGCACCTGTAGCTATATCATATAATTCCATCTCTCACCATTATCTACAAAGAATGTTTCATTGGCTCTGACAAATGCTCTTCAAGAAACTTTGCATTTAAAGATCTTTCTTAGTAAACAAACTACTGGCCCTTCAAAGAGTTGTTGTGTGTTATTTTGAAATGACCCATTATGGTAAGAGAAACACTTACTCAGGCACCAACCTCAATAATCAGTAGCCAAGGAGATTATGAACAGAAACTTGGTAAGAAGTCCTGACAGCCAAAGCTAAGTTGTACAATTCATAGTCCATGCTAAATAATTGTTAAGGAACCATCTCACCTAAAAGCCTAAGTTGTTAGGTGAGGCCCCATAATATGATTTATATTATTCTCTAACAATAATTGGAGTACAGAACCCTCCTAAGTCCCTAAAAAGTACTAGCATATAAACACTTAAATATACAGCTCATACACAAGCAGGAAAACATAAGAGCACAATTTTCCTTCTCTGACTCTTAATTAGAACCCTTGAGTGCCACCAAACATTTAAAAAAAAAAAAAAAACAGTTAAGCAATCAAAAAGTGTAATCACAAAGTTCTCCAGAACTACAATGAGCAACCAAGATTCCCACATGATTGCACAAGAAGAGAAATTATATTTGACTATGAACTTGAGGTAAGGCAGAAGTGATTGGATGTTCTATAAATAAGCAAGAGTTTTATAATGGTAAGAACCTGGCCAACAAGTGGAAAATATAGCTGAGCAATGTATAGTTTATCTTCAGGCTTTTGGTATCGAGCATCAAATTCATGCTTGCAAAGCAGTACTACTAAGATTCTGGCTGCCTGCATGCACCAAAACTCAGTGCCATGAGAATATATAGAGGTGGCAATGGCCACAGATAAGTAAAATACCAATTCTGCATAGAGGTACTGTTGAAGAAAGTGTACACACATAAGATATAAAATTCAGATGAAGTAAAGGGCACTTAGTTGATCTGCACTAAACTCACCTTTGACCGTTGAGATAGCTCATCATGATCCCAAGTAAGGAAAAGCTCTTGTATCAAAACAGACGCAAGGTAGTTTCTACAACACAAACAAGAACACAATCAGACATCCAATGCTACAAATCCCTAATCGGTCACTAGATAGCATCTACCCTTTTTCTTTTCGGAGAAAGAAGATTCCATCCATATTGAGTGTTAAAAATGCATGTTGCAATCCTACAAAGGTGCAACATGACACTGACAGACATCTACACTTACAAGCAGATTAACAAATGAAGCAACGGAAAGGAAAATGATAAAACTATATGAAAAGAAAACAAGCCTATCTAATGCAGAGTTCACATAATTTATTTTGTATGAAGTAGCTAAATAATCAATCAACAAGAATTTGATTAACAAAATACCCGAGGTGCCTCTCCCCAGCATTTCCACAAAAAAGATCAAGATCGCATTATTTGCAAAAAGGTTAGCTTGCAGTCACAAATTGATCAGCGTACCCAGATAAGCTTGTCAAGGTATTTGCTTAAATGTCTGTAAGTAAGAGCATAAGTATGTATGTATGTGTATAAAGTATTACGGTATTTATATGTTAAAAAACAAGAAAACTTGGTTCTAACAACTAGTTAGGTAATTGAAGCCAACTAAAAGAAAAATGATAGCACAACACAAAAAGAAAGTGAGCTAATGAGATGCAGACTTCACTCAATTTATTTTGCATGATGTACCAGGGTAATCAATCAAGAACAATTAGATTGATGAAATACCTATCCGAAGGGTCCCTCCCCGGCATCTCCACAAAAAGATCATGATCACATATGATTTGCAAAAAGGTAAGCTTGCAGTCATGAAGAACTGATTGGCATACCCCAGAAAACTTGTCCAGGTACAAGGACACCTGTAGCAGATTGCAGATAGTAAAAGGTATAAAGAGTTATAACATCAGCAAAAGTCCAAGCTTTTGGGACAAGTTGTCTTGTCTTACAAATTTTATATTAGGTAGAGTGCAAATTGTACCACAATTCTGCATATCCTATCTATTTGTTGAAGGATTAGTAGATCGCTAATACATCCACATATCAATATAAGCCTAAGCAGCCTTGAGATCACAAGATGGACTATTGAAATCGATATAAGCCTAAGTAGCCTTGAGAGTCACAAGTTGGACTACAAAAAAAATTAAATGTTCTAATCCAGTCTGAAGATATGGTTATTGCTTCTGCTTGATCATAATCCATTTAACACCCTTTTCCTGTTGTCTTCTACAGGCCTAAATAGCATATCCTACTTCCACTTGTCACAGCCATCGTTCATTTCTCAGAAACCCGATTGGAATAAGAAGCCCTGATAAACTAATTATCCACATGAAAATTTCAACCTACCTTATTCCCTGCCCACACTCAAGATAGCAGAAGATTTAGATCTCTACTTCCTGGGCACATGATGCATTCCTAGTATGTTGTAAGCATATAGTATTCTACAAATTTTCATGTCTTATCAGGGGTGGCATGTAGAGTACTTTTGAGGGGACCTAGGCCCAAAAGTTTTTCAACATTACACCCGTGTCTTAGCATATAATTTAATGAAACTTTCCTATTCTCCCATTATCCAGTGCCAATATTTCACTTTCATTCTGCTTGTCCACCTTCATGGACAAAGTTTAGCGGAGATATGATCATGGGCATTTTGTCATTCACATGAAACCCTTCAAGCATACAAGTCGTCATGTGAAGTGCATGTTCAGTGATCCATATTTTATAACTGAAACTAGATATACATAAATGCCAGAGAACTTAGTGTTAAAAAGTATAAGTAATGTTAAAATGCTGATTTAAATATTATTATTCAGCAGTAAACATACCAACTCAAAAACTTGACGAGGTTCAATGATTGACAAAAGATCATAGCAGAAGAAGGCCAAACTGCTATTCAAACGTTTTGCTAAGCTTAAACCCTTCTTACAACGCTCATGCACTTCTGTAAGAAGGCAATCATATAACTGCATTATACATCTGAACACACCTTCTTTCAATTGCATCGGTGGAACATCTTCACCTACATCACAAAAGGAAATACAATAAAAGGAGAGGAACATAAGATAAAAACTGCGAATATAAAATCTAAGTTAATTTCAAGCAAGATCATTTTGTATTGAAATGGCAGGAACCCTATTGCATTTAATTAATATACCTAATGGAAGACTATGATAGAAAAGACGAGCTTGCTCCAATGCCATTGACTTCACAATAAGCTCAAGGAAAAACCATGCCATCGCCAACACATCATCATATACTGGTCCAACACGATAGCCTTTAGCCTGCAGTAGTCATAAATTTGAAAAGTTCTGTAAGGAAAAAAACAAAAGGAGAGGGAGGGGGGCAGGAGTACATGCATAAACACAAAGAGATGACTTTGCTCCTAGGCATATCTTGCAATAAATGCAGCATCCAATGAATGTGCTATATGCTCTGATCCAACAATGGATGCCAGAATCAGTTATGTCATTAACACCAATAGATTTTGTAGGATCCACTGATTGTATTAGCCAGCGAACTGCACTATCAATAAGAGCATAAACATATCATTTGGTCAAATTGAAGAGGTGGAGTGTCATCACTTAGCTTTATTCCAACACATTCTAAAGAGCACTATAATCTACTTGAAATATCACAAGGATGTTAGAAGCCAGAAAAAAAAAATACAAGTACCAAGTAGAGAAAGATGATGAATACAGAATCTAAAAACAGCTATGTATTCCAGTGACAACAAGCCAGAAAAAAAAAAATACAAGTACCAAGTGAGGTTCACATTCTTTTCTAATATACAAGGTAATTGTGCATCATTGTCAAACCCAACAATGGTGATTGGAAATGCTTACAAACCCCTGCAAATAAAACTAGAAGGATATTAAAAATAAATTTGATTTAATATTTAGTGTTCTGATACCGAGCACATAAGAGTGAGTGTGGGAAATTTACAAGGCTCCAAGTAATATAAATGGAATAAATGTCATTATCCTAAAAAATTTAACAAGTTATCTACATCTATCAAGACCAGGGGAGAGTATGTGCACCACAGTTAGATAGATGATGCTAACTAAAAAATGAAGGATGATCATATGACCAGTTGACGACCCCTACCAGCAAATGCAAGAATTGTGAAAGCAGAGACAACTAACCTTGCTACGAGCCAGACTCCCCCACACAGTGGACAAACCAGGATAAACAGGCGGTTGACGACCACCAAAGTCATCAAAAGCATAATCGACATAGTTAACAAGAAAACGATTTCGCTCAGTGTCATCAACTGACTCTTGCTGCACCCTACAAAATGAAATGCAATCAGATGTTAAACCATGCAAAGGCTAGTTTTTATGGAAAGTTTCTTTTTCTAAGCAAATTGCTTCAAATAAGTAAATTGCTCAAAACTGGAAAACACTGAATCAAATCTCTTACGAGTTGACATTGCCAAGATCAGGAAAAGATGGACATATAAATCTAACCAAACTAATATTGAATTAAGATTATCAGCAATTGAGAACTTCTCCCTGCTTTTATTTAGGCAGGCTAAAAAACTTGAGAGGCATACATTTCTGATACCTGTTTTCAACACCTCATATTTTACATGAGCTCAAATTTATGCACTCAAAGAACATTCTAGAGGATAAATGATGTAGCCCTAATGTCAAACTCGTAAACATTACAAACAAGCATACCTCGTTAGGATATTAACCATGGCCCTGAAGGCTGCTACCTGAAAGAAAAAGGGGGAAATAAAGAATAAGACAGGCACTGCACAATCGGAGCATGGGTAATATAACATGAAATCAAAAATTAAAAAAGACCCCCAAGCAAAAAATCATATGAACTAGTTAAAATGGCTTTATATCACAGCCACATTTGTAATAACTGTTGCGACCCAACTGTCACATTTTTACAAGGGTTGTTTATTAGCTGCAAATACCACAGGTGTGAATTTATTAAAGATAGAAGGCACTAAGATCCGTTACATAAAATAAACTACAGTTTCATATCATGGATCTATTGCACTGGTTATAACACTCATTATTTAATGCCATTACATAATGACTATTACTGATATCTAAAATATGTAGTTAAAGCAACTCAAGCAAACATACACAGTGAGTTCCATATCAAGAAATACCTGTAAATATCCTACTTGAATTGGTTAAATTACCTGGAGAGTTTCTCCACCACTACCAATAAGATGGAGAAGCATATTCAAAATTGGGTGGAGAAACTGAAGCAAAGCAGTGGAATCAACATTCTTCAGACTATTAATGGCCTGCATGATATCCATAAACATTCAAGTCAAGCCACAGCATACACACCCTATATTCACACAGTAGAATTGACTGATAAGACATCTATCCATGAGTTTCCTTGCTTGTGATAATGTAAACCAAATGGAATTTATGATACAGAAATAACACATCTAATTCAAGCAAAATACTGGCTGAAGAAAGGCCACTAAAAGCACTACACACAGAACATCACTGAGAAGCCAAAACACCACTTTATCCCAGAAAAGTCAGAAAGATAGAAGCTAAATAATTTTGGTTCTCAAAATCTGGTGGTACAAAGAATTTTACGATTCTTCTCTTTCCCAGAGCCCTTGAGTAAAATCAAAGATAGCAAATCCTTCAAGCTATATGGAGATTCCCATTTTACTCCATAACTGCCAAAAAGCTTATTCCATGCATTTCAAGCCACAACCCCTTAAAAACAATGATGTGCCGGAGTCAAAAGTAGTAGCATAAAATATTATGAGACCACTAATCATAAGACTTTCTCACCTGTAGAAAACCATTACTGTTTATTCAACTAATAACCACTGGAGGTACAAAACCCTTGATAGGATGTTATTCACAAGATATTAAAAATCTTGGCCAAACAAGCCTGAGATAATATGACAATATGATGCACCATTTTTCAAGTTCAAATACCTACTTCCCATTTCAAGCCGCAACTCTTGCATCAGCTGTTCTTGAGGGTAGCTCAAATTGTAAACTTGCACTAGTTATAATCTAAACCTTGCAAGTTAAGGAAGAGAAAGCAATACGAGGGTGGAAAAGATTGGAAGTACCCTAGAGTTTGAGAAGGATCAAAAGTACACAAAATTCCCCCATCCTGAGCTGAACCATTTCTCAGGTACTAAAGCTTGGGAAAGGGTAATTCAGGAAACAATTGAGCATACCAGATCATGTGGCTGTGTGGCTAAGAAAGAGTGGCATGGCAAACGTTTTTCAATATTCTTGGCCTAACAAGATTTATTGCATTATTTCATCAATGGTTAAAGGTTTTTAGGTTTTGAGAAGTTTAAGATGAGTAAAAGACAGCTGGATAAATCAAGCATAACATTTAATATGACTGTTAGATCAAGATGAAATTTTTATCAAAGATTTTGACGGCCCTGTTTCTTATTGAGTTACAATTTGTCAGACAGATTCAGATTATTCTTACTTTTAACAAAATATCAGAGATTTTCTTTTTATTACTCTATAGTATTAGGGTTGTAACTTTGAGGCACGAGAACCCTAATTTTTATACATGATATATGCCGAGTCAGTAAAATAGCAATCAGGTGTGGAACTAGATGGAGCAGAGATGAAAATTAAAGAAAACTGGCTGTTTATGAGACATTTAATTGATTACTCAGTATTTTTAGTCATTTTCAAGCACCTTATTATAGATTATGTTCAATTTTTAAGTTGTCTTTTATGTAGTCGCAATTTAAGAGTTTAATTTGCTTCCTATTTAATAGTAGTAAAATTTGTATTCTGGCCTTTTTGAACTCTCATTCCTATAACTTCCACTTTCAAGGTGATGCAGGACCATGTATGGAAACAAATGAAGAATGCATCACGGGATGAGTCACCAGTAACGGGATCCTGCATGGAGACCAGCATCACGCAGATTCACCACACATGAAGGATCCCCACACATTCCTTTTCCATTTATGTCCTAATTAAACTCAGGATTACTTTTATTGCTTTTATTTCCATTATTATCTTTGATTTGCAATGTAATGGACGTAAAGTCCTAGTTTATGGGGATTTTCCTATTACCCCTACTTTCCTTTTTCGTTATTAAGACTAGGGTATGGTAGCTTATAAAATGTAAGTGGCCAGCCACATAGGAGGTACTTTTGAATTTGATTTTGAATAAAAAAATTATACACGGCGACACTGTCCCGTTGTTTCAACTCGTGGACTCGAGTATTGTTCAGAATAGGAACGGTGTTTCTTGTTCTTTAATTTTTGCTACAGACTTCCGCTACGTCAGTTGGTATCAGAGCCCATCTGATTATTGATTAGATGGCGAATCCACCAAATGCACAGGAAATCCTTGAGGGAGGAGTGCGTGAAAACAATGTAATCACTCAGGCTGAGTTCAGAACTTTCCAACAGGAGACTCAACAAACATTACGGGCAATCCAAGCCACTCTTGCCAGGTTGACGACTGGAAATGTTCAGCAACATGAAGAGGGGAGGGGGCGTGAGAATTACAGGGGACGAGCGGACCCTGTTCAAGACCACCGTCCAGTTCCACGTGGGCAGCTAGCCTACGAGGAGGAATTGAGTGATGAAGAAGAATATGCGGAGCGCATATTAAGGCCCAATCGACAGGGATACCAAAATATGGGACAAGGATACCATAATATGGGAGAACACGGGCATCAATCGTTTCGTATGAAGATGGATCTCCCAACGTTCAATGGGCAACTTCAGATCGAGGGATTCCTCAACTGGTTGGCTGTGGTGGAGAGGTTTTTCGACTACATGGAGATTCCAGAAGACAAGAAGGTGAAACTGGTTGCATACCGGTTAATGGGAGGAGCCTCAGCATGGTGGGAGCAACTACAGCTCACACGAGTAAGGCAGGGAAAGGGGATGGTGCAGTCCTGGTCCAAGATGAGGCGTTTGTTAAGGTACAGATACTTACCACCAGATTATGAACAGATTTTATTTCAACAATACCAGGATTGCAGGCAAGGGAGCCGACCAGTTCAAACCTATGTGGAAGAGTTCCACAGATTATCCTCCAGAAATAATCTGTCAGAAACTGATGCCCAACAGGTTGCTAGATTCGTGGGAGGCCTGCGTTTAAATGTGCAAGACCGAGTATCAATGCACACGATTTACTCATTGACAGAGGCCATTACTTTGGCCACGAAGGCAGAAACGCAGTTGGAAAGAGCAAGATCAACAGGCGTGAATCGATCACCAATCGAACCCACGCCAGCATCAGCATACCGGGGGAAGTTTCCCTTAACCCCACAGAGCGGCACACCCAACATCCCGAGAGGACCTAGCAGCAGCAAGCCCCCGATGACAAACACCCGAACAGTTCCTCCGGAGGCCCCAAGGAATCCTTATTCCAGACCATCCATTGATAAATGTTACAGGTGTGGGCAACCAGGACATAGATCCAACCAGTGTCCTAAACGAGGGGTCGTTAATTTAGTTGAGCCAGGAGAGGGTTCAGACTCAGAAACGGAAGTGGAAGGTAATGAAATTGATGGTCCCTATGACTATGGAGAAATTACTAGAGGAGATGAGGGAGAACTACTATCACAGGCCCTAGTGGTTAGAAGGCTTCTTCTAACACCAAAGCAGAATGAACCGTCTCAGCGTCACAATATTTTCAGGACCCGATGTACTGTGAACCGCAAGGTTTGTGACCTCATTATTGATAATGGCAGTAGTGAAAACATCATCTCCAAAACTATGGTGTCCAAGTTGGGATTGAAAACAGAGAAGCATCCAACACCCTATAAGATCGGATGGATCAAACAGGGAGCCGAGACAAGGGTAGCTGAGACTTGCCACATTCAGTTTTCAATTGGGAAGAATTACATGGATGAGATTACCTGCGATGTGGTTGAGATGGATGCCTGCCACATGATTTTTGGCAGACCTTGGCAGTATGACGTGGACGCCACCTATAAAGGGAGAGACAATGTGTATGTATTCATGCATGGGGGGCGAAGAGTAGTGTTGGCTCCATTAACAGGAGAATTTGCTGCCTTGGAACCGAAGGCACTAGAGAAGCCCATATTACTAGTTGATGGGGATTCCTTCATGGCAGAAGCTACTAAAGCAGGTGAAGTCTTTGCCGTGGTAATGGGAAATAGCGTTGAAACTGAGTCCTTCAATGTGCCAAAACCCATACAGTCCCTCCTAGCCGAGTTTCAGGACATAGTACCTGAAGAACTACCAGAAGGACTGCCACCTATGCGGGATATTCAGCACCAAATAGACTTCATTCCGGGAACCAGCCTCCCAAATAGACCACATTACCGTATGAGTCCGAAAGAGGGTCTTGTCCTACAAGAGCAGGTAGAGGAGCTGATCAGGAAGGGATTGGTACAAGAGAGTATGAGTCCTTGCGCGGTACCGGCTTTATTGGTACCAAAGAAGGATGGTAGCTGGCGTATGTGTATCGACAGCCGAGCTATCAATAAGATTACCATTAAATATCGTTTCCCCATCCCACGACTAGAAGACATGCTTGACATGCTAGCAGGTTCCCAGATTTTTTCAAAGATTGATCTAAGGAGTGGGTACCATCAAATAAGAATCAGGCCCGGGGACGAGTGGAAAATAGCGTTCAAGACCAAGGAAGGACTCTACGAGTGGTTGGTGATGCCGTTTGGGCTATCTAATGCCCCAAGCACTTTCATGCGCTTAATGAATCAAGTGCTCAAACCTTTCACGGGAGATTTCGTCGTGGTATACTTCGACGACATCTTGATCTATAGCCGGAGTGAAACTGACCACCTGGAGCACCTGCGGAAGGTATTTTCTGTTTTACAGCAAAATAAACTATATGTCAATTTAACGAAGTGCAGATTCTTGACTAGCAGCCTATTGTTCTTGGGATTTATTGTGGGTGCCGACGGTATCAAAGTTGATAATGAAAAGATTCGCGCCATTAAGGATTGGCCTACTCCGACTAATGTTGGGGAAGTTCGGAGCTTCCATGGACTAGCAACTTTCTACCGACGATTTGTGAGGGATTTTAGTCGCATCATGTCACCCATCACCGAGTGCATGAAGAAAGGAAAATTCCATTGGGGTGAAGAAGCCGAAAACAGTTTTGCTCTAATTAAAGAGAAGCTGTCCTCCGCTCCAGTGTTGGCCTTACCCGACTTTGATAAGTTATTTGAGGTAGATTGTGATGCCTCTATCATTGGCATTGGAGCAGTTTTGTCTCAAGAGGGGAGGCCTATAGCATTCTATAGTGAGAAGCTCAGCGAAGCTCGAAGGAAGTGGTCCACCTATGAACTTGAGCTATATGCAGTATTTTGGGCCCTCAAAGTGTGGGAGCATTACTTGGTACAAAGGGAATTTGTCTTGTTTAGTGACCATCAAGCACTAAAATTCATCAACAGCCAAAGTAATGTTAATCGTATGCATGCTCGTTGGGTCACTTTCATCCAGCGGTTCACCTTCACCTTGAAACACAAGTCGGGCCAGTTGAACAAAGTGGCTGATGCACTCAGCCGCAAGGTAGCACTGCTCGTCACCATGAAGGCTGAAGTTATCGGCTTTGATTGTCTCAAAGAATTGTATGGGGCAGATGAAGATTTCGGTGACATCTGGGGCAAGTGCCAACAGGGGTTGTGTCACGATGGGATGCATATCCATGACGGGTTCTTATTTCGTGGCAACAGATTATGCATCCCAAGGAGCTCCCTACGTGAGCAAATTGTGCATGAACTGCATGGAGGAGGCTTAGGGGGACATCTAGGAAGGGACAAGACAGTAGCACTGGCGGAAGAACGATATTACTGGCCTCAGCTAAAGCGTGATATTGGCAACCATGTTAGAAGGTGTTCAACCTGCCAATCTGCCAAGGGGCAAACACAAAATACAGGCCTTTACATGCCACTACCTATACCCGCAGGACCTTGGGAAGATCTTTCAATGGATTTCATCCTTGGTCTTCCCCGAACACAGCGGGGTGTCGACTCAGTGTTTGTAGTTGTGGACAGGTATTCTAAGATGGCGCACTTCATCGCCTGTAAAAAGACATCAGATGCCGTACATATTGCCAATCTATTCTTTAAGGAGGTTGTTCGTCTTCATGGGGTCCCTAAATCAATCACCTCAGATCGAGACACAAAATTTTTAAGTCATTTTTGGAGGACCTTATGGAGGAGATTTGACACTACACTTAATTTCAGCAGCACCAGCCACCCCCAGACGGACGGACAGACAGAAGTGGTGAATCGCACCTTAGGCAACCTAATACGCTGCCTATCGGGGGAGAAGCCAAAACAGTGGGACCTCACATTGGCTCAAGCTGAGTTTGCATTCAATAGCATGCTCAACAGATCCACTGGCAAGACACCATTTCAAGTAGTCTACTGCCAACCACCGAAACATGCATTAGATTTGGTTCCATTACCAAAGCTACCAGGGATGAGTATTGCAGCTGAGCATATGGCTGACAGGATTCAAGCAATTCAAGAAGAGGTGCGCAAGAATTTAGAGGCAGCAAACGCCAAATATAAAGCAGCTGCAGATCGGAAGAGACGCCCCAAATTGTTCCAGGAAGGGGACCTAGTGATGGTTTATTTACGAAAGGGGCGACTACCAGTGGGCACCTCCAACAAGTTAAGCAACAAGAAGTACGGGCCTTATCAGATTCTGCACAAAATTAATGACAATGCGTATCGGGTGAAGCTTCCAGCAGACATGGCTATATCACCTACGTTCAACGTTGCTGACTTGTTCGAATATCATCCACCTGATGGGTCAAGTTCTAGCATACACAACTCGAGGACGAGTTCTTTTGAAGAAGGGGAGACTGATGCAGGACCATGTATGGAAACAAATGAAGAATGCATCACGGGATGAGTCACCAGTAACGGGATCCTTCATGGAGACCAGCATCACGCAGATTCACCACACATGAAGGATCCCCACACATTCCTTTTCCATTTATGTCCTAATTAAACTCAGGATTACTTTTATTGCTTTTATTTCCATTATTATCTTTGATTTGCAATGTAATGGACGTAAAGTCCTAGTTTATGGGGATTTTCCTATTACCCCTACTTTCCTTTTTCGTTATTAAGACTAGGGTATGGTAGCTTATAAAATGTAAGTGGCCAGCCACATAGGAGGTACTTTTGAATTTGATTTTGAATAAAAAAATTATACACGGCGACACTGTCCCGTTGTTTCAACTCGTGGACTCGAGTATTGTTCAGAATAGGAACGGTGTTTCTTGTTCTTTAATTTTTGCTACAGACTTCCGCTACGTCACAAGGTCTACATAAGAGCACATATTGTCATTAATTATGATGGAATTTTTTTTAATGATTGAGAATAGGAAATGATATGAAACTATTTTCCTTCTATCTACCGTATTTCCTCTAGATTCTCTCCTTTATTTTTTTTCTCCTCTGTAATTACTTATGCCCTCTACTTGACTAGCAAGAAGAAATTTTAATTTATGAGGCTTAAGTAAAGGACATTCTAGTTTTCATCATAAATCAGAAAGAAATTAATCTTTCAGTAATAAAGCTACTTAATCAAGGAAGATAAAAGAGGAAACTTTTGGTGAGTGAGGGTTGAAAAGGGGAAGAAAAATTTTAGGGAGGTGATTGAATGTCAAATTCAATAACTCCAGCAAATGTATCATAACAAGAAAACAGACAGCTAACACATCGTTATACAAGGGAGCTTTCTTCAAAGATCCTTCTTTAGGATGAAGAATTCATAGGCAGCTCTATAACATCATAATTCTGAACTACTTGCAGAGGCAACTAACAAGCACCAACAGCTACATAAGAGACTAAAGATCCTTTACCTCCAAGTCACTTCACAATGAACCTATATAACCTCCTCTGCTCATAGAAACAAGGATCAGAAAATCAAGGATCCTGTTATTCTGCAATGGGATGACCAAGAACATGCATATCATTCGAGTTTGAAAATAACCACATGCAGTTATCTGGCTTCCAAAAATTCCTTGTAATATTTGGCTTCCAAAGTGATTGTTACTTATTAAAGAAGATTTTTAGTTGCCCCATTTTAAAAAAGATTCCCTTAAATTGATGAGATATGAACTTCTTAAATTTCCACTATCTTAAAATTTGATCAAGAGATCTTTCAAATTTCTCCGTGCATAATTTTGGCATGGTTGTTTACTTGGTTAAGTTAATCACAACACCCTGTGAGGATTATCAAAGGGTCAAGCAAAAGATATGAATATTGAAAACAGTATAACTCTCAGGCCCCCTCAGTGAAAGGATCCCACAAAAAGGGTCATTTGATCCAGAGACAGTCTCTGGTCTCCCAAGCATCCATTTTTATCACCCAATTTCCCAGCCTCCAACATGTCTTTTGGGCCATTGGCAGGGATCATGAGACCAGTCCAAGACAACACAGATAAAATAAACCTTCTGGGCTAAAATTCTTCTTTCAGCTAATATGGTAGCTAACATATCTTCTTGCCATTTCTATGATATGAGAGTGATTTGAAGACTATTTGGCAGTAACACATGAGTACCACAAAAAAAGCAGAGAGACAGCATGAGAATAAATGTTAAGGATGCAAATATGGAAACCAAATCAGTACTGAAAAATTTTGAGGAATACCTCCAGAAGTTCAGATCCCCAAGGCGGACTAGTACGAAGAGTGTGCCTATCATATTCAATAAAAAAATCTCTAATGCGCTCATTGATGGGATACAGAGATGAGCATAGTCTCAAGCGCAATCTGAAGACATTTTTTCCATCTTCCAAATAATCCAGCCTCTCCTATAAAAGATTGGGAAGAAAGGAGTATAAAAGGTAAATCATCACTTAATAGTATATATAAAGATTTTGCATTTGAATAAAGAAGCAACAATGAGATTGGCATATACGTGTTTATGAGATAATCAAAGAATCAACATGAAAACTTTTCCCTAGAAATCATGAGGTTCAATCAAATTTACAAGAAAGCAATAAAAAAAAGAGTAATCAAAAGTGAAAACTTTCCTTAAACAAAAATAAATCAGAAAGTGAATTATTTCATAAAAATACACAAAGTAGAGATTTGATACCAACATTATTCGTTCAACATTGCACTCCAAACATACCTTTCCCATTTCCTGGAGATAATGTGGAACCAGCTCTCTCATTATTGGCAAAGAAATTTCAGATCTCAACCTGAGTAAAATCATACTTAAAAATAAAATCACTGAAAGTTCTAAAACCTTAACAAATTTACAAATAAATAGCAAGAAGAAATGATCGTGTCAATCATAGTGTCAAGCCATTTTCTAAGTTTCAATGTGTAATCACAAGAAGAGCGTAGAAGAGCAAACCTAAACCTCAAATAATTATTCAGCAAATTTGGGACCAATATCATATCTAACTACAAATAAGTGAAAGTTTAACTTTACGCATGATATCATAAGGCTAACAATTAGTTTTCTTGTTGTCTAGACTCAAAGATGTTCGGTAGAACCAGACCAGATATTCAAGTAGGCAAGGCTTCATCAATGGTCAGACTACTGGCCCGTGCATATTATAGACATGATCCAAAAAGATAAAGGTATTTTCATAACTTAGGAAAAATGTATGAAGGTAACTACTATATGCAGATGAATTACAGTTAGCAATCCTCATATATTCATTTCAATGTCGAACAAGCAACATACTAATCATAGTCAAATTGAGATTCTCCTTTGTTTCAAAGAACAGCTGTCATGTTAGGCCAATCCAAACCATTGATTTGAACTCAATGATCAGAATTCCACTTCAAATTATTAGTGGGTGGTTACATAATCTTTTGAATAGATAGTTACATCATGTTCTTTGGAACCGGAGGGGAGCCAAATCCTAGAATGTAATAAAAAGTGTTTACGGTGGAAAATTAAGAAATCAAGAAGCTGTTACAATAGAAAATCAGAAGAAAAGCCAAATTTAAAGCATTTACATACTGCGCATGTGTGGATAATGGAAGCACTGCATATCCGATAACCACCTAGAAAGAGAAAGGATATGAAGTCATTTCACCATGATACCATTTAGAACACTGCCAAAAACCCGTCAAAAACAAGCAATGGAGTATAGTAAACTGAAACTTGACATTGATGGGAAATAACAACAAAGAGGAATTAAAGCAACATTCAATATACAGTCCACTGTAAAAATCAAGCTTTACAGGGATATCTTGCAAGAACATAGCACGTGACTTTAATTATAAATGGCATGTTAAAAAAACTTAGTTTCAACTTGACTGAATCGAGTGAGGATCATGGAAAATAAGTTCTTGTATTCCAGAATATGCTTTTCTACTTGGTTACAACAAATAGAGAAGAATAAAGAGCAATGTTGCACAAACTATTACATCTCTGTTATGTTAGTTGGGGCAAAAGATACCTTCTCAATATATGTTTTGCCTGCAGAAGATGAAGCAATTTTTTGAAGAGCATAAGGAAAATTAAATCAATCTATTAATTACCTAAAATAGTAGAATGGAATTTAAATTAAATCAATCTATTAAACAACTTTTATCCACCAGTTCTATTTTTTCAGTCAGTTCTCCAGCAGTACAAACAGAATAGAAGAATGGAATATGAATTTTTGTTTCAAAACCTCAATTCCTATGCTAAATGAGTACTCAACCTTTAAAGTTGTTGGTTATTATTAAGATGAAATATCTGATCACTTAACATTACCCCATTTACACTAAATCTCCAGTGAGCCATCTTTATCATAATCTTTCATTCAGATTTCAGCCCCAAGATGCTGAGATGTGAAAGGAAGATGTGACCAGAATCCAAAGCATAATGGGAGTGATAAGATACTTGCATTTAAATATGTCACATTTCATGTTAACCCCTTGTCATGCACCCATATAATGCTGGACTTCAAGTGGTCAAGTATAAACTCTACGTCAAAAAGAAAGGAAAAAATAAATATAGTAATTACTGGTTTTGGAGCTTCCAGTTTGGTTTGAAGATCAACATGGAAGAAAGTGAACAAGAGGTGATGGGACGGTGTCCAAATGGCTGGCAGAGAAAGTTTGATTTCATCATGATAGCAAGCCACTCTAGTCCCAGCAGCTAGTTGTGTGTGAGCCCACTTTTGGAGCGATGTTCCTGGCTCCCTGGGATGCATTGCCTGGTAAGATTAAGCACACACATCAATCAAGTTGAATAGATTTCACAAAGCAGACTGGTCAGTACTTAACAAGAGGCACCCGTTTACCTCTAAAGGCTGTCTACGAACATCCACGTCATCCTTCCTTAGTTCAACCCGAATGAACAAATTCCTCTTCCGACTCAAACTGACAGTTATTGGGTAAACATACAGGCAATGGAAAAGCTGTAAGAAAGGCTCGTTCCTCGTGGTTGTGCGGAAATCAAAAGCTTGGAACTGGAAGTCAAACAACAAGGTTAGAAGGAAAGGGGTAGCGATAGTGGGCACCTTGTTTAAATAGAAAGAAATGGGTTGTTCTTCATAATAATCTTCAAGATGCACACCTAAATTAAATGTCACTCATATTACAACCATCTAAACACAGACAACAGATTCAAAAGAGTGCAGATTTTCAAATGAACATGGGGAGATAATCATAGGCAAGACCCACAAGTTCAAATGCACATCTTGGAAAACATAAAATTGCACTGATTACCACATCAAATAATGATTTCAACAATATAAAAATAGTTATCCAAAAGGATTGGACATTTGTTAAAGATCACTCTTTCAAGCCAAATGGTTAAATAAGATGAGAGAAGGAGAATATCTTATCATGACAAATTAATCAATCAGTACTTCCAAAAGGCTTTTCCAGTTTCCTCCTCTATTTTCAACATGGAACAAAGAATTTACCATTAACAAGATATGATGTGTTTATAAGAGAATGGGCATTCAATAAGATGAAGGTCGTTGAAAATAGAAATTGTTATCAAGGGCGAAATATTTTGTGCAATGACAAATCACAGGCAGCAAACTGCATGTTCATGGATTCAAGTCAAAATAGCTGAGATGTCATGCGTGCAATGAAATTGAGCATTGAGCTCTCAATGTTGTAAAATTACTAATCATGAGCTTATAATGTCATCATGGCAGTTTAACAATTCTTGGCCAAGTTAGAGATCCTACACATAATATCATTCACCATAATGCTTGACACTAATAATTCTCAAATGAACTAAATCAACTATGCTTAAATGCATTTCCAAAGGCGACAAGAAGTTCAAATATAAGAAAAAAAATTACTTGCAAGTTCATTGACTCAGCTTGTGGGGAAAAAATTGCACCAAAGTAATCACATACAAGGTCTGGACACCAACAATTCTCAAATGAACTAAACCGACTATGCTTTAATGCATTTCCAAAGGTGAAAAGAAGTTCAAAATAAGAAGAAAAAATTACTTGCAAGTTCATTGACTCAGCTTGTGGAAAAATCGCACAGAAGTAATCACATACAAGGTCTGGACACCAACAATTCACAAATGAACAAAACCAAGTACGCTTAAATGCATTTCCAAAGGCAACAAGAAGTTCAGATAAGAAAAAAAAGACTTGCAAGTTCATTGACTCAGCTTGTGGGAAAATCGCACAGAAGTAATCGCATACATGGTCTGGAAAAATGTAAAATCCATATGGTATGCTTATATGGTATATTCAGATACCAATATACACAAGATTGTTATACTCACATCATCAGCAGTGAAATCAGGATTTTCACGAGCATTTGATATATTTCCAGATGTTTCTTTCCCATCAGAGATATTCCACTTCGAACCACTAGATTGAGGATCGTCAAAGCCATTGCTAGGGGATTTTGTAAATGCAGACTCAGCAACACGATCCCCCAGATCATTGAAATCATTGGTTATACTGCCAGTTTCTGATAAATTTTCCAACTCAGCATGGGCTGTCTGATGCTTTTCAATTTCTAGTCTGAGAACACCCTTGACAGGTTTGTGAACTTTGCGTTTAGGATCCTATAAATTGGAGAGAGAACTTCAAATTAAGATAAATATTAAGAAGCAGTTTACAATCTACAAGATCATTGAGTATTCCTTCTTGCTGTTAGATAATCAATGAGTATTCCTTCTTGCTGTTAGATAATCATTGAGTATTCCTTCTTGCTGTTAGATAATCATTGAGCAGAAACTAATGCACCCACTAAGAACAGAAAGGATCAGCTCAAATGTTTTAAGATAAGTGGAAAACTACAAAATACAAAATAAAAGGCGACCTTGATGTATGTCGAATAAAAGTAAATGAACAAATAGAAGAAAGAAATGGAAAGAAAATGATTTATTAGAAGTTGCGATATTACACCACGTTACATGAATCTTAAAAGCTTATTTTAGAAAAAGCAAAAACAATATATTGAAGAATACTTGCATTTAAGAGATTGAAATAATTAATAGCACTAGCAAAAACAACTAGGAAGTCAGTATTGCATCTTCTTCTTTTTTCAAAAATAATGATTTATTAGAAAAGAGATGAGGACAGGTTAGAGCAAGAAGGATAGACATTCTCCAAGACAAGAGTACACAGGAAAGAACTTGAAAGAGAATGGCCTAGCAATCCTTGGGAGTATTTGATTGAGAAATGCTTTGAACATATTATTAGAACACAGTTGGAAAGCCAAGAAACCATTGTATGTTAAAAGAACTGCTTTGTAGGGGAATGTTATCCCCGTATTCTGGAGCTCTGCCTCATCAAACCATTCAGAATAATAGCAAAATAGCACGCCTCATTTCTCCAGAAAACTTTAAAACCCTTCTCCAGTACTTATGTGTTAATGATGTGTTGCTCTACTGATCATTCTTCCTATGGTCAACTTTAACCCTAATATAGAGAATTAAATAGCATTTTAAAAAAACTAAATGAAATCACATTGAAGAGAAGAAGCATAAATGTACTCTCAATCATAGTAGAGTACAGTGAGAATTGTATACAAACAACTTCAATCATTTGCACTGGTTTGAGTAAGAAAAACAAGAATACTTCAGAAAACTAGCATATCAAGGTTCTGTAGGTATACTGGAAATGAAAGTTATGAGGGAATGCTACAAATGAAGCACATTTTATAAGAAAGAACAATCATAGGCAAATGTATGTACCAGCTGCTAGCTTGAGTTCTCATAAATAATTTAGAAAAAAAAAAATATATATATATATATACACACACAAAAATCATAAAGACAGTAAAAGAAATTGATATAAATGAATCACTTCTCCACCGCACCTGAAGTGACTCCTCGGTGTAGCTTTCCTTGACTTTATTTAAATTGGATATTTCAACCACAACAGAGCTTCCACTTGAATAACCCAACTTCCCATCCAGTGTGATCTTTGCAACAGGCTCAAAAACACCATCATGGGAGCTTGAGCCAGATACACTTGGAGCAAGAGGGCTGCTTGGAGAAGCAGCCCCTCCAGAAGTCACACCAATACTGTTATCAAATAATGGAACAATAGTCCAGGCAAAGGATTCTTTGTAAGGCATAATACGAGACCAGACCTGCAATTTCTGCTTCTCTCTCTCACTCAAGTGCGCCTGTTCAGAAAGAGGGCACATACTCATCACATTAGTGAAATATTATTAAAATCATGGCTTAATAAACAAAATTTATTAGTAACTTATAAATGATTGCACGGATGGTTGAAAACTATGTTTCATGGATATATAGTTGGTTAAGTATGCTTGAAATGTAAAAAGTAAAAAACCATAGAGAAAGGCCTTCAGAAGATGACAAGATTAGTCCTGCAAATATATATATATATATATATATAAGCATTATAATCTTATGATGGGATGAGGATTATTTTGTTGGTTTTTTGGAGGACTGAAGTTAAACCACAATAAAATCTCAAGGACTGAAAAAAAATACGCAAAAACTAAAGAAAACAATAAAAAAGGGAAGAATGTTTTAGATTTGATTTAAATCAGAAAGAAATTATATCATTGAAACACCTAGTTAGACACACCTATCCTATATGGTAGTTCATTGCATAATTTATATCCATCACGAATGAAGAGGGAAATACTGTTGAAAAGCTAGTGGCATATAACAAACTTGCTAACAAGGAAACAACATTGCAATTTTCAGTCCATAAAATGAACATACAAAAAACAAATAACATCAAGACTTATAAGACATACAGGCTCTTTACGTGAATAAACAGAAGCAGTGACCCCGCCTTCTTCTGTGGCAGGCTTCTCTAGTTGAATTAGCAAACATATTGATGCTGAAGGAGCATCTAAATAGAAAATTCCACGAGGGTCATGAGAAATTTTTGCCTGGCAATAAAAGGAACATGACCATTAAATTTCCTTCTATATAATCTACAAGAAAACTGCTTAAAATAACAATACCAATGACATAATATTAAATTAAATTGAAAAGAAGGAGCTTCTAAATTGTTATTATAGCTTACATCTTGTGTGTCTGTTGGCACCACAGAAAAATAAAAATCCTCTGACAACTTTTCTCTTCTCTCCTTATTATATATGCAAATTGTACCATAAAATGGCTCTGAGAATGAAAGACACGGAACTCCAAGTCAGAAATATTCAATCAAATATATTTTGTGAACAGCATAATTCAGATTCCTTTATTACAGTGTAAATGTTTTGCATGGAAAAGCAAGTTTGATTTAGAACTATAAGATTTTTTTAAGTTACCATGCCAGAGGTGTTTGTTAGACAGTTAAAAACTGCAACTTATTTACAATTAACATAAGCATAGCAGGTGATCCATATTTTCATCTCTTGGTGGACAAGACTTAAAATAGAAAAAGTGAAGATTATATAGTTAACCAAAAGGCCCCTCCAGAAGTAAGCTGCTTCACATTAATTTGGACATAAGACAAAACAAAAAATTGGCATTCCATGCCCAAATCAATCTTTAACCAGTTGTTGCATATAGAAGCTTCGGAAGAAAACTGTTATCAATGGTATAGAATTGATAATAAAAGCTGCACACCCACCAGCTAATCCTGCTTGAAATGATAGGGACAGTACTTTCACAGAGATCTTCAATCCACTGAGGCCCACCCCATCAGGATCCCCCCAGGAAAAACAAAATATAATCAGAGATAAAGTATAACGAATAAATTGACAGTGAACCACAATATGAATACCAAACTTTTCAGCAATAACAATTTAAAGCCATACTGTGGCGATGGAGTTTCAGGGATCCTTTGGCCAAATATCATCAACCTCTCATTATCCCAATCAAAAGCTGGTTCATATGCAGGGAGAGGAGATTCACCAAAATGCTGCAAGTACATCATTAAAACAATCATGAGGGGAACTAAAAGTGAGCTATTGGAAGCAAAGGTTAAAGAACCAAGAAGCTAATTGGTTCATGAAGTAACAGACTAGTTGAATTATGTAATGAAGACACAATCTCAATAAAACCAATACTCCAAGCAGTACAACCTTCGAAACAGCAGAATTTGATGAGTCAGGGAAGGTGGCCTCCACAAATTGCCTTCCTGAAGTGCTTGGGATGTCATCATCAGTGGTCTCTTCAACCTTGTTCCGTCTTGAATTGGCAAGATGCATTTCTGTAGAAAGGTCAAAGCGAAGTTGAAACCATTGAACATCTAACTATGTATATCTAAGATATTCAATACTAGCTATATCACAAAAACACAGATTTCTCCCAGTTGGCATGCACGATGAACAGCTAGAGCTAACTTAATTGCCAACAAGATATGTTAATAAAGATAAAATTTCTCAAGAAAATACTACTTAGCAAACACATCCCTCTGAATCCAAACATCTGAAAAGATTCTCAAGAAATACTCCATGGCAGATAAATCCCTCTGAATCCAAGCATCTGAAACAATGCTTTACCTGTATGCCAATTTTAGCTAGCATGCAGGAGTACTATTTGCATGCTAAACAGTACATTTTTCCCCTTAAGTAAAACAACTAAAAATTTTGCCAACCTTACCTGTCTCGATATCAGTATCAGGCCCTTCAAAAATCTGGTTTTGAAAAGATACTGGAGGGATACTTTCATACTGACCATACTTGTTTTCATCCTTCACCCAATCAGTTCTATAACATTGAACAAGTTCATTAAGATGTGGCCACTGCTCCAAATTTTCATCAACCTGAAGAATAAAAACAAAAAATACAACACAGAGTAGTAAGACCCTTTACTGTTTCCAACAAGAGCATATCTGCACACACTGCATGGATTGATACAATCATAATCTAAGCAGTCCCTGACATCAACTCCAATTAATTTTAAAGAAATGAGCTGATAAATTGAAATTGAGGCTATTAATATAAGCAAGCACACAAAGTTATCAAGATTTTTAAAGGTAGCCGAGTCACAATATGGTCAGGGTTGTCAGAGATGAGCTTCCCCTCTCCATTTTGGTGTTCGACATTGACAACTAAGACCAATAAGCTGTAAGAAAAATGACTGCCCCCTCAGGGAGCGGACTCGGCAACACCAGACCTTTTCAACAATCGCTCACGCCCTCAGTCTCGCTCTTATAAACAAGGAAAATGCTTGTGTTATGAAATTAAATAGAGAAAAATAAGAGCAGTTCTTACTACGTTGTATTTCCTCTTCATCATCAGTTCAAAAATCAAAGTTAAATGGTATTATTCTCATTGAATCATTTATTAGTTTTAATTTAACATGCATTTAGTGATAAATTCAAATTAATCATAAAAATAATAAAATAGCTCACCCAAAGGAAAAATAAATTATTTAAATATAAAAATTACCAACGGGTCCAACTTGAGATGAGAAAGAGGCTGGGAGTGCCGAGGTATTTTCCGGAACCGCTGCCCTCCGCTGCTGCCGTTACTATTACTATTCTCCATCTCTACCAAACACGCCAGATATAAAAATCAAAACTCATTTTAAATTAAATAACAGACAAAAAAATAAAAACAAAAAAAGACGCCGTCTATCGTTAACATATTTGCTAGATCTGAGACGAACAACTTCAAACATATCCAGTGCTGCATTTTAAGAGAATGCGTCGGCGACGGAGAAGCTCAGGCCTAGAGATGCAGAGCTTTTACCTGTGCTGCGACGGAGACTGGAAGGAGAGAGAGCTCAAAAATGTGAAGAGATTCCGTGCACTAGAAGAGTTGAATTCTTCGAAACGGCATCGAGGAAGCTCAGAGAGGAGAGATCTTGAGAGAGAGATGGAGATAACCAACTAACTCTGCTCCAAAAGACTGAGGGTTGAAGAAAGAGAAGATGAGCAGAGAGGGAGCCAGCAAAATACAGTGGGAGGGGTACAAGAGTCAAGATGAGTCCAAATCTTTTTTTTTCTAGTTTCTCGTCTCTCAAGTCTCAACTCGGCTGCGACTTGCTTGCTTTAATTATTATTATTTTCATTTTCATTTTCTTTCGCTTCTAAGGAAAGGGAACTGCTACGCTTAGCAACAGTCACCAGCTCGGCTGACGGATTAGCTGGTACCTAATCGACTCCTCTAATCTAGAGCAGGTGTTCATAAAGTTGAGCTTGTACGGAAATTGGATTTAATTTTACATTTAATTAATAATTTATTATAGTTTTTTAAGAATATATTATATTAAACCACATAATTAAATTTAATTGTACAAACTATTTATAATATATGTAAGGATAAATTAAATTAATAATTTTACTTTTAATTCAAAAAAAAAAAACATCGTTGCAAAGTCTCATATTTATGTTATCCGTAATTCTTGCATTGTTTTTTATCTTTATTTATAAATCTATATTTTATATTTAGATTTATGTAGTTGTTTATCAACTATTTATTATTGTTTTTCATTGAGTTCTTTTTTCCAGTAAAAATTTAGCGATTGTTTTAGACTATATAAGAAGTATTAATTAAAAATAATCAATATTTTTTAAATTTTAGATTATGATCCATTCTCTTGTCATGCAACTTGTTCTTTAAGAGAAAGCTAAGTTAATTTAAGAGTTTTCTTTGTAATTCCTATCATTAAAATGATTGTTTGTTATTCAAAAGACTAAAGTAATTGATGTTATCAAAATAATTTATAAATCTAGAAGCTGTAATTTAATTAGAGAATAATGACTAATTATACTTTATTATTATTTAATGCGAATGACATTGTTAGTAAACAAAACACATTGACGTCCACAAGAACCACAGCAAACACATCAGTTATTCGAATGATTTATCAAGAGAACAAAGCAAAAGAGAGGAGGTCACCGAATCTCTTGAGAAAGCAGGTATTGATGGTTATTTTTAAATATTATTTTTATTGATAATTTCAAGAGAATTGATTTGCAAATTTGAAGGGTAAATAGTATATTTAAAAGAGTTTCAGACATAATAATTGATTTAACCATTGAAATTAATTATAAAAATTTCAAATAACCTGTAATTAACATTGCTTGGACCGATCAATCCAAAAAAACAATTGCTTTTAAAAAATAAAAATAGAACAGGATTATTTTAATTTTTAAAAAATCATTCATTCAAATTAATTAACTTAACTCGTGATTTAGACTTTGTGTCGAGTCAATTTTATATCATGTTTAGTTGCTATGTTTTGCAACATTTTGCTATTTAATCTATAGAAATTCAAACCCATCTATTTTTATCTCTTTGTTTATTGTATTTTACATTTTGTAGGTCTATATTTTAATGGATCTATTGGATTTTTAACTTACTGTGGATATTTTGGATCAGTGAATTTAATTTATGTTTAGTTGCCGATAAGGTTTTGATTTTAAGACTAAACTTAAATTATTTGTTTGAATGAGTGTTTATTTTTCATAATTTAATCTAAAATTAGAAACATGATAATTAATTATAAGGAAGTATATCTTTTGAACAGTAGAACAATTTTATTTTTATTTTTTCCTCTTTTATATATGAGGTTATATTATTAATATTTCATGCATTCTAGAAAGAGAGAAAAAAATTGTATGATATTATACGTGATAAAACGGTTTTTACGTGATTCTTGAGTGAATTTCATAATATAAATTGGCGTGATTAATTATTTGTTAAACCCAATTTGTCCAAATTGTCGTTATCAATTATTCCGAGTATCCAATTTGTCCCTAAGACACGTGGCGTGATGATAAAGGACTTGAAATCTGCACAGTTAATTTTAAGTTCGAGTCAGGACATGCATCTCTTGTAAGGATCTAGAACAACAAGGGTTTTACTCGTTCACCTGAACCCATAAAATAATTAATTATTTGTTAAACCACTATATATTTTAAAGTAATCATAATATGATTTTCTTTTTCTATCAAATATTATAGAGTAACTTGAAAAAATGTTCCAATTGAATTTGCTCGAGCCTCCAAGTTGACCACAACAGCTTCCAACTAATGTTTATTTTTAAATCAAAGGTGGTGTTGACTTTTTTTCCAAGCAACATAGCTTGACAGCGTGGTCGATGAAACCTATAAATAATTGTAAGTTCTTTAAGATTATAACTGGAAATCAATATAACTTTTGACCCTTAAAAAATTAAATTATTTTAATTTTTTAAGTGGGCAGTTGCTAGTGCGATCTCCAGCCAGAGAAACGAAGTACATCTTCTTCTTTTTTTTTAAATAGAAAAACTCATTACAGGAAAATATATTTTTTAGGCCCCGATAAAATAGTAAAAATTTGTTTTTCTCTCTTTCTTTTCATTTTAATTCTTTGTATTAACTTAACAAGATCTGTAAAAATATCCATACTATAAAATATCATTTTGATTCTAGTAATTGAAATGACACTAAAATGATTAATCCAAAAATAAATAAAAAAACGAATTCTCAAAAGTAAGTATTACTTTTCGACTCTACACCAATCCTAGTTTTTCAACTTATTTTCTTTATTTTTAAATTTTGATTTTCCTCTCAATTATTTAAAAAAAATAGAGTTGATGTTTAAGCATTATAGAGAATTAATTAAATTTTATTTTAATGAGCGTATTGGAACTTGTTTTGGAGTCCACTTTAACAATGCATGTTACAATCCTAAGAAGTTAATTGCACATATTTTATTTACATCAAGTGAGTATCAATAGTACCTTAAAGTTAAATGATTGATAATTGATAACAATATTTTTTTAGATTAATTATATTCCAAGTCTTTCCACGAGTAAATATTTATATTGGTTTTTATTTAAATACAATTTTAATACATGCTTGGTAATTGGTATGCATGTTAATAGTTAGTTTCAATTTGTTATACATGATTCAATATATAACCATGCACTTTTTTTTTATCATGATTGTAAATTTACCATGGTTTATAATATATATATATATATATATATATATATATATATAAAACTAGATATGTATAATAAATTCTTTTACAATAAGATCTAGCATTTCCTACTTATTTTTATATAAAAAAATATATTAAAGAGTCTGATAATATGCGAGGTGGGATGGAATTTTATGAGAGGTGGTATAATTCTACTCAAAACTAGACATTATCATAACTTATTTAAGTATTGTTTGGCACTGCGTTTTAAAAGTGTTTTTAAAAAAATATGAATTTTATTTTTATTTTTTACTTCAAATAAAAAATAGTATTTTTAGATTATTTTCATATGTTGATATTAAAAATATATTTAAAAAAAAACATTTTTTTAATACAATTCTTAATGAAAAATACTTTCAAAATAAACTTCAACCACACTTCTAAAAAGATACTCAGAGTTTTGAGAATTTTTTATGATGGTACGGTGTCCTCATGCCTTTTTTTTTTTTTTTTTTAAATGCTCCAAATCAAAAATCGATCTTGGTCCTCGAATCCCAATCAAATTAAAGACAAGACTAAAGGAATTCAATATCTATACGGTAAACACATATTAAATAACATGCAATAAGATAAATTATTTATTTATCATCATATATTTATGGGTTGTATTCATTAATTTTGCATCTTTTATTGCATCAATCATGCCATTAAATAATTATAGAATATTGATTAAATCATTCTAACTTAACGTAGTAGGATACATCATCGAAAACTGTATGAATATTTATATATAAAATAACAGAGCAATAATTGTAATTAGCACGTCAAGTGTACATGAAACCAAACGTTCCCTTGGAAAAAGTGGCATCGCAAAGAGTCAATAACCAGCCACGCAAAAACAGATTAGTCAAGATATTAAGTGTACGTATTATTGTTATGTTAGTTATTTTTAAGAGTATTTTTCTTTAAAAATAAATTGACCTTAAATACATTTTCCCAGCAACGGTATTAGTATTAGTATTAGTATTAGTATTAGTAAAAGAGCTAAAACAGCTCGGCCAGCCACTGTGCACCTACACTCATGTGCACTGTGGACTGGCCATTTTTCACCCTTGCTTCGCGCGTGTATGTGCACCTGTCTTTCTTTTTTTTTTTTTTTCACAGAGATGATTTTTATCATTTCTATGGTGGAAATGATGAAAAAAAGCATGCGGCCGAGCGGCCCCCTGCGCCCTGCGCGCTGGAAATGATGAAAAAAAGCAGGGGTTCGAACCCCTCCGCCATCAATTTTGAAATACGTTTGTTGTTATTTGCTTTTCCTTTTTTTTTTCCTTTTTTGTTTTTTTTTTAATTATTACGTTTGTTGTTATTTGCTTTTCCTTTTTTTTTCTTTTTTCTTTTTTTTAATTATTATTATTCTAATGAATGGTATTTGAAAAGCAACTGTCCCAGACAGTTGCTTTTCCTTTTTCTTTTTTTTTTTCTTATTATTATTCTAATGAATGAAAGTGGCAGAAATTAGTAAAACAGTAAAAACAATTGAGCGAAATCTAAGACCAGGCAAATAGAAAATAAATTCAAAATAGAAATTATTAGGAAAAACATAGCAATTATTTGATAAACATTCAAATTTGTTTTCGTTTATTTTTCACATATTTAAAGAATAGAAACAAATAAAAATTCCGGTTAAAATAAAAAAACATAAAACACATTTTCAAAGAGTATTGAATAATGACAATTATTTTTTACTCAGCCCGCAACGTAGAACATATATTTTTTTAAAAAAATTAAATTAAATGATTTTTTCAGCTAATAATTTTTTTTTGTTTTATCATCTATTATATTTTTTTTATGTGCTCTTTCTTTTAATTTTTTTATTGGTTTTATTGTCATTATTTTCAAATTAGATGAATTTTTCCCCCTGATAATTATGTTTTTTTAAGTTATTATGATTTTTTTTCTTTTATTTATTTCTGTTCTTTATTCATCATTAACACAATAATAATAATAATAATAATAATAATAATAATAATAATATATTCTTTTTCTTGCTTACTCTTATATTAATGTTTTTGAGTGTTTTTTCTTTCGGGATAATTTGATAATTTTAATTGTTTTTGCAATAATAGCAATAGTCATTTTGTATCTAATATTACTGGGGATAAAAGACAACTCAAGAACAAAAAATAGATAAATTTACCTAGGTTATCTACAATTAAAAAACGATGCAAGTCACTTTTGTCTCGATTACACTGTTCTTTTTAAACGGCAAACAAGTTATTATTATATGTTTTAATATTTATTGCATATTATTGCCTAAAAATATATAAAGAGAAAAAAAAATGACCTCGGATTTTTTGCAGGAAAAAAATTAATATCAGCATTCTTACATACATTTAATATAATAATATGATGAATAAATCTTATAAAATAAAAAAAATAGCTGTGAATTTTAATTTTGTGCTCTTTTGTTCAAGTTTATTTCTTAAAAAAAAACAAATTGAATTTTTAATATTTAAGATCTAATATTACCCGGGAAAAAATACAACTCAAAAAAACAAAAGGTAAACAAATTTGACTACATTATCTACAATTAAAAAATATACGAGGCACTTTCCGTTTCGACTACACTATTCTTTTTAGACGGCAAATAAGTAATTATAGCACGCAAAAAAATTATATTTCTTTTTTAAAAAAAATGCAATATTTTTATTTATAATGTGTCAGATCTAATATTACTGGGAAAAAGGCAACTCATATTTTTTTTCAAATTTATCTAGGTTATCTACAATTTAAAAATATAAAAATCACTTTCCATTTCGATCACACTATATAGTATGTGAGACTAAGTATATATGTTTAATATTTATTTAATATTATCGTCTAAAAATATATAAAGAGAGAAAACAAATGACCTACGATTTCTTGCAAAAAAAAATTAATATCGGTATTCTTAAATATATTGAATATAATAATATGATGAATAAATCTTATAAAAAAAAAACTTTGGCTTTGAATTTAAATTTATATTTTAGACTCTTTTTTTTTTCCTTTTAAGAAACGATGACCTTTCTTTCACATGTATTTTTTTATTTTTAGTGTCCAAGTCAGTTGTTCTTTTTTAACCGGGTTTCTTTATTTTTTTTAAACCAGAGTATCCGTGACAACAAATTTATAATAAATCATTTCACCTTCTTAGCAAATTTTCTAACAAATTTTATCAAAAGTTTTTTAGCAATAGCAATATTCAATCACATTTTGGTTGAAAAAAACCATTTTCAACAAATTTTACTAATTACAATTATACTAATTAAATATAAAAATAATAAAATACAATATTTATAATAATCAATTAATTTTCTATATAGATAAAAAAACCCAGCGAAGCGGGCAAATCGGCTCGTATCCTCTAAGATCCAACAGTTCTTCCTTAATACACGAGAGGGTAACACAAAAATAACTTGAACAAGAAAGAAGACTAACAAACCCACTAGATAAAAGTATTTTAGGTTGTCTCTTGTTTGAAAAACTACATGATATTTATATACATTCATGACGTAACAAATGTTTAAAATATTATAATTTTAGTTTCAAGGGTCGTCAAGAATATTTTAATGTCGGAGACAAAAAAAATTAGAGAACATAGGAGTTGTCTTGCGTGATTGGAAGGGGCGACTAAAAGGTTTTCCTCTTTCTCAACTCAACCTTATGTTCACATGCTCACTCTACTTTGTTTGTTGGTTGTTGTCTCATCTCAAGTTGTATTATATAAACATTTGATGAAAGTCTTACTTTTTCAAAATAGATTAAAGAGTCCCATATATACTATTTGTACTAAAAAAAGTTAGTTGTGTTTTCCAATTTGGAGTAAAGACTTATAAAATAACTTCTGCAACAAAAGATATCATTTGGTTAGTTAAGTAACTTATATCTTTTGCATTGGCCTCATACATAATTGCTTTTCAAACCCTAGTTTTATAGAATATAAATTAATATGTTTTCCATTCAATACAACATGTTTTTTTTTAATAAAATACAAAAATCTATCTTCCATCAATTTTAACTAAACAAGTATTTTTTTTAAAAAAAACACAATTAAAAGTGGTTTTTTAAAAATATAACTATAAAAATCACTACAATATCAACACACAAAATGATTTGATCTAGGCCTTTTAATTGAAAACTACTTAACAAGTTTGGGTTGATTTTTGAGTAAAATACTCAACTCACAAGTAATTTATAAACCAGCTCGTGAACATGATTACTATAATGTATCAATTAATATACAAGAGAATAAATAATGTTGTTAATTAACAATAAGTTTAAAGGGGATGATGTTTTATAAGTAGACTGCCTCCCAAAACAATAATGATTCACTAGTTACTAAGTCTCATTACTTTAGCTATAGGTTTGATATATTAACTCGAGTTAACTTAAGTTATTTTTTATATTTTTTTACAAAGTTATATCGATTTCATGACCGAGACCACAAATTTGGTTAGGAGTTCATTTTTTTTTCTTTTTTATTTTCCTTTTCATTTCCATTCACCAACATTAAATTGATTAGAAAATGATTTTTATAATTTGTTTTGTACAAAGTTATCATAATTCATGACATGAATCATGAATTTAGCAAGTTAATTCGAATTAGTCCGGACATATCTAGTATGTTAATGTTTCAATATTTAAAAAAAAGAAGATAATGTCCTTAATTTTTATGAGTCAAATTATGTTTTATTGATTATTTGAGTTGTTTCTAGACCTATTAAGTTAATCAAGTTATATTAAATCAACAGTGTAATGTTATTTTTACAAGAAAAACATTAACCAAACTTAAATATTTATGTTTCATATTAAAAAAACAGTATTAACACATAGTCAACACTTGCACCGGTCCATCCCTTCCCATGGTTTTGATATCTTCAAGATTGTTAATTTACTTAACAAATTACACTTATATTTTTTTTTTTTTGAAACTGTGGGCAAAGCAAAATCCGCCCCCGCTCGCCATGGTCTTCGTTTCATGGCATTGGTGGCTAGAAAACTTAAAGAAATTGGTCCGATTGTCAATAAAACGTGCTTCCTTCTATTATCATGGCTGCTGGTAACGGGGTGATTGATATTGTGTTTTAATTTTTTTTTAAAAAAAGTTGAATATTTTATTTTTTATTTTAAATTAAAATTTTTAGGTGTTTTTAAATTATTTTTATGTGTTTATGTTAAAACTAATTTTTAAAAAATAAATATTTTTTTTTGACATATTTCTAAACAAAATCACTTTTAAGATCAATCTCAGTCACACTTCTAAACAGACATGAGGGCTACTTGTAATTGTTGTTGAGATTATATTTTAAATATATTAAAAAAATATTTTTAATATAAACACATCAAAATTCTTTAAAATTTTTAAAAAATAAATTTAAAATAAGATATAAAATAAGTTTTTATAATGTTTTTAAAAATATTTTTAAGATACACGGAGATAGTATTTATAGGTTTGAATATCACATTATCATGAAATTACATATTTAAAAGAAATCAAAACTTATATTTAATTTTAATTGATTAACATTCAAACTCGATCAGAAATAGTACCCAAAAGAAAGAAAAATTATAGTCATGAAAATTGTGCAAGCCTATAACTCAAATTAAATTCATTTAATATTTTTTAAAAATATTAAAATAATACCAATTTTAAATTATTTTCTTAAAAATAAAACTGGATCTCATATTGTTTTTAATTGGGTTTTAATTAAAATAATACCAATTTTAAATTATTTTCTTAAAAATAAAACTGGATCTCATATTGTTTTTAATTGGGTTTTAATTAGGTTGTGTCTGGATCATAAATTTACATACTAAGTTAACTAAGTATAATAAAATACAAAATATAATCAAATAAAGTCTTAAGAAAATCATAATCAGGTTGAACCGTCGTGCTGTGCTGTATTGAATTTTGTAACCAGAAGTAGAATTTAACTGTTTTTGTGTTTAAAATTCCATGTCATCATATAAAAATGTATATTAAAATTAATTAAAAAACAAAATTTAATACCAATTAATAAATTAGTTACTCTAATGATACTTTTAATTAAAAAAAGAGAAAATAATAGTCAGTCAATAAAACCGGTTTTGGTCTTGGGTAAAAAACCACAGATAGAGAGATCAATGGGCAAAAAACAAGCCTTATCTCATTTCCTGATTTCCTCTCTCCTCTCTCCTGCTCTTCTTCTTCTCAGCTGTCGCCCTTTATATCTTCCACCGGTCAGCGCAGCAGCAGAAGAAGAATTGTATCAAGTAGCAGTTTGAAGAATTCAAAAATGCGTCCCACAGCTACACTCTCTGCTTCTTCTTCTCTCAGTTATGGCTTTCCAATCCCTCCCTCCTCCTCCTCCACTTCTTTCACTCCAACTCCTTCGCCTACTAACTGTTATTTCCATCCCTGTACCAAGAAATTCTCGTCATTACGCTTCAAACCCAACAAACGTAACATTACTCGATCTGCAGTCTCCATCGAGAAAGAAATTCCGGAGACAGAGCGGCCCATTACATTTCTTCGTGAATCAGAAGGGGCTGACGTGAGGGCCCGCTTCGAGAAGATGATCAGGGACGCCCAGGACAGCGTTTGTGCTGCCATCGAGGCTGTTGATAAAGGAGGCAAGTTCAAGGAGGATGTCTGGTCTAGACCGGGAGGCGGAGGAGGTATCAGCAGGGTCTTGCAGGACGGTGCCGTTTGGGAGAAAGCTGGGGTTAATGTCTCTGTTGTTTATGGAGTCATGCCCCCTGAAGCTTATAGGGCTGCTAAGGCTGCTCCTGCTGATCAAAAGCCCGGCCCTGTTCCTTTTTTCGCTGCTGGCATCAGCTCTGTAATTTCTTTCTCCACTCCAATTTCAATTTTTTTTCACAGGTAATACTGTTTTGTTAACATCAATTATTAGTTTTTTCTCAGGTTCTGCATCCCAAGAACCCATTTGCGCCTACTCTGCATTTCAATTATCGATACTTCGAGACGGATGCTCCTCAAGGTATTACTTATGCCCATTGTTCTGACATTTTGTCTCCATGCTCCGTTGTTCTTGTATTTTGCTCTTGAATTGGAAGCAAAAGTTTCCCTTTTTGGCTCTTTCTTTTTTGTTCTATTTTTGTGCTCTTATAAAAATGAATAGGAAAAAATCTACTAGTTTGGACTAATGTCAAACTGGTTTTCTTGTTGGCTTAATGTGAAGATGTTCCTGGGGCACCTAGGCAGTGGTGGTTTGGTGGTGGGACTGATTTGACTCCTGCTTATATATTTGATGAGGATGTTAAGCATTTCCATTCGGTAAGTTAATGTTCAATTTTGCATTGCTGGTTCTATTTATGATATCATATCTTGCTTACAATGGTCAGCATTGTGTTATGGATAAGTGAAAATACCTGGTTTCATTACTGACTTATTTGGTGATTTAATTTGTCTGTTACGTTTCTAATTTTTCCATACGTTTGTAGACTCAAAAAAAGGCCTGTGACAAATTTGATCCTACCTTTTATCCACGGTTCAAAAAATGGTGTGATGACTATTTCTATATTAAGGTACGTGTCTTTTTTAGGTGCTTAAATTATAGTATTTTGGTGTACTTCTCTTGATGCATGGTTTTCTGGTTCTTGTTCTGCTAAAAGGCTGCACAACATATAAGGTTGCATTAATCTTCTGCTGAAGTAGACAATGAAGCTGGAAGAGACTTGTTTTATAATGACCTTATGTATTTGGGCTCATATTGGCTGTTGGTCTATGTGCAGCACCGAGGTGAGCGACGAGGGCTTGGAGGAATCTTTTTTGATGATCTAAATGATTATGATCAGGAGATGCTTCTATCCTTCGCCACTGGTATTTTGCAATGCTAACACATCTTTAGTGGTTTTATCAAGAAAAAAGGCCTACTTCCCGTGAATTCCAATTTTGCTAATTTATGCAATGTTTTTATGAACTCCAGAGTGTGCAAATTCTGTGGTACCTGCATACATTCCCATTATAGAGAAAAGAAAGGATACACCATTTACAGATCATCACAAAGCATGGCAACAATTGCGAAGGGGGCGCTATGTAGAATTCAATTTGGTACCAAAACTAGTGTTGGAGAATCTAGACAGAAATTTTAACGTAAAAGCTCTTTTATGTTGAACCTTAAATGTTCTCACACTTGCTTTTTCTAGGTTTATGACCGGGGCACGACATTTGGATTGAAAACAGGAGGTCGTATTGAAAGTATTCTTGTTTCTCTGCCACTAAGTGCACGATGGGAATATGATCATGTAAGTTTCTAAGAACTTTTGTGCGCAACTTTTTGATATGCATGATTGGGGGTATAAGATTATGAACTGACGGCAAGAGGCCTCCTTGTTTATACGCAGAAACCTGAAGTGGGAAGTGAGGAGTGGAAGCTATTAGATGCTTGCATCAACCCAAAAGAATGGATCTAATTTGTCTTTTCTTTTAAAAAAAGTTTCATTTGAGGATTGCCCTTTTTTTCCTCGTATTTATTTCCTCCCTTCTCATTTCTTGTAAGCTCGTATTTTGTTTAACAAAGTGGTTTTGCCACCGGAATTAGAACTTAGCATTCAGTTGTGTAATCTCCCGGCCATGGAAATTAATAAGAGGATCCATAACATGCATTTCAATCCCAATCTTTCTGGTTTCGTTTTTCTTTCTGTATATTGAAACTCTTAAAAAAATAAATTAATTGAAGTTGAATTTACTTTGCTGTAATTGAGTTTGGAAGTGAACCCTAAGATGGGAGATGACTTCCATGCTTCTTTCTATCATGTCACTGGATTTACCAAAACCTGGGGAGTTTTACTCAGCTCTCTGTGAAGAATGAGGATGTGCTGTCCCAAAAGAGCACAAATTTTTATCAGAATGAAGATGTAATCTCAGCATGCCCAAAAGCTCTTAACATCGATCAGCTATTCCTCGGAGCATTTTCAGAAACTCCGAAAATTTTCCAAAGACGGAAAAAAAAGATTCAAGGGAGACTAATGATTTCTATAGAAAAGGAGTGTGCGGTGCTGCAATGGGATGATTCTATAACCCGTGTTAAAGCTTCTACACGTTTATAACTTAAAGGAGTTGTCTAATGCTCTGTGCATAGTTGCTGACTTGCTTCCTCGCCTCTGTTTTTGGTAAATCTAAATTGGAAACATAAGCCATAGAACCTCCATTGAAGCAAACAGAAAAACACAACCGAATAACTCCAGATTTCACTCTAAGCAGAATCCTGTTCTTTTCACAGTTTAAGATCATCAAGTACATTGGATTTTCCCGTGCTCTTCTAAACCATGTCTAACGGTTCCAAAAATAACATGGAGTCGGAATATTAACAAAACAGCAGCAAGGTTTTGTAGCAAAAACTACGAGGCACACACCCACCACCGAAAACAGGACTAGCTCCTAATGCTCATTGGCTGCTGGATTCCAAAATCTACGGTGGTGATCAAATAATTTCTTATCCATTATTGGCATCACTGGCTGGCCAATCAAGGAACTTGTAGCCCTGGAGTGAAGGTGGTAAAAAGCTCTGGTCTGCGGTGGGATTATCCGGCGTGTAGATATAGTCCTTGCCATAGCCAACCTCTTTCATTAACTTGGTAGGTGCGTTTCTCAAATGAAGCGGCACTCCCTCGTTTTGCCCAGCTGATTCTCTAACAGCCTTCTGTGCAGCCCCCATTGCTCGATAGACAGAAATGGATTTTGGAGCCAAAGCCAAGTAAGCTACACACTGAGCAAGAATCACATTGCACTCAGGCATGCCCAAGAAATGGCAAGCTTGGTAGCAAGAAACAGCCTGGTTAAGTGCTAAAGGATCAGCCAAGCCAACATCCTCACTTGCGAACCTTACCAAACGCCTCGCAATATAAAGAGGCTGCTCGCCTCCTTCCATCATCCTCACCAACCAATAAATGGATGCATTTGCATCACTTCCTCTCATAGACTTGTGAAGTGCACTGATGAGATTATAATGCTCTTCCCCTGCTCTATCATAAGCAAGATGCTTGCTTTGAAGCGCCTCCTTGGCATCATCCAACGACACACTGGCCAGCCTCAAATCCCCATCACCTCCCACTCGAGCAGCTGCAGTTGCAGCAGAAATTTCTAAGGCATTCAGCGCCACACGCGCATCGCCATCGCAATTCGTGGATAAAAATTCAACAGCATCCTCACTCACATCAACTCCCAAACTCCCTAAGCTCTTGGACAATCCCTTGTCAGGATCCTTCACCGCGCGCATCAAGATGGTTTGAACATGGTGAGGATTTAAGGGGCTAAGCGTGAGAACCCGGCAGCGAGAAAGCAATGGCGTGACCAAATGAAAAGAAGGGTTCTCGGTGGTGGCCCCAATAAACACAATGGTACCATCTTCAATAACAGGCAAGAAAGAATCCTGCTGGGACTTGTTAAACCTATGAACCTCATCAAGAAAAAGAACTGTCCTTTTACTATTCTTGAGTTTAAACTTCCTAGCATCCTCAACAGCATCCCTAACATCCTTGACTCCACAAGAAACAGCAGACAAAGAGACAAAACGGTAGGAGGAAGAGCCCTGAGAGTTAGCAGAAGTGACAATGGCACGAGCAACGGATGTCTTACCAGTTCCAGGCGGGCCCCAGAGGATGATAGAAGGGATGCGGCTGCAACGGATAGCAGAGTGGAGGAGGGAGTTTTGGGAAAGAAGGAGGTCCTGGCCGATAACATCATCAATGGTGCGAGGCCGCATGCGTTCGGACAAGGGCTCATCATTGCTGATGGTATGATTATGAGGATTTGAGGTGGATGATGGAGAGAATACTTTGGGACGTTTAGAAGGGGGAGAAGTTGGGGTTGATAGTAGTTGGTGAGGAGGTGGTAGTGGTGCGGTGGTTGTTTGGGTGGGGGAGTTGGAGGGGGAGGAGGGTTCCTGTTTTGGTTTTGATGATGGGAAATGAAAGAAGCGGTCGAGTTTTGGCTGCTGGAATGATGATCCATTTGGGCTATTATTGGGATGAGGATGGGATGTTTGGGAGAGAATCCACTCGGTGGCTTTCACCGTTGATTTGCCGCCGGTGGCGGCCAGAGCTTGAGCCGCCAATTCACTAGGAAAACCCATGCTCAGTAGCTGCTCCATCTCCATTTTCCTTCTTCTCTCTTTGCTCTCAACGCCTGCAGATGCTATAGGATGAAGATTCGCAGTGCCTGTGCTGGCTTAGCTGCTTTTGGGCCGAAACAAAGTGACCGCCGACTGTCTGATTCCATGCCGGTTCGATCCGTGACCGAACCGCCTCTTTTTTTTTTTTTCCTTCTTCTTCTTTTCCCTAAAAATATTTGGAATTTTATAAATTTCAATTTAGCCCCAAAAATATAATATGAGGTCATCTCTTATAATGTTTTCAATTTCATCCAAAAGATAATCATCATCGGACAGTATCATTGTCACCCCTTTATTAGTAAAACATAGTTTGCCGCGAACTACTTTTTTTAACATGTGAAAAACGTTTTGTCAAAGAACGTGCATACATTGTTGACACGTTCTCAGACAGTGAGAAAATCTTTTAAAAAATAAATCAAAATGAAATTTTTATTATTTTCTTACCTTCAATATACTGTAATTTATCTGTTTCCTAATGAAATTTTAAAAATAGCAACTCAAATATATTTTTATTTAATTAAAAGAATTAATAAAGCACTATAAACATATATATTTAGCTATTAATTTAAAATTAAATATAACAAAATTAAAAAAAGAAAAAAAATCACACACTATTTTCCACCATCCTTTTCTTTCCTTTAATTTTTTCACATATCTATCGTGGACTACAGTTATGAATAAGGAATTTAAGGAATAATTAATGAGAATTAACGAGCACATGCAAATCATTTTCAAATTGGACCGACTATTTTAATTATTACAGCACAATGAATATACAAAAGGTTGAGAAAGTGCTTAATATTGATTGCATTTGGGATAAAAGTGATAAAATCAAGAGGCTTGAGAGCTCAATTGGTAAATATAACATACATTTAGGACTAAATTGATATTTACCAATTATAAAACGATACTGTGGTTAAATGTGTGACAAGTTCATTTTTCACAATTAATTTATATTAACATTATTTTTATTTTTTAAACAAAATTATTCGTAAAGTTACATCTCAATTACAAACACCCTTCCATCAGCAACCAAGCAAACACGCTACAGCGACGTCAGGAGCAGTAGGAAAGTGAAAGTGGTGATCTTACGATGATTCTCTGCTGCTGCAGAGGCTTGCTATGAACTTGATTTTTAAGATTGAATATATCTGGATTTATTTTAGGATCCAGGACCTCCTTTGCACTGAGCAATGTATTTGGTTTTCGATATCCTTTCATTAAAATAAACTAGTCTTTAAATACATTCTGAAATAATAACTACCCTGGTTATGGACATAAACCACCCCTGATAACTACCCATGACTCCTTAATAAACCTAATAATTCAATTAAACAAATACATAAAATACTGAAGCAAATACACTGAATTAAATAACATGTACTGAAATAAAAGAAAGATCCAGCTGCCACGTGTGCCACGTGTTGATCATCCCGCGTGTCTTCTTCATGCCATGTGTCGCCTAATCGTCTTCTCGAGATTCTCTTCCTCCAGCCAAGTGTCCCGCCAAGTGTCACGCGATCTCCTTCCCTTGGGATCCCGTCTTAGCTCCCTCAGCTGCCATCTGTCCCTCTCGATATCAGGCTCATAACACATAGCTGTCTTGCGGCAACGCCTTACTCTCAACAGCCACTTCTCCTCGCTATCCACCGCAAGCAAAGTGCCTGCCGGAGCTCTTTTCCTGGGCAGAGGCGCCTCTGATCAACTTGGTGGTGGTGGCATCGAAGAAAAAAGGCTCTACCCATCTCCAGCTACTGCCTTACTCTTTTGCTCTCTCCAATCACTGGCCAACTTGTTGACAATGGGCATTTCTCGTGAGCTGTTTCATTCTGCAATTCTTGCTCATGGTCTTTTTTGGATATGGGGCAAAGGGGATGGAGGCCGTCTTGGCTTTGTACAGGAGAATCCTGCTTTTCTTCCTACTCTAAACCCTTTTTTGGATTCCGTTCACTCTATTGCTTTGGGTGGCATTCGTTCTGCCCTCACTTCCACTGGCCAGATTTTTGCGTGGTTATTACTACATCCCTCCATCTATTTCCTCCAATTGCAATGTTTTCTCCTTCTTTAAAATGATTCTGAGATAAAGAAGCACATTAAGGATGTCTTTCTGACATAAAATTTGCAGGGGCTATGGTGGTTTCGGTGCGATGGGGCATTCTGTGTATCTTAGAGAACTGTTCCTTAGACTGGTGCATACTTCTTCCATCTCTGACTCAGGTATTCATTCTTTTTCTTGATTTATGCAAACAAGTAGCAACCTTTGGTACATCTCAATTGCAATTTATATATGCTTAGGAGATACATTTCCACTTATCTCGTACCTGTTTGCAAAATGCAACTGATTGATTGGCTTTTACGCTGTTTTACTTGGGGCATTCTGTGTTTAACCCTGTCATGAGCCCACGCTCACTTTTCTATCTAAATCCTGAAGTTTTAGATCGCCTTGCAATGTTATCAACAATTGTTTGCTGGATGTTCTCTCTCTTTTATATATTGCTGCTTAGATGCAAGTATCGGTTTTATTTTTCAAAATGTAGCGAAGGAGCTTCATGGAGCAAAATCATGAAATAATTGTTGTTCAGTGTTTGAAGGAAATAAAAAAAGAATAATATATATTTTCTAGTTTAGCAGAAAAACTTCTTGGAACGAATAATCTACTGAAAACCTTGCATTTGTAAGACTTGATATAAAGGATGGCACTGCAGCTGTAGTCGTCGTGTGGTCTCATACTTCTCGGGTTAATCCAAAAGACTGCTGCCATCTGTGTTGCACGGGGCTAAAATTGTGCAGGAGAATGCCCCTCAACTTGTTTTCCATTAGTACCAGTTATGTGTTATTACAGAGTTTTATTTATGCACTTGTTGATGCTGAACAATGAATAAAAGAATTAAAGTAGGAAATAAAGAAATTTTAAAGAAAGAAGCCTAGAATTAAAAGTAAGAGTAAAGAAAGGGAAAGCATGAAGAAAAGAGAATTCACTGTCATTTTTATTTAATCATCCAAAACTGTCTAGAGAAATATATAAATAACATAACTCTAAAATATCCAACTATTAGACTCAATCTATCAGTTAAAATTGTCTAGCATAAATAACTCATAAATAAAATAAAACAACGAAATAGGCTTAAATTGTCATCTTACATCGTCTCCGTTCATATACTCGTGTAATCTGCCATGTGAGTCTAATGCCCCCACCAAATATCTTGGGGTTAGAGACACTCAACTCCGTCAAGTGTAGCTCTGGATGAATTTGATAGTATTTTCAAAGATCTAGATCAATTTGTTGCAAAGTATTTCTAGTGATCAAAGTGCAATTTGAATCAGGTTAACCTACCCAATGAACTAGAAATCATTGAACCTTACCATCCTTGGTAAAAATAACTTGTTCATCCAAAATAATATCAATATTATCCTTTTGTGCTAAGGTCAAGGTGAAAGAGATAAAGGTTTCAATAAGATCATCAAGAGAGAATTGAGGTGGCATCTTAAAAGGATAATTTGAAATAGGATGTGGTTTCTGGTATGCAACTAGATCCTCAATGTTAAATGTAGAGTTAATGCCAAAATTGAGTGCTAAATCAATAACATAAGCATTTAGAATAAATCGTTGTAGCGTTTTGAATGGCCACGCACTACGTGCATGAAATTTTCAATTAGTTCCTATAAGGAACTGCTCGGGTTTGATCTGAATCACAACATAATATTCCATATTAAATTCATTATGTCATCCATGTTAATCGGTTTGAAGTTTATATTGCACATTGCTTGAATTTGCTTAAAGCTGTTCATGTTGTCTCGAGGCTTGTTATCTCAGAGATCTGTTCAACTTGGAAAAACCTCTTGCAAAACTGCTTCAAAGGTTAATATTGATAAAAATCTGAGGATGACTTGATTCAAGAATGATTAGCAAATGAGAAAAATACTGCCACAACATTTAGCTGATTAGCTCACATTGGATCTTCTGGGTTCAAGAGGATTTTCTGCCTCTGCATGTTGTATGAAATGCCTGCATTACCTGACCTCCTTGTCTCTACTGCCAAGTGGGTACTCAAAGTTTAGTTTCCTTTGAAATTACCGTGGTTCCTAATTGCTATTGAATGGATCAGAAGGCCATTTAGCCACTGAATTCTTGGATATAGAAGAGTTCTCAATTTTATTGCAGTGCTGGCACAAATGCAAGGCACCTTCATCATCGCATATAGTTCTTGCTATTGCTTTATCATACGTGTTGTCCCAGTTGAATGCACACTGTCTAGTGAATTTTTAGGTGGTTTTTATAATCAAGCAGCGCATCTATAAATACTCTTTGCTGTTACCTTTTCTTCATCTTGTCTTTAGGCATGAGGAATTGCTCCATCTCCTGAGTTAAAGTCTGCATGAGACAAATCCATGAAACTGATTGTTGTTTAGTTGAAAATGGTGTTAATTGTCCAGTCTGGCAGCGCATCTATAAATACTCTTTGCTGTTACCTTTTCTTCATCTTGTCTTTAGGCATGAGGAATTGCTCCATCTCCTGAGTTAAAGTCTGCATGAGACAAATCCATGAAACTGATTGTTGTTTAGTTGAAAATGGTGTTAATTGTCCAGTCTGGCAGTCGGAATCAATGTTGAAAATTTGTGTGATTTATTATAGAAAATAGAGAGAAAAGATAATTGGAGAACTCCTGAGATATGTTGTGTTTTTCATGAAAATTTGATTTAGTTGAAAATGGTAGGATGAGAACGTGTTTTGTGTTAGAGAATAATATAAATCATATTATGGGGCCTCACTTACAAGCTTAAGCTTTTAGGTGAGATGGTTTCTTAATATGGTATCAGAGCCTTGTTGACCCAGCGGTCACGAGTTCGAACCTCACCACCCCCATTCTATTTGATAAAAACCAAGCACAAGGTGATGTGGGCTTGTGCAAGTTTCAAGCCCAAAAGGCTTTCACTTGAGGGTGTGTGTTAGAGAATAATATAAATCATATTATGGGGCCTCACTTACAAGCTTAAGCTTTTAGGTGAGATGGTTTCTTAATATTTTGAATGTGAGCAATCACACGTTCCCTCACACACAGAGTAACTGTAAATACCATTATAATATGCCTTAGATATCTAATCACAGATGATTCCTATAGAGGAGATCCATTCACCAGTAACCCATTTTTTTGACTTATATCATTCCTCTTCAAAGCAAACTCACAACTCAATGGGCTTTATAATTGTGCTAGTAAATACTTACAATCCAGTGTGCTTTCTGATCCATAGTCCATTCATGCATTATTTTATCTCTTCTAAAGGGAAAACACTGTTCAGGTAAGTAATACACAAAGGATCTCTTTTATCATATGCATCTACTGGTTCTTTGTGAAAAAAACGTTCCTAGAATGTTCTAACTATGATATTACAAGAGTTGGAATGAATGAAGAGCAAATTGGGAGCATGATCTCGCTTTTGCTTTACAATAGTATTTGTGAAGAAACGAATATAATTAATCCCATGAAGCTTTGAGCGTGCAGCCATCAATTGTAATCATTTGATGTAGCTCCTCTTCTGATGCTAGACATGGTGCTAATGTTCCTATCTGTTGTAGCTGCATATCATCATACGAAATCATGGGGATTGTGCAGCTACTCATGCTATCATCAGTTGGCAGAAATCCGTCGTGAGAATGATCCTCATAAGTTTGCAAGTCGTATATAGGTGGAAAGTTTGAAGCAGAAAATATTTCTTTCATGCTGCCCATTTCTGATACTACTCGTTGATCATCAAAAAGCCTATTTTCTGCAGAGACTGTTCTGTAAGCTTTTTCTAGAATTGTTTGAATATATTTTCTCTGTGCATCAATTCTCTTTTGAAGATGGTGCTTTACCTATTAGGACAAGGAGAACAGAATACTCGAAAGGTAAGGAGCTTTTCTTACCCCATTTTCTTAAGACATAGAACTTGAAATTTTTGTCACTAGCCTCCAGGTTTTCTGGAATTTCTTTGGATTTACCTTTAATTGCTCATCTAAAGTCCCCTGTGCTTGTATTTGCGTTCTAAGCACTTCATTTTGGTGCATGTTCCTGATAAAAATGTTGAAGGAAACCTATGAATGAAATGATAATAGTTTCCATGGTCTAAAATATACTGGAGACTGTTTTGAGCAGAAAACACAGGCTGAGTTGCCTTTATGTACGTACTTGTCCAAGCCATCACTAAAGAATCTGGCTGTAGCAGCATCTTGTAGGTTTTTTAGATGGTCAGTTGCTGCCCAAAAGAGAGAGACTGAATTAGATTACATAACAGTACATATGCCATGAACTTCCAATTACAGGATGGATAGTAGAAGAGGAGTAGACTAGCAGCAGGAATTGAAGGATATAGGCTAGCAAGCAGAAAAAGGAGGTATGATGGAATCCTAGTTCCTTACCATCTCTAATTGCCTGTTCATTAAGATAATTCTGTGGTTGCTTTCCAAGCCGAAATTTCTGTGAACATGGTCAATAAATAAGATATCCTAAGATGGGAAAATAAGTGTAGCTGAAAATCTAGAGAAATGAAGAAGAAATTACCTGAAGGTGGCTCTTCAAATGATAAAGGGTTAGACCCTTAACCCCCATAATTCTCATAATGGCCTTAGGTGTGGCCTCTAGATTGGATTCAAACAAGGAAAAGAAAACAGGAGAAACAAAGTGAGGATCCAGGCACAGATGGTCAGTCAACAGCCAGTAACACAGGATTAATATATTATAACACTCCATGCATGCGTGATGAATTCTTGAGTGCACACACACACACACACACACACACATTTATATATATAGTACTGAGAAGAAGAGTTGATGACTAATTACTGTCTGGTCCTCCAAGCAGGGTGACAGCGTCGACAAACCGTTCGTGAAGCTCGAGAGTCCATCGGAGACGAGGCTTGGGGTCTGTTGTGATCAGAAGATGGCCGCTTTCTCTTTGAAAGCAGGGTGGCTCCCTGTCGTGTGTTTGCATCAGTGCTGAAGGCATGTTGGAATGGAAGACTGAGAACAGATGCTATATATAGAGAGGGCGATGGGAGGACAAAACAGGAAATAATGTGCGTTTTGAAGTCCTCTGTAGATCAATTATTAGATTTGCTGCAATGTATAAACGATCACAGATTTCCGAAAAATGGAAAAAGGGTTGAGGATACCTACCACCTGATTATCAAATCATATATTCTCATCTCCTGTTTCGTTTCATGGGGGGTGAAAATCGTGTTTATATCCTGTAAAGCCTTGAGAGGGAGCAATATTCACGGGCTCTTTATTAACTTTTATTTACTACAGGTAGTTAATGACCCAGGAATCTTATATTGGTTGATCTAATGTCCTGTCATTACCTATAAAATTGATTTATGAAAAGCAACACTTAATTTGATATATATATATATATATATATATAATTATTTTTTCACATCAATGATTATCTTACGCGCTTCTTTACTATTATTGACAAAAATCTGTGTAAATATGAAATCAAACTTGGAGGGCTATTGTGTTTAAGATGTTATTATCATTCACTTTATGCGATGTTATCATGCACGACCAAGTAGACATGGTCTCACCAACTTACTATTATTTTATAATAAAGAATTCTCTAATCCTTTTTTAATAATAATCAAAACTTTTTTATTTTTCGAGATGATCTTAAGAGTATTCTCTTCCCATCAAACTGATGTAATCAGAATAACAGAGATCATATATATATTCAAGGTAAAAACTTGTGATTAAAATATTTGTTTTGTTTGTGGTTTTAATTTCGAGTCTTTTGATTATTAATATGATAGCTGCTACATATTTACATAGTTGTTAACTTCAAGATCTGTGAGATTAATCATGATATACGTAACGTCGCAAGCTAACCCGTACATCATGTTAATAAAAAAAATAAAAATAATGCAAGGCATGTGGTAAAATTTGAAACTCTTACTGTGCTATTTCCAAGCTTTTCATTGTTTATAATGGAGGTTGGGGCACTAAAGGCACTAGAGGGTTTTGAATAATGCTTAGGCTTTAAGTAGCCTGCATCGTATTGGTCGAGGTCGAAACCAGGCATGTAAGATAATTTGGCATGGATCATATGGTTGATTGGCTCTTTAGTCTTTACACTTTATATCTGCCCTCTAATTGATCCGTGTGTGTATACATATATATTTTAAAAAACTAAAATGCGTTGATGTTTTACCGTGCCTCTAAATATAATATCAATGTGGATTTTAACAGTAAAATTATATTTTTATACTTTGATCTGAAAATTTTAACTGGGCATATTTTGGACATTTCTAGAGGATCCATGTAACATTTATAGATTGTTTGGGGGTGTCGTAATCTTTTTTGTTTTTATTTGCACAATAAAACTATCTATTTACACCTAAGCGCCAGCAAAAGGACGAAGGCTGGATGATGATATTTTTGATTTTTTTTCTTAAATTGAACAATATAATTACTCCTGTGCCGCTAGGTGAGGCACGGATTAGGCACTGGAGGCGAGGACAGTGTAGAGTTTTCACATTTTGTGCACAAAGAAACTACTTGACTATCCTAAAAAACGACAAAAACGAAGGTCTAATGCTGGGGGCATGATGGTACTTCCACTCCCGGTGTTTTCATGGTTATCGCTTGGTCCAAGGTGTTTAGGCAATTTGATTTTTTTAAATTATTTTTCCCAAGGGTTACGCAGGCATGCCGACCGGACGCGCCGTCAGGTTTCACGTGCACGCACCTTTCAGGAGGTGTGTGCGGTGTCCGTTGGTGGTTGAAAATGTCTAGTCATTGTGTCTACATGCGCATCGCTATGTGCTCTTTCTCATAATGGTGAGCATGTCGTTGTACGGAGAGCGCAGGAGCACCGGGTCGTTAATATGTTAATGTTAAAACTAATTCTTTTAAAACAAATATTATTTCAAAATATTTTATTTTTTATAACCCATCTATATCTTACTGAAACAATTCTTATAACCACTAGGAAATTGGCATAGTTCGGTGCGTGACTAATATCCATTATTTATTTATTTATTTATTTATTCATCCATCCATTAATTTTTTTGGTGTCATGCTCATGATGGGGTCATACATTTCTCGCTCGATAAGATATTTATTGACTCTGTACAATAAATTTAACGTATATATGGAACAACAGCAACACCAACAATTTGCGTGACATCAATATATCACTCTTTCTACAAGAGCTGAAAAACATCACCGTGCTGAACAGTGAAGAATCTCTTTTTATAAAAACTTATCTTTTAGATTTTTTTTTCTTTCAATTTGCGTGACACACTATAATTTATTTTAGTTTTTTTTATTTAAAAATGTTATCCTGAAATGCTTATCATTAGTGTCAAAAATAAATGTTTTATCATTAATCTAAGAAATACATATTTTATCCCTAGTTTTTATGGGTTTGGTGGGTTAAGTTACATCTAACATGTTATTTTATTTTATAATTTTTTAAAAAGCTAAATCATGTTATTTATTGAACTTATCGAGTCTACAAATTAATTTTAATTTTGAACTGAATAAAAAATATATTGCTTCTTTTACGATTTACTCATAACCTTATATATATTTATTTATTATCGCTTAATTATAACATACCAAAACTAAATATTACAATGAAGGCAAACCAGAACCAAAGCAAATCATTTACCCCGAAAAATTACAAAAAAAAAAAAGAAACTAAAATATTACCATGATTTATCACCAAAAGTTTCCTTATTTGATTTAATTTAATTTGTTACTGCTGTATATATGTGGCAAGAAATTAAACTATTACAAATTGTGAATATATTATGTATGCGCGCGCATGTTATGATCACCCATCAATCGATGTTGTTAAGGTATGGATCTTCCATGGCTGAACGCCAAGCATTGCGACTCCGGCCTTGATAGCTGCTCACCATCGCTGGCGGCGGGGCACCCCCTGAATCCTACAGGTGGAACCATGCAATTATACGTCAAGCATAACGACACCGTATCTGGCAATCCCAACCCTGCTTCTAATGGAAACCCTGTTATATAGTTATGTTGCAAGTACAATGTCTTTGTGCTGCCTCCATACACATTCTTCGCGTACTCCTCCGGGACCCTCCCCGTCAGGCGGTTGCTATTCAAGAACAGCGCCTCCACCGCGGCCAGAACCGGTGGCAACTCACCAGTCAGGAAATTGTGGCTCAAATCCACGATTGATCCCTCGGCGTACATTAATGGTGATGGTAATGATGATGGGACCCCGCCTGATAAATTGTTCCGTTGTAAGAACAGTGAAGAGAGGGCGGGCCTGAAGAGAGAGGAAGGTATGGGCCCACTGAACTGGTTCATGCTTAAGTCAAGATACTCTAACTCCGATAACGATTGTAGCCCGTTGAGTGGGCCCCACATCATGTTGTTCGATGCTGACAAGTAACGGATCGTTGACGGCAGCCTTAACGGCAATGCCCCTGTTAAACGGTTGCCTTTCAAATCCAAATGCAGGATCTCTGCTGACACGATTCTTGGCAGCTCGCCGGATAACTGGTTTGAAGCCAGAATAATGACTTTCAACTGAGCCAGCTCGGTGAAGAGACCCGGCGGGACTGTCCCGGTGAGCTGGTTGTAACTCAGATCGAGAGTGTGTAAGTTGGCGAGTGAGGACAGTGAACTGGGTATGGAGCCTTTTAAGCGGTTGTTGGTTAAGGAGAGAACTCGGAGGTTTCTGAGCAGACCCAGTTGAGGAGGGATAGTGCCAGTGACGAGGCCAGGGTAGAGGACGAGTTGGGTTAACTCGGTGAGGTTGGAGACGGAAGGGCAGAGGAAGCCGGCCAGCCCACGTGAGTTAGAAAGACCAGTGCCGAGTGTGAGAGTGGTGACTCGGCCGAGAGAGCAAGTGATGCCAGAGAAGGTTGAGCAGGGATCTGGTGCGGTGAAGTCCCAGGTGGCGAAGAAGTTTGAGCCTGGAATGTCCGTGAGGCTTTCTTTCACGGCTGCCATTGCCGCCATATCACCGCTGCTTATCTTGTTCTGGTCTTGCTGATGGGAGGGGCGACATGCGTTGACCAGAAGCAGTAGCCGAAACAGGAAGAGAGTGAGTGGTTTGGCCATGATGAGCAGAAAGCGATTTTTAATCAATCTGCGTGAGCAGAACACAAAAGAAAGGAGGCTACTGCCACTGGGTACTTTCTTGATGGAATAAAGGAGCAAAAGGTGGTGGGTTTGCAGGGAATTCAGCGATCGATTCAAAAACTCCAGAGTTTGGGAGGTGTTCGAGGTTTTTACAATGGGGACAGATCGACTAGAGAGAGAGAGAGAGAGAGAGAGAGAGGAGAGGGGTGGGATGGGGTGTGTGAAATAAGTGGGTTAGTGGTAGTGTCTGTATTTGTGTCGAGGTTTTACGTTATGTAACAATGGCGAACAGCTTGATAAGTGATTGCTGGATCAAATTACTTGTATTGATCATTGACATGATGAGTTTGTCTAGCCTTTGGTGGTGGTGATATTGAAGTAGCCTTTTCAATTATCTTGTTGCTGTCAAAGTATTAAACTATGTTAAACTCAAATTCTAGATTACAAATTAACTGATATAGTTTAAAATATTTTCATTTTAGTTTTTAAAACTAAAACAAAGTTTTTTTTTTTTTTAAAAAAAAAAGTCAAACAAGGTTGTACTCAGTTGATAATGTTGGTGGAAATGATGACGATAACATTTTATCGGTAATATTATAAGCTAAATCCTGATGAAAAATTTATTTTGGTATTTTCATATGAATTGGTTGGTAGTGAATTGTCTATTACTTAGTAATGATATTATTTAATTGAAAAGGTTTTTTTTATTAATCAATGTTAGTATTTTGTAGATACCATTACAGGCAATGAGATTCAAAAACCTATGAATATCGATGATGTGATATTGATTCTGATAGAAATACCGATGAAATTACCAGTAAATATATCTCATCGGTCATGCTGTTGATAAATACCAATGAATTTACAGGCGAAATTACAATGAGATTTAAAAATCTATAAAATACAATAATATGATATTGTTATCGATAAAACTACTTATGTGACATTGTTACTGATAAAACTACCAACAAATATATTCTATTAGCAAATCCATTGATAATTGTTTAATTTATGACCTGATCATCGATCCTCCTCTTCCCCCGTTTTCTTTCCCCTTCTTCCTTTTGTATTGTTTTCTTTACAACCCCCACTCACCATTTTCCTCTAATTTCATCACAGTTCAACCTCTCATAATAAATTCAACAACCACAACATTTAGTTTATGAACACACATGTTCTCATTCGATATTTTTTAGGATTTTTCATTTTAAGTAAGCAAATCTATCATTTTTTTTAAAAATAATTTTAATATCTTAATTTTTTCCATATATTTTTGAGGTATATTGATTTTGTTTGGGTGTTTGTTGTTTTTTTATAGTTTTTTATCATATAAATTTATGATGTGTACATGTTAGGATTTGATGTAGATTATGTAACATTATCTCTGTTTAGGTCATGTATTTAATTAATATATGATTATTATACATAAGGTTGATATAAGTAATAGAGGATCATTCATGGATGTATCGTGAATAACCCCAATAGTTGTGTAGGATAGATTATTGCAATGGGTTTAAGATTTTATTAACTACGAAATATCTAATCCAAGAAACATTAGTGGAGGTGGAAATAAATGTTCAAGTAGCAGGTGCAAAAACAAAAATATAGTATAAACGACACTAGCAATTTTCATTTTTTTTTTCAAATACAGTAATTTAATTTTTTATTTACTAACAAATAATTAATTTGTACCGTATAGGTTGCATGATTTCAGGTACAAGGTGTAGAAAAAAATGCACGAGTAAGAAAGCTTTCAGACTAGAAGAACGTGGTAGTCTGAAAGTTTTTTAGACTGCTATACATCTCAAAGTCAATATGGGTGTGGATTACATTGAGCACGTGATGATTGAGCGTTTCACACGATGCTCACGTTCAGGTGCATAGAATTTGCACCGATGTTTTCTAGGTTCCATTACCTCGCACACTGACGATTCCGTGTTGTTCGTTTCATATGCAAAACAAATGATAATTTTGTTATTAATTATACTATTTTTATATATATTTTTTCCTAATATTTGTAACTGATAGCATTTTTTCTTGTAGGCTATGAGTCTTGGACGCGATCCATTACCGGTGGAATTACAGTCAGTTTTTCTATTGGTAAATTTACAATCAGTATCTTTTCGGGCAGATTCAATTCCGATGGAATCACTGATGAAAAAAATTACTAACGAGAGTTTTACTGACAAAAGATTTTTGTCTATATGGTTGTCGGGAAAACAATTACTGATGAAAAATACTTTAGAATATTGACGGAATTTTTAGTGGCGAAACAGTCAATTCTAGTTGTGATTATTAAAAATAAATATATAAAAATTTGGATGAATTGAAATTGGAAATTCAAATTTCTTAGCACGCACAACCTAAAAAAAAGAAATCTTGTTTTTTTTTTTTTGTGAATATATTAAAAGGGAGACAAAAGGGATTTGAACACAAGTTTGACCGATCAATCAGTACGTTAAATATAAACAACGGAAAGACAACGGTCTAAATTCTTTGAATTAATTAGCCATGGGCATCAGTAGATTCATGAATAAATTATTGTGTGGATTTGATTAACGAAGAGAGAAGGGAGGTGGTCAGCACATGGAGGTGTTTGCTACGCGTGCAACTAGTGGGCCCACAGATTTAATCTGGTGTTTATTAAAACTGGATTATTTTTTTAGTGTTTTATAAATTAATTTGAAAATCAATTGCTACCATATTCCTAAACACTCACTTTAGATCCACAAGTTAACATTGATTTATTTAATTAATCAATATTTTTTTAGATGATAATATTTTCATTAAAAAACTGAAATGATGATTTCTTAAATAATTTTTAAAAAAAAAATCATTGTTCTAAATTTATAAAGAGATTCATGAGTTTGCTCCTCCTGTGATTATTAATATGATGATCATTGAAGACTTATACAGTTATTAACTTCAGGACCCATTAAAATTAATCGAAATACATACAAACTGATCTGGATCTCACGTTAATAAAAAAAACTTATCTTGAACTTGTTTTAGAGTAAGCTGAATATTTATTTTCAATATGTGTAATTATATATATATATATATGTAATTTAAAAATTAACAAGCACATCCGATGTGTGAGAGTTTTATTTGAACTTGCTTAGATTACAAGGGAAAGAGGCAGTGCTAGCTTTTGGATCTGCGATGTGGGATCCCTGTGAGCGAATCTATTCGACAGATTGATGAATGGCGTTGCGTGACATTACAGTTTGAAAGATTCCCCTAGCTAGAAATTAAAATTATCTATTTTTTAAAAAAACGGTAGAAAAAATAAAATTTAAACAAATAATATTTTGACAGCAATGCGGAACACAGAAACTGTAGAAGATGAGTGGACTGTCGAGTCAAAGCAATTGTACTACTGAGCTGACCATCGTTGTTTTGATCACATACATCATGGACCATTGTCTTTTATGCTCCCCACGTCATAGCCGTCTCCTGTTCCCCCTCGTGGGTCTGTCTCGGATAGGACCTGTTTGGGAGAGTGATTGCGGTAGTTTTTTAAAGTGCTTTTCGTGCTGAAATATATTAAAATGATTTTTTTTATTTTTTTAAATTTTTTTTTATATCAACGCATTAAAATGATCTAAAAAAACCCAAACATATTCATTTAAAATAAAAAAAATTGAATTTTCTGAAAACAACGTTTCAAACGCCGTCCCAATTGGGCACTAAAAAAAGTAACAATAATTGATGGTGCTCTGTGGATTGATCGATGCGGATGTCATCTTAATTTTCTTTTTAAAAAAAAAACAAAAATGTTATTTATTTATTTTTATTAAAGTATATCAAAACCATATAAAATATAATTTTAAAAATAAAAGATTAGAAACCCCATCCAATCATATAAAACAAACACGGCCCCGACTTTTGCTTCAACAAGAAGTTGTCCCGGTATTTAATATTTAATTAGATATTTTCACTTTTTTTATTTTAGATTTGCTTGCCCTTAATTAATTTCTTTCGGATGCATTATTGTCGATATGAATGGCATCCTTCAAGATCATTCAAGAAGACTTAATGAAGGTTTGTAGTGTGGTTGAAGTTTGTTTTTAAAGTATTTTTCATTCAAAAATACTTTAAAATAATATTATTTTTTTATTTTTAAAAATTATTTTTTATATTAGTATATAAAAATAATCTAAAAATATTATTTTTTTATTTAAAAAAAATCAAGTTTTTTCAAAAATAATTTTTAACCACGACACGCTCGTTAATCTTTGATCAAGATATAAACGGATCCGAGGAAATCTAATTTTATCATAAAAAAAAAAAAAAAAAACTTTTTCTTCAACGGAGGGCCGGTCCTGCTTCTGTTGACGTTCATGAATAGTATACTGGGCCGTGGGTTTTCTTTTAGTACAATACAGTAATGGACTGAAGGCCCAAACAGAAAACAAGATCTACTTAACAACGTTTGATCTACTTAACAATACAGTAATGGACCGAAGGCCCAATATTAATGATATTCCTCACGAGTTCAAAGCAAAATCATCACGGTTGTACGTGTCTACGACAAAAATGAAGCTAACAAAATCAAAACCATGTAATCTGAAACTTCCAGCAGCAAAACATACAGATATGGTACACATTCTAGTTAAACGAGAAAAGTTTTGACGTTTGATTTCTATCCGTTGACTTGGACAAAAAACCCCGAATGTTCTTTGCCTTCTTGTCTGCCAAAACCACAATCCCATCATTTCACTTGTTTCATTGAGCTTTCGGTTTCTCAATCTTCACGAATGGAAGAGCACCCATAAAATGGACCACTCTGGGGGACCATCCTCGTTGCTGAGCGCGGCAGAACATCAAGAATGTGTTTGCAAGGTATGAATTGAAACCCATGAACACATGCCACAATGCATGGCCCTGCGGGTTTACTGGCCAACTCGATATCTCGTTGCAGAAAACACGGTCGAAAAGCCAGCAAAAGGTGCCGATGAGAAGAGCGGCGATGTACATCTTGGCAAGCCGCCTAGCAGAGGCATCCTGTGTGTAAATGTAGTACTTGTACATTCGAGGGACGCAGAGGAGGCAAAGGATCACATAATGCACCCTGAAACCAGCTCCAAAACGCACCACTGAATGGACTGCAGCAAAAGCAGCACCATACAGAAAGAGGAAGATGGGCATTGTACTGCGGTAGTGCCAATCTGGTGAGTAGAGGATGTACAAATACAGGAGCATCTCCCATACCATAGGGGTTTCATCACTCTGCTGTTGCCTGGAAATAAATTCCAACCATCATCTTCAAGCATGAATCTCAACAATAAAATACATTCCTGGAAGTTCAGAATCCTCTCTCTTTATAGATAAGCATATAAATGTGTAGAAAGATAGAGAGGTTGTTGACTGAGGGCTGTCATTTCTAAGAGTTAGTAGATTGTATTCCAACGAGAATATGAATGCATTGCACTAAGCCTGCAGTAATGGTGGATGTAAAAGAGAAAGCACCGCGGAGCTTTTAACCATTTTTATCTTAGGCACGCAGACCTCTTTTAGCCAGTCATGGCTACTATCAAGAAAGCTATCTGTTTATAGGTGGACGACCGCCAAATGATTTCAAGAGAACTTGGAGGCTGGAGCAAAACAGATACTTCCACCCTGAAGAAAATTTCTAATCAGTTTCTATCCATGCATATAACTCATGTAAAAGGGACTGTCCTATAAATTTCTTCACATTCCAAAAATTTCCCTCAAATGCTACAACAGAATTTCGGCATCACTCAATCAAACATCATCGAATACTTTAAGAGAGAGGGGAGAATAGGAGTTGACTCCTCCTGGATATAGAAAATAACACCAGTAATACAACACAAACATTTCTCACATGGTTAGTCACACAAAAGTTCACAGCCACCGTGGCTCCACAAGTTCAGCTCGTAATGAGCTCTATCTGTCTCGCAATTAACCCTACTGATGTTTACAAAACACCTGTGCTTGAATCCTTTTCAGCTCATGCATGGATACAAAAGAGGAAGGGGCCTTAAGCGAACAAAAAGCAAGCAGCCGTTCAACTACACCGACGAGGACAAAAAAAGAAGAAGAAAAGAGTAGAAATGGAGTACTGCTATAAATTATGCATTTAAAATATAAAACCCAACAGAAAATAAAAACAAATCGAATCGAGTTTTATGTAGTTGGGAAACCCCGAATAAATTCCATAACTTTATGCATTGCGTTGTATTGAGATTCTCATTTTATTAAGTTATCATAAATATAAAATTGTTGAGTAAGAGATGGAGGGTAATACTTACAAACGTTGCAAAGTGGCGTGGAAAATCATGCTACCAATAGCAAGAATCATGTTGGATATGTGAAGAACACTAAATCTCTTCTCAAACCGTTGCCTCAACGCATTTATGAGTCCCACGAGTGCCAAAACAATGCATGGAATGTTAGAAATGGTGTTGTGAAACTCGGCAATATAGGAAGAATAGGCATAATTCTTCTCACAACACTCTGTCGTGGACGTTACAGGACCCCAGAAACTCGATATTCCTCCTCCAGCCATTCTCGTCAAAACCCTTCTACTTCAAGAAGATTGAGCAAAATCCCTGTTACCAGATCAAGTGCCTGCAGATTCAGCAGCCCAGAAGATAAACAAAGATTGTTTTTAATTCTCAAAAATAACAATAACATACAATCCAATCCCATTACTTAATCCTAATAATAATTCAGAATCAATACACAAATCAAGCATCTTTTAAAAAAAATAATAACTTTAGGTGGTTAAAAGCAAGAGGAGGAGGATGGTGTTGCTGATGAAAGCTGCAAAATAAATAAGTTAATAATCAGGGGAGCAGGGCAGAGCAGCGGAGAAAGAGGGTAAGGGGAGGGAAGGAGAGGAAGATACTCTTTTCTGCATTTCGAGGCAAAGGGTATTTATAAATTTTATAGGCACGAAGGGCCAAGCCGGCAACCGCAGCGGTGGCAGCACGGCCAAACCTGGAAGATACCCCGCTCCTTCACTTCCCTTCCTTATGTTTTGTTTTCTAGGACAATGCTTCAAATTATTATGACACTCTCAATTTTGTAAATTAAGCTTAATATATAATTGTTTTTCATAAACTATTTAGATTTTTCAAACCATGATCTGTGATAAAAGGAAAAAATAAAAATAAAAATCTGATGAAAATATCATTGAAAAACTTTGAGGATTTTGAAATAAAAATCTATTTGATTATAAATTTGATATCTTTTAGGTTTGTTTTTATTATTGGGATTTATGCCCTTTTAAATCTAAGATTAGAAAGTTGATATTTTTTTAATTATTTTTGTGATTTTTTTGTAATGATATTACAAAATATAAACAAATAATTTATTTTTAATTATAATTCACTTTTTAAAAAAACATATTGTACCGCGTTCACCAACACACTTGACTGGTATTGGAAGAATATTATTAATTCTTTTAATTATTTTTTACATTAAAATAATAAACAAGATAATTTAAAACTAAACAAAATCATTTTTTTTTATAAATACAGTTGGATAAAATCCAATACTAATTAAATATCTATGACTCAATCATGTAGAAAAGACTTTTCGATATTTGAGTGGGTCCTATGGCTTTCGTCCTATAGCGCTCTTCCCTCTATTCTGAACACTTAGAAATCGAGGCTGTCGATAGATATTATTTTATTTTATTTTAAAAAAATGAATTTCTTACAAATTAAATATTTGATGTTTTTATTTATTTATTTTGATACACTAATATTAAAAATATATTTTTTAAATAAAATAAAATTTTAATATATTTTTAAATAAAAAATAATTTTAAAAAAACTCCGAAACAGACATTTTGTCCGCAGCTTTGATGGCTGGCAATTACGTGGGCCTCGCGCATCACTTGCCACCAGCTAAAGCCCACGTTCAACATCTCTAGCCCACTCCTTTGAGCCCACTAAATACAATTCTAACTTGATGTGCATCGAATACAGTACATTGATTATGGGTTTCATGATACTTTTTAGACTCCGTAATACATCTATTTTTCAAAATTACAAGATTTGTTTTTTTAATATATAAATAATTTGTGATGAAAAATGAATTAAAGTAAATTATAGTTACGTTTTTAGAGAATGAAACAAATCATATTTTTCAAATAAGAGAGGTGGTATAATAAAAAAGGTTGAAGATTTTAAATTTTGATTAAATTAAAACTTTTACTTGTTTTTAATTATAAGATTTTTATTAAAATTTTATTCTAATCATAAATTTTTAAGACTTATATATAAGTTAATATTTTTTAAAAAAACATAAATTAATTCGTATAAATTATACCATACAAAACCTTGATTAAATTAAATTATTTATTGGACGGTTTATTGAATTTTTCTTATATTAATATTTATAGTTTAATAAATACAATAATTTCAATAATTTTATTTATAGCTTCTACCTTTTAGTTTTCAAAGATAATTAAAATATATATTTTTAATAATTTCCTCAAACAACTCGTTCTTTTATCCTAGCTTTTTAGAGAAAATAACAAAATGCTGCCTAGGTATTAGATGATTTCAAGATTTAAACTTCAAAAACATAAATTTTTAATAACTAAACAAATTATTATTATTATTATTATAGCTAAACAACTAGATTTTTTATGGTGTTTCAATGGTAATAAGGTTAATATATTTGTTTAATTGCAAATAATTAAGTTCATTGAACGTGGACAGGAAGGAATTATGTGGAGTGATTAGATTCATTGAACCTGGACATGCATCCTATACCTTTTCCATGGCTTCCCTAATTAATTATTTCTCACCAATAATACTCCATGCGACTATTTTCCGCATCCCAAAATTACAAGTCAAGTCAGGTAGTGTAGATGGACCCCACAATTCAGAGCTCCTTCCAAATTATGGCATTAGCATGGCCTCACCATGAAATATTTTTGGTCAATAAATTCAGCAAGCCAAGCTAAATTGGGAGCCGATGGACGTTAATACTCGTATCATGAGCACATATATTTATTATTCCCAAAACAATCTAAATTACACCCTCATGCTTATTGAATTTCTTGATATTTTTATTTTTATTTTTATTTTAAATTAAGTTTTTTTGATGTTTTTAGATTATTTTTATGTACTGATTTAAAAAATAAAATAAAGATTATTTTGATATATTTCTAAACAAACACCATTTAAAAAAAAACTTCTACCACAATTCTAAATAGACACTTACATTCCTCTTGATATTGCGGCCCAAACTAGATTTTAAATTTTTGTTTTGATTAAAATTAATTTTCATGTTTGTAAATTATTTTGATATGAATGTGTTTTTTATAAAATATTATTTTGATGTATTTAAGAATAAAAAAATACTTGTAAAATCAATCAATATCGTCCTCTCGAATACCCTTTAATATAATGTATATCATGCACGATATTATTTCATCCATTCAATTAAGCTTAGTATTTTGCCTTTTCTTCTATGGATTTGATTCTCAAAATTAAACATATTTTAAATATATTCTTAATATAATTTTAAAAATACAGTGGCATATCAGTATAGTGCACTCATAACAGCTTTATATGCTAGTCACGGGATAAAATATCAGTGCCATGCGCATGCAATGAGCAAGCATTTTTGTTAAAACCCAAGTTAGAAACTTTTTAATTAATTAAAAAATAATTTGGCTATTGGAGAAGCATTATTCAATTCAAATCCATGGAAAAACGCACGTGCTTAACTCCAATTGATCATGAACTCATAAATTGTAATTAAACGTACAAATCCCATCAATTTAATAAACTTTTTGAACATTAACCTTTTCAAGTGAACAAAGCTGGAGAGAAAATACATGCAGAATCCAATGGCTAAGCATGAACCTAGACTCCAGTTAGCAGAGAGATTCATCGAAGGCTAGCATAATAAAGTCCGCATACATAGACGAAACTGTCGTGGTCCCCACCTGTGACCTTCTCTTTCCAGTTAATTACTGTCTAGCCTCTTGTATATATATATATATATAAGCGTGTCTGTGTGATTATCATCATAATATCGACATCTTTCTGCCATTTACAGCACCATGTCGTCATCTCGATTTACACCATCCTGATCTTCTTTTAGGTCTTAGATGAAAGTTAACCTGTAGACGTTTAGCCCTTTTCAGATTCGGTGTTTTCTAGACATCTAGCTGCTTCAATCATTCTCAAGAAAAGCGCAGGTGAAGAGAATATATATATAGAGAGAGAAGGGTGATTGGATTTATGGATTTATATAGTGGTGAGACAAAAATGGCTAAAACCGGTCCGGTGAGGTTCAAGAGGGTGGCTGCAGCTTTCAACGAGGCGTCTCGGGCTACTAGGCTTTGCGAGAGTAGTGGGAGCGAGCACTACTCTCCTGACAGCAATTCTGCAGATCTCTCCGATCTTGTCAATTCTTTTATCGAGAGAGAGTATGCGGATCAATTTAGAGCCGGAGGAGATGATGGCAACGAGAAGGGAGACAATAATCTTGCTCATCAAGATCAAACGGATCATAATCGTCCACAATCAAAGAATAATATTGATCATCTTGATCAGGACCCCGGGGATATTTGCTCTTTTTCTGAAACCAAGGATATGCTGGAGAGTTTGCTAGGTATCAGTGAAGAAGATGGTGATGGCAATGACAGGCAAAAGATTCGAAAAGAGACAGAGGTTGCTTGTGGGATCATAGGAGAAAGATCCTCATTGTCGTCCCACCTCGAATTTAAGCGTGGATTGATGTCTCATTTACGTGAGCGAGGCTTTGATGCTGGTTAGTACATCTTACCATTTACGAATAGCAATTGTTGCAGAATTCTCACAGTAATATAGGGGTTTTGTGATCAGAAATCACACACTGTTCTTATTTAATCTGTTCTTGTATGTGAATGACTCAGGTCTGTGCAAATCAAAGTGGGATAAGTTCGGGAGGCATCCAGCAGGAAATTATGAGTACGTAGACGTGAATGTTAGTGGAAAACGCTACATTGTTGAAGTTTTTTTAGCAGGGGAGTTCATAATTGCTCGCCCCACCAGTAATTATACTGAGTTGCTTCAAGTTTTTCCACGAGTTTACATTGGGAATCCCGAGGCGGTTAAGAAGATTGTGAGATTAATGTGCAATGCCATGAGAGAATCAATGAAGGGAGCGGGAATGCCTGTAGCACCTTGGAGGCGATATGGGTATATGAACGCAAAGTGGTCTGGTCACTACAAGCGGACAACGAATGAAGTTTCAAGTAGAAGAAAGGGAGCAAAATCTGATCGCGAGGTGAGTTATGCAAAACGAGTTGCTGGTTTCGAGCCTTTGCCTGTGAGAATTTACCATTGCAAAGATGATTTGGCAAGGAAGGGTGGTTCGGGAGTCAGCCATTTGACTGCTGCTTTCAGAAGCGATGGCATTGATATATAGGTTGCTTCAATTTGGAAGCTTGCTAGCACAGCCCTAATTCCAATGGCGGAAAGCAAGGGCCACTAGCTAGTAAATCAAGTCTGGTTTTGTGCACTGTGTATAGGGAAATAATTGCCTCCCTTTGTAATAGTTAAAGAGGGAGGTATTTAGGTTTGAAAGTGATTGAATTGGAGGTGGGATGAATACAAATGGACCCTTAATTTTGCTTTCTACAAAATCATTATTCGAATGTTGTTCAACGAGGTGCAATCTCTGCTGTTATGGAGGTATATTACACCAAAAATTAAGCAGGTTAAGCAGGCAAACATCCACACACACACACACACACACACACACACACACACACACATATATCCAGAAATGGCAAATTTGTTTTGATTTCAATATCACTTGATGATGATCGACTGATAATTTATAATTTAACGGAAATACAGAGTATTCCCGTCGTCCATTTGAAGAATGATACACCAAACCAAATTTGTTTGGCTGTGAGAAGACGAATGAATCGTTGTATTAACGATGAGTTCATCGAGTCAATCAACCACCTTGACTCGATGATTATCAGTTATCCATGCCTCCAACTTTTGATCTGCAGGGTCGGGTTTTTTTGTTTCTCCGGTGATGTACTCAGCCTTGTTACGATCACCAGTTCGCATCTCCATGAGCTGGGATCATAATGAGTGTAATTCTACTTGGAAATGCAGAATTGTCTTCATGGACTACGATCTGTGGTGTCGGAGTGGAGGTAGGCAAGGTGGGTGCTGCTGAATTGGTTTCTTCGTAGATGATGAACAGTAATAATAATAATAATAATAAAATTGAAATACATTATGTAGTATATGAAAGAAAAGAAAGAAATACGATAGAAAAAATTCTTAAAAATGCTCTGATACTATATAAAAAATGATATATCACTGTATTGGTTTTCGTCTTGTTACAGGATGAATTTACAGAGAAATACACCAATTGATCCTTTACTCTCAATAAAGAATTACCCTAAACTCATGGGATTACAATCAAATTTCCTAATATTTATCCTGATAATAGCTATTCTAAACAGGAAATCCAGCTCATGTTGACATTACCATAGTCTGTTGACGATGCTAGGAGCTGTAAAACCTGAAAGTTGATTGCTGGCCAAGTTTGATCCTTTCAAGCTTAGAAGATTTCCAGTCAGTTCTAATAGCTGATTCATCTGTGGCGATTTATACCAGTCCAGTTGCAGACTAGAGCACTCGAGCTGGACCAGGTGGTTGCTAACTGGTTTAGTGAATCATCATTAGTGAGGGTCTTTCAGGCCAATAATAGCTGATTCATCTGTGGCGATGTTGTCATTGCAACAGCTAAGATAGCCATAGTTAAGTTATGATATGACAAGCGATCCTATCTCTTATCTCCTCTTTTTTCATTTTTCTTATTTCTGTTTTTTTTTGTTTTATTTTTCTCCGTAAATAACAACCACCTCTTTTTATTTATCACAAATCAATCTCTCATAGCAAAAATTTGACCACTCTGATATTCATGTTATGAATCATATATATTTTTTTTTTGTATTCCCACATTAAGTAGACAAAACTAGTTATCTTTTGTTTTGACTCGTTTTTAAAATATGTTTTTAGTATTTTAATGTGGTATATATGATTTGTTTGTGTGCTTATTTGTTTTATAATTTTTTCCATAAAAAACTGTTGTATGATTATGTGATTTGTATATTTTAAGGTTCGTATGAGATTTAAAAAATTATATTTGTTTGTAATTTGATGAAATTGATTTTGATTTTGAAACTTGAATGTTTTGTAATGAAATAAATAGTGACTTATTTAATTGGTACATTGTATATTATATTAATTTTATTGTTAAGCTGAGAAATTGGTTCGGCCTGGGTGGTTGACAGGTAAAGCTGGGCTTTGCCTCCCTTGCCCCTCTTCTGCTTCGGTTGAGTCTGGTTCGGCAAATTGCAGCCCGTCACATTCCATGTTTAATAATGCAATTAGAGGCATCTTTTTCAACATATTTATATCAAAACCATTTGGAAATAATTAAAAACATTCAAATCCTGATATCTCACCATAACTTGACGGCATGATACAATCAAGGCTATCATCTTCTGTCCGATGGAAGACAGCATAAATTGTATAGCAGGTCTGTAATTTTTAGCAAGGCAATCATCACGATCCAGAAAAGGCAAAATGCCTCCTTATATTCTATACCCTTATTTTAATGCTGGTTCTCTCAGAGTATAGTTTATTAAAACTCGATTGAACGCTAGAAATAGTCCAACAGAGTAGTTTGAAAGTCCTGTAGCCTAGCTTTGCTGTCTCAAATGAACAAGATTTAGGGTAAACTTTCATTTTCGAAGGTGAATTTGTGTAAATTTGATACTTTTTTGGTTTCAACATGAACAAGAACAACTCGTTCATCTTCTGGGATTTATAGATTTCAGCTTAATTTCAGGTAACGATGATGATTTCTGAGAAATTCTAGGGGGCATATTTATTCACCGGTCATCAATAATGTTAAAATGTCATTTCAAAATGTTGCTCCACCACTTTGTGGATTCCTTGAATCTCAACAGGCCTATACAGCAGCCACCACCCCTCCTCTGGGCTGCTCTCTTCCACCAAGGAATGTTTCAGTGTTTCAAGATCCCATGGAAAGCTGAACTATACAGGCATGATTATATCGAATCACAAACAGAGTGGCCTAATATTGTTTTAACACGCTGGTTTTGTTCAAGGTTTCGATCAAATCATGAAAAAATAACAAAAAGAAGAATAAATGTTGTCACGGATAGACGCTAACTGCTGGGAAATTCGAAGCAGAAAGCCTGGAAAGTGACGATTGAATGATATAAGAGAAGGGTCTCTGAAAAAGGCTAAACCCTATGCCATTTCCCTCTTCTCTCCCTCCTCTTTCCATCTGCATCTGGAAAGTTAAAAAAAAAAGACAGAAAATAAACAAAACAAGAATAAAATGAAAAGGAATGTGAGAAGCTCGGTAAGCAGATCTATCGATCGGAGATAGAAAATCAATCTCACACAACAGCCGGCCAGTTAGCTTCTCAGCCAATTAGATTGATATAGCTACAGCCACTTTGGCAATTCAAGGAGAAGGCTATTTTTTTAACACCTCCCCTTGGTACATGTAGCCTAGCCCTAAACAGCTGGTATAATATAATACAAAAAACATGAACGAAAGAAAATGATCAAGGGAAGGAGATCAAGCAGACCCAGAAGAGAAAAGCTGTGAATGTGTAGATGAAACCCTAGTGCTGAAGGCTGCTTTTTATACGAAGAGATCGTGGTAGTAGTGGTGGTGGAAGGAACATCTCAGCCGCCCAAAGATGCTGTTCGTCGATCCTTGCCTTTGTTTCCATTAAAAGGCCCATTGGACCATTGCTTCGAATAGGTCGCCGGCCCGCCTCCTATCTTTTACAATCCGTTGACTTTGTCAATTGAGAAATTGCAAGTTATATGTAAATTTCCAAAATAATCTTGTAAATATGTTTTTTTAACCAAATGCTTTTACTTTTATATTCTAGTTTTTCTTTGGTTTTCTCATGCTCCCATAAAAAAGCTAAATAAAATGTCATTTTAGCAATTCTTTTACAAAAATATTATTAATGTATTTATGTTTTTCCGACTTGCTTTTTGAACTTATCTTGATCTCGTAATCCATATCATGATTTGATAAGTTCATTTAGGTTAATTCAAATCATTTTTATTAGTTGGATAACTTTTTAATTTTATTCCTTAACATTTGATTGATTATGAATCATTTATATTTTTTTAGGCTAGTCAAGTCAACGATAAATTACTAAAATAGTCGTGTATCAAATATATATTAAAGTATAATTCGTTCTTCTAAATAATTTGTTTTGCCATTTGAAAGCATATAAAGAAATACGCAGACTATTTGAAAAATCACATTACCATTTTGACTCTTCTAAATAGCATCTTTCCACGTAGATTTTCCGAGATCCATTTCATCAAGTTTGTTCGGGTAAACCGCTATAAATGTTTTCATGAGCTAATCAAATTTAACAATTATATTAAAGCCACTTATATATAGTTGAAGAATTTAGGCTGGATTAAAGGGTATTCAATAATGTTTTTATTTTTTTTTTCTAATTTGCAGCGCGAATTGCGACGCCAATATAATCTAGCTTTGAAGCAGGAAGAGCTCAAGTGGTACCAATAATTCAGGGAAAAAATCAACAATTAAAATATAATGTTTTGATTTCGGAGCATTTCGACGTGCCGTTTTGGAGTTGTACTGTTTATATATAATTAATTATATATATATATGAAAAAAAATTAAAATATTAATTTAACAAGCATAATTAAAATTCAAGATAAATTAACTTTAAATTATACAATACAAACACAAAGTCAAACAAATATAATCTCAAAATTAGAAACATAACCATAAGTTAATTAAAATAAGGAGGATTTTAAGGCCAAAACGGCATACTCAGAACGATACCGAGATATTCCGGCTGGTATTTAGCCAGTATTTCCAGAACGGACCAGTATTAAAATCAATACGAAAATGACACCGTTTGATCTCAGTTTTTTTAACAACACGGAACTTTTTGAAATAGTATTAACAACCTTATTTCAGATACAGAAACTCGTAAATCTATGGAGGAGGTGCAGCTTTCAAACTGTGGAATCAAGGGAATTTATCGCTATTGATGAAGTTAATGTAGGTATGAACTCATTTAAAGCCCCAGGTATTGACGATCTTCAGCCCTTATTTCTCTATGATTTTTATGGGGATGCAATCGTGTAAGGTGATTATTTGAGAGTGTAATTGTGGTTGTTTTTAAAAATATTTTTCATTTAAAAATACATCAAAATAATATTTGTTATTTTTTAAAAATTATTTTTGATATCAGCACATGAAAATGATATAAAAATATCATTTCTTTAATTTAAAATAAAAAATAAAAATATATTTTTTTAAAAAAATATTATTTTTTATTGTAAAACATCCTCGTAAACTGACATGGAATGTGTTTACGAAGGGTAGCTTCAATAAAGAATTAGGGGAAATTAAAATTGATTGTACCGATTCCAAAAAAAAGATAAACTTGTGAATTTCAAACAATCTCTCCCTGTCAATATGTGCAATATTTTTGCTCGACGTCGAGGCATTTCGGATAATGCTTCGGTACCACGGGAGGTTATACATCATATATATGTTGCTCTCTAAAAGTAATTTATATTATTTTTTAATATATTCTTTAAAGTAAAAATATTTTGATCTTAAAAATTGTTCTTGTCGACATTAATGTTTTTCTTCTTTGTAAAAAAAAAAAAGGTAAAACAATTACCAATTAAGAAAAAAGTCAAAGTTCAAAGGCCGTGATCCTCAATCCTAGAAAGTGCCCCAAAAGTAAAATACCCATACCCGAGAGCCCGAACCCGAAACAGGAAAAAACCAGCTGTCCGTCATCTCTGCCTATATTGGTCTCGAGAAAAAAATAGAAGAGAGGAGGCAAGAAGACAACTTCAAAGAGAAAAGAATTTTAATTTCCCCCCCCTTTTAATCAACTATACAAGAAAAGACAAATAAAAGGATTAATACTCAGTTTTGGAGTGGTGGGCGCGCGATCCGGCACCGATTTGAAAGCAAATAATGGAAGGAGTCGGGGCGCGGCTGGGGAGATCTTCGACTCGGTACGGGCCAGCCACGGTGTTCAGTGGGCCGGTTAGGAGGTGGAAGAAGAGATGGGTCCACGTAACCCCACCGTCGTCTTCATCAAACCATATCAATACCCACTCGCATCACCATAACGCTACTAGTAATGGCACTGCCGCTGCTAACAATTCAAACTCTTCTAACGGTAATAACGGCTCCCATCTCTTGCTTTATAAGTGGACCCCTTTGTCGCAATCCAACGGTTCTTCTTCTTCTCCTGCCACTAACAACGGTAACAGCGGCATTGATGATAATAAAAACAATTCTAATCTCGCCAATGGCGACGCCCCCGATGAGCCTCCTAGGCGTAAATTCAAATACATTCCGGTACCTTTCCCCCCCTTTTGGTTTGGTTTCGATTGGGTTACTTATTTTATATTTTTGGGATTTTGATTTTAGAAATTATTTGGGGTTGTGTGTGATTGGATTGGCTGATTTAGATCTGGGTTATTGATGAATAGTGGTTTTGTTTTGATAGTCACAAGTAGAGGTTTTGGAGTAAATTGTCAATGGGTTTTGTAAGATTGTTAGGATTTTACGAAATTGTGGGTTGGGCTTTTTGCAAGTTTTTTTTCTTGTGCAGTTTTGTATTTTTGCTTGTCTGTTTTGATGTTTATGTGGGAAAATCCAAAGGATCAATGATTATGTTGTAGCTATGCAAGGTTGGTTTGGGCTTGATAGTGAGAAAGATTCCGAGTTTAGTAGGATTTCAGAGCTATAGTTCTCAGTCACCCCAGGGCAATGTGGACTTGGCGGTGAAAGATTGCCTCTTTAGTTAGGATTTTGTAGATTGTAATGTAGAGATACTTTGACTATGTGACATTGTTTATTTTAATTTGCTTTGAGGCTGCTTTCTAGAGTTTTCAGACATTTACTAGTGTATAGACCCCATTTGCATTCCATTGGTGGGTTAACAGCTAGTAATATTCTCCCGGTCCCAAAATGTTTTCCTTAGTCTGTTATCTACGAGGATCATTACATTTTTGGATAGTGACAAGTACCCTCCAGGTAGTCACAGTTATGAAGACTATCAAGGATGCAATTGATTCAAAAAAACGTGCATGAGTTTTGATATGATTGGTTGTGTGGTAATCAGTATAGTTAGATTTTGATTTAGATTCTAGGTGGGTGCGATTAAGGCTGGCTTGGTCAACTGTGTTGTGTTATGCATGACCAAGACCTTCTGAAGTCCATGCTCTTTAGCCATTAATGTTGTTGGCTTTTGGCTGTTGACTTTTTACTTCTCTTTCATGCTTTATGATAACACATCATGGAAAGTAGAATAATGTTCGGCTGAAATGAATGAGAGAACAAAATCATGTTTATGTTGATCTTGTGTGTTTTGTATTTTTTCATTCACTTGGTGCAAATGAAAGGGTAAACTAGGATTCTGGGATAAACACTGGATAAACTAGAGGAAACGCTGGTGGTCCAAGTCAGGCATCAGTGGATGCTCAATGGTTCAATTGGAGCTTGAATTGGTCTGAATTGCTAGCCTATATGTCAACTAACTTCAGGATAATCTCATTTACTTTTTAAGTGTATGGTACCCATGCCCTTGTTGGTGCTGTCACTTCTTAATTTATTTGAATGTTTACAAGGACAAGGAGCTGGAGATTCAGCTGTACAAATACCTTATTTTGGAAAATACAGTTGTTCAGCATCAGATTCTCTATAAATGTAATCACCCTCATGTTCCAAGCTATGTTCAACAAGGCTTTGGAAATTGGAATGCCTTGAAGTAATCAACAAAAGGCCTTTGGAGAGATTTTTAGAGGCAGTTTTCTTGTTCTTGTTGAATAGAATTGCTCCTATCCTTAAGAATAAGAAAACCTGAGAAATCAAGCTTGAAAAGATGATCTAGTGTGCCTAGAATTATTATAGGTATTGTTGAATGGATGCTGTAGATTTTTAAATCACAAGGCAGTGGCTAGATTACTGTTCAATTCTGTCTGTTGATTTTTTGGCTAGTTTGTGAATTAATGTTATAGCAAGTCAAGAACCTGCAACTTGACTTCTTAGTTTAAGTTGAAGTGGTGATAGATCATTATCAAAATATATGCATGACATTCATGTATCTGTCTTACAAAAGTGATTCAATGTATACTACGGGTATTTCTATAAGTTTGAAGTAATCCAGTCTTACATCATATGTATAGGGCTACAAAACTATGCATCTTTACAAACAAGCTCTATGCTCACCTTTTTTCTAGCTTTCACTCATTTTGAAACAGTTGCATGGACAAAATTCTTGTCAGTTTTTCATTTGTTCTATTTGTTGCACGCTGTTAAAACATTGGTGTATTTGATGCACATAAGAGTGGCCTTTAATTGTTTGGTGCTATGCTTGAACTGTGGGCCAAGCAGTAACTGGGTTGAAGTTGTTGTTGATAGAGATGCAGTGAAATGAAGTTTTGATAGAAGAATGCAAGGTCTGGAAACTGTACTATTGTACCTTCTTTTTTTTTTTAATTCACCGAAGGCAAAAGCTTCTTCGGGTACGTTTTTTTTTCTGGAAGCTTATGGATCTTCGTGCATGGAACCATGGATTTCCATTGTGTTATGGTGGAACCAGTTGATTAGGAGATTTGGACACTGGGAACTCTTGGATCTGTACCCTCTTACATACCAGGAGGAAAAAGGGTATGGTGAAAGATAGTGGGAACTAAAGGGTGAGAGCCCTTGCCAAGAATACTGTTAAGTGGCAGAAGTAATTCAGCAAAAACTGGTGGAAGGGTTTGGTTCCTGCCCAAAATTAGTGTGATGGGTCCAAATATTGTTTCAAAAGCTAAGTGATAATTAATCAAATGGTCAAATTTCAAGAGATGAAACCAAGTTAATTTAGATTTGTTTGGAATGAATGTGGTAGTGAATTTTGTTTCCCATGATAATCATCGTGAAAGACTACTTTGTAGAAGGGCTCTACTTCTTCTGGCTATTCTTCATGGAAAATTTCATTTTTTTGAAAAAACTGGAAAATGCATTTATGCTTTGATTATGAGGTCCATTCAAGTATTAGTCTGCATTTGTGTTGATAACTTAGTTATTATCCATTATTTTGTCTGTATGACAACGCAGGTTGATCTGCTAGAGAAACAAAAAAAAGAGGCCGAAGAACAAGAGGCCTTGGAAAAGGTTGATGATGAATCTAAATTGAATGAAACTGACCCTTTAGCAGAACTAGTTTCCAGGAGTGACAGCGCTGAAGAAAAACCTGACATAAATGATATACCAATGGAAGAAAACGAGGTGAATTGGCTTATGAATTTCAATTCTTATTTACCATCCATATAGGATTATCTTGTTTGAAAAGTCCATGTCGCCCTCTTGGCGCCCACAATTTACTTAGCTTTGAACTTCAAACTGCAAGTTTTCATCTAATTTTGGCTCAAATATTTACTTCATTCCCAGGATGATAATCAAGTTGTACGACAAGATCTGAATGAAAGCACTTTGGATTTGAGTTTAGGATTGGTCTCTTGATGGCGACTCAGATTCAAAAGCCGGTCTGTCCAGAGATGGGAAGTTGAAAAGGGTTAAATTGAGTAGTGATGGTACATTGCGGGATCCTTTCTTCAGATTACTAGACATATAGGATCTATGAAAATGGTCTATTTGTTTACTAGTTACCGAGGGCAAGTGTGTCAGTGGCAAAAAGCTTGTACCTTTGTAGTTCTCTACTGAGCTGATTGCAACTTGTACCGATTGAGACATCTATTTTTTAATTATTGAATAACTGAGTTTCCCCCCTTTGTTTCCGTTTCTTTTATCTTTTTTCCTGGTTTTCAAGATGGTTGAATCTTTCTGCTGTAAACATAATTCATGACTTTTCTGTTTTTTTCTGAACTTGGATGTGCCATGTTAGGACTGATGTGTGAACCAGTTGGTGTCTGGTTTCTTGACCAACAGCTCGAATGCTATCTGTGAAGCTGCCTGACAAAATTTGGATTAAAACCCTACTGGAGTATATTTATTATAGTTTTACTGGAAAAGATATGGATCATGATCGCATACAATGTATGCCGCTCGAACCTATGAAGTTCCAGGGATAATGAAAGATTCAAAAGCAGTTTACGACGTGAAAGTTTACTGTGGTTCAAACGGTTATTAACTGCAAGTTTAGGAGTATATTTGGAAAATGTTTTTGAATTTTTTTTTTAAAAAAATAATTTTACTTTTTATTTTAAATTATTATTTTTTTGATATTTTTAAATTATTTGGATGTGCTGATATCAAAAATAATTTAAAAAAAATAAAAAAAAAGATTATTTTAATATATTTCTGAATGAAAAACACTTTCAAAAACAATTTCAATCACACTACTAAACAGGCTAAGGGAAATGAGCAACGGTGAACACTTGTAGCTTGAAAAACACCACAACATTCTTGAACAAATGAACTGCAAATTATTAACTCGAGGAAAATGAGCAAACGGCGAGCACTAGAAGAGCTTGAAAAGCACAACAATAATCTTTTGATCGCCGTACAAATTGCCATAACTAAACTATCCAAAGCCTTGCGAGAAGGCAGAATGACTTCATTACAGGAGGATCAAACAGAACAACAGGTTTCGTCATTATTCGTTTTCAACAGCAGGGGGATCAAAGAGAACAGCAGGTTTTCATTATTCCTCTGCAACAGCAGCTTCTGCCTCAGAAAAGTAATCGTGCCTGGAGATGTAGAATAAGTTATTAAAAATCTGTACAGCTAACGCCCTGGCCAATAAAAGTAGCAAAAAATGCAGACAAGAGTACAGAAAGAGAGCCATGGATGATTCAACATATCAAGATGAACTATCTGTCGCAACAATGGAATTAGAGAGAGATAATCTAACTTTCTGCTAAATTCCATAAGAAGATGCACAGCAATTCAAGAATAACTTACTGTATTTTGCGACTGAGTTGGTAGATGCCCGTCGCAGCCATGGCAACATTTACACTAAATAGATTCCAATTTTTCTGCAATTTGGAGAAGAAAAAAGAAAAGGTTAAAACCAAAATTAACTAAAATTTTCAATCAACATAATAGCATACAAACATGACCGTGGAAGGACCCACACCAGTCTAAGTGCAAGCACATATCCTTTCTTAAATGTTTGTAAGTTCAGGGATAGCACTATTATTCCTATGAGATGAGAACTAAAATTGCATGATCCAGTGCCTTACCCATCTTATCTCTCATTTCTCCAAATGTTGATGAGAATTCATCCATCAAACCAAATCAAGTTCCGGTGACTGCTCACTGAATAATACCAATGTTTTTCATTTAATTTATGGAGGAAAGTTCCCCATGTTTTCTAAATGAGAAACTCACTGGATAACTAAAAGTTAGCCTATCCATCATTCCACAGCACCAATTCAATCATAATGACTAAAAATTTCAACCTTTTCAAATGAAAGCTTCTCTTATAGAAGAGTATGATCACATACTCTTATGAAAGAGCAAATACATATGATCAGACTATACAAACAGTAATCATTGGTTACTAGTATAATATTTCTTTTTAGTATTCCACCAAATTCAGATTGCACTCGCCATCATACCTAAAATCAGCAACCAGCACACTTATATCATTCAGCTAGAATCATCCAACATACAAAATCAAAGATGCAAAGACAGGCATAACAAAAAAAAGAAGGAAAAAGGACCAAGTGGTTCTCAAAACTTACGGGTGTAATTACAGTACTGTAGCGTGACCATATAACTCCAGTACAAGTGACCGCTGGAAATCAACCATATGACAAAAATGAGAGTAAAATAGAGGAATACGATATTATCAGTATTGAATCAGGCAGCAGAAGAATAAGCTTCTGCTTTCAATGTTATGCAAGATGATGTGCATGACAGGTACAGACAGGTACAGGCTTGCCTCCACTAAAAATGTTCAACATACATGGAATATGAACGCATAAGATATGAAAGAGACAAAGCCATGGATGGATGGATGGATGGTTAATTTACCTATTTGCTGGGGATAGGAAAGTTTTTCCGGAGGTTTAGCGAAGTCAGCAACATTAGCAATGCTAATACCCCATTTAAAAGTAGGTGCCCAAAAATGTACTGCAAAAACCAACCCAGCAAACAATATTTCTTGAAATCAAGATCAAACAACATCCTCGCCAGCCAATGTATTCACAGCTGAAAAACACATTCTTTTAGCTTATATATATATAAATTGATAATACCAATATTCCGCACCAGGAGTCGATGGCTTATACAGTTTATAAGCTGTAGGTACCACCTATCTACTCAAGACAAAACCCATTACGAGGCTGCAAGCCAACATGAGATAATCCCTCTTGATGACAAGTCATATAACTGATTTGGGTCATCATATTATAGCGATTCCCGGATTAAAATATATAATGGGCTGAAAATCATTCCAATATTTATCAAAATAATTCTAAAAAACAGAAAATTGAAAAAAAAAAAAAAACACGGATAAATGAAATTAGAAGAATTAAATTGGATTGTTTAATGTGAAGAACACGCAAATCTGAATCAAATATAATCTCAGGTGATAAATTTTTTAGTCGCGGGTCGGATCGGATCGGAAGAAATTCTGAATAGATAAGCTTGGAACGTATAATTCAGCGAAAGAAAAGAACAGATTTTTAGCAGAGGAAAACTGACTGGTTTTGGGACCGGCTGGGTGGTTCCACAGAGCTTGTAGCTTCGAAGTCGCCATGGATTAAGAAGCCAATAACCCTAACCTGACACAGCCAACCAAGCTACAGAAGTAGAAAAAAGACGAGAGACGGAGATTCGGTCGGTCGCCTTTGCCTATTCAGTGGCTTGCCCTCCCTATATCTTGCTGGCGTCCCCCCCAATCGTTTCACGCTATGTGGACACACGTTGACTCTCCTAATTTCACCCCTTTTTTTTTTTTTTACTTTTTTTTAATTAATAAAATATCACCCACCCAACGATTTCATTGATATTAATAATTAACAAATAATAAATTAACATTGAGAATTAAAAAAAATCATTTAAAAAAAATCACCCATTCAACTATTTCATTAACTACAAATAATAATTAAATAAAACAAAACTTTTATTTCCTAGAAATCACCATGTTAATATTCACATAAATACATTAGTTTGTTCACGTCATCATTGATATTTTTTTGTTCTTGAATTTTTTATATCATTTTTTCATTAAATGTTATGTTTGAACATTTTGATGTATAGATGTTTGCCCTTTGCTCTTTTATATTATAACAAAAACTAATAAGGATTGCTATTGTTCATAATAAGATAATAGCCTTATAGGGTTTATTTTAGAAAAATAAAATAAGGACAAAAGTTAATAGCATATTTTTATGTTCAAAGGTTTGCACTTTTATAATTTGGTCCCTTTTTAAGTTTTATCTTAGTCATAAATTTTTTTATATATATTTTTGTCTTTAATAATTAGGAGAGAAGAAAAAATTGTGGTAAAGATAGAACTCTTAGAGCAACTCCAATGTCAAGAGCTATTTTGGAGAGCTAAATCTTTAAAATAGCTCTTTGAATAGTGTATATATGATTTTTTTGTTGATGTGTGCTCCAATGGTAAAAGTCATTTTGTGAGAGCTATTTTTTTTTATATTATTTTAAATATAGTGCAATTATTTTGTATATAGTTTAATTATGCAATTAATTATACAATTAATAATAGTAAGTTATATAATTAAATAATTATTTAAAAAAAAAAAACCCAACAATATAATTATTAATTTTATATATAATTTTTTACTCTCTTATTTCAACATAGAGCTTGTTTTAAAGTTATGAAGTTAGTACCAACCAAGGATCATATCCTATGAAAAAATTAATTCAAATCGCAACTTTAAGCTGTTTGTTTTTGTGTTTTTTAATATATTTTTATTTTTTTACTAAAATTATTTTTTTTTATTTTCATATTGTTTTGATAGACTAATGTTAAAAAAAATTATTTTAATATATTTTTAAATTAAAACTAAAGTTTTATCACAATACCAAATGATTTCTATCACTAACCTTACTGTCTTCGACAAATGAGAAGTGATGGATTCGTTTGACAATAGAAAAAGTCAATTACTGGTATCAGTTAAAACTTTTAATTAGATACAATTTTAATTTCACTAATAACTAAACCCATAAAACAATAAATATGTTGAGAAAAATTGCCCGGTCTGGTTCTGGAAAAAGAGAAATATAAAAAGGGAGTCACCATGGAAGACCAAAAACAATGCATCAGGTTCTGCTCACACTCACAGCAAGAAGGCTAATTGAAATCTTTTCATTAACCCTTCTCTTGGGCACCGCCATCTTCATAGCATCAGTTTTCTTGCAGCCAAAAAACCCTTCTTCTTCTTCTTCAAAACAGCAATCCATGGCTGCTGCTCGTAGCTTTGTACTGTGGCTTCATGGATTGGGCGACTCAGGCCCTGCCAATGAGCCCATCAAGACCCTCTTCACTTCTCCTGAATTTCGTACCACCAAATGGTCTTTCCCTTCCGCTCCTATTGCCCCTGTCTCCTGCAACTGTAAGCCCCAAGCCATATCCTTACATATATTATAGCAGTGTTTCTGTTTCTGTTGTTTTCTCTAATGATCTTGTTCATTTTGGTGTTATTTATTATGGGGTTTATGCCAAATTTAGTTTAAGGTTCTTTTTCCTTGTCTTTAAACCAGTGAATCTTTGTTTAGGTTTCTGAATGAAATTTCTTGCTGTGTGGGACATGCTTTTATGGGTGTGATTTATGGGTTTTACATATTTTTCAATCTTAAGCTTTGGTTCGCTCTTTAATTTTGATTGATCCCTCTTTGTGAATCCACTGAATATAGGCTCTACCTATTGCTGATAGTGTTTGTATTTTCTGGACTGTTAATGGCAGAGAATAAGTGGTCAATCACATCTTGATGAGAATGAGTAGATTGAAATAGAGTATGTTAGCATTGTGAATATTGGTTATGAAGATAGAAGTTTTATGAGGATTGACATGGAGCGGAAGTTCAAAGGTTGGAAATTTGATGCCTTTTAGTTCATTTATGAGCTGTTATTTTGGTGGTATGGAAGAGAGAGCGTAAAATGAAGCTAACAAGAAGAGTTAGTGGGAAAGGAGATCTTGAGAAGCCTGTTTTGTTGCTCTGTTTTACAATTGTTCAAACCAGATGTGGTGGACTATCACTTTTGAATATTGATTTATTTTTCATTGTTTTCATTCACTTTAATCTTTATAACCCCTCCTTTGTCTTTTGGGCGGGGCAGGTGTTTACGTAGTGCCCATGTATGTGGTCTATTAGTTATAGAGTTCCAGACCATGTTTACCCTCCTACTTTCCTTCTTTTGGGTGTGTTATTCTGGTTGCTTTATGGATCCTATCCCCCCTTCTAATCAAGTTTTTTAAGCTCGGGTCTTATATACCAATAACTTTGGAATGAGCTCATGCGACCTTGTAATTTCTTTTTAGCCATGAGATATTTTGATTTTTCTCTCTCTATGTACTCCATTGCCTTACTAATTAGTTTGTGATTTGTCCTTGTAGATGGTGCTAAAATGCCATCATGGTTTGACATCCATGAGATTCCTGTGACAGCTGTAAGTAAAGCTTTTGTTACATCTTTTCAGATTGTTCTGCTCAGACTTCTGATCCCAATTCATCTATTCCATTCTAGTGACATTAAACTTTTTCATTTACGCCTACTATGTAATTTGAACTTTTGCTGGAAATAAAGCAGTGTTCGCAAGGGATTCGTTGTTAATTCTTCTGGTAGGATATTTATTTTCCTCGATATCTGCAAATTTCTTAGCATAGGCAAATCCTTTTTCCACCTGCTGTTCTTGTTCTTCGGTTCACCAGCCAACTCTCTCCATCTTTACCTGAAGAGGCTGACAACTCTTCTTCTCTAGCCATTTCAGCGAGAAGCTTGTGTACTCTTGCTTCATGGTGTTTCTACATCAATTTTTGATTGTTCACTGTCCATTATTATCTTAATCTTCTGATACAGAAAGAATACACTAGTTAATATTTTGGATATTGTAGCTGCAGTTTGATTGAATTGTTAGCCTTGACCGGTACGAACTATATCACAGGTTTCTTTGTTTGTTTCAGTTTTAAAATATCTAATTTTGTGTTGAAATAATACACTCGCAGAGTACCTAGCTATGGAATAAGCTTTGCAAGTCTCATGCGATGTTGAGTGATAATGAAACAGATGGGTTATTTATCTTCTTTTTTTGGATCGAATCTTGAGATGGTCCCACCAGTATTTTCCTCAAACATCCAGGATGTTGGACGCTTTTGATGCCAGATTTTGCTTGTGTTTTAGTTTGTTTGTTTTGCTGACTTGCTTCAGGATTCTCCAAAAGATGAGAGTGGTTTGTTGAAAGCTGTTCAGCATGTGCATGCAATGATAGACAAGGAAATAGCTGCAGGGACAAATCCTGAGAACGTATTTGTGTGTGGATTCAGCCAAGGAGGTCTCTTTCTCTGCCTCAAACCTACACACTTTGAAAATTGATCTCGTTTTTTTCAGGACCTCCCGATATTTAACAACTTCTTACAGGTGCCTTGACCTTGACCAGTGTTTTGCTGTACCCGAAAACTCTAGGAGGTGGCGCAGTCTTCAGTGGATGGGCTCCTTTTAATTCTTCTGTCATGGAACAGGTTTCACTAGATGCAAAGAGGGTACGACTTGCTAAAGACAAATGATTTCTAATCTTAGAGTGGGAACTTGTTGATTCCCCAGAATTTTATTCTAAGATAGTTTCCTCTACTGTCTTCATGTTTCTGTGGTAGCCAGCTACCTTGTTCTTTTGTAGTTGTATCCATTTATCATTCTCCGAGTGATTTACTTGTAACAAGTACATCACTTCTTGGATTTCACGAGACTGATTCATAGTTTAACTTTGCACAGACACCTATTCTGTGGTTACATGGAATGTCTGACCCAACAGTATTGTTTGAAGCTGGACAAGCAGGACCACCAATCCTTGAACAAGCCGGTATAAGCTGCGAGTTTAAGGTGATACATCTTGTTCTCTCTAAAACTTTTCATTTCTTTATCATTCAATGTATGAAACCTGCCGATCATCTGCGCTTGTGCAGGCTTATCCTGGTCTTGGACATTCTATAAGCAACGCAGAGTTGAAATACCTGGAATCATGGATCAAGACTCGCCTGCCGAGTTCTTCGTAGAGTTTTTTCCGGCACCGTTGAACTTGCATAAGCTTCATGTCATAGCTCCGGGCTATTTGGTAGAGTCTATCACATATATGGGGGAAATTAATATTCAGATATTATTATTATTATCATGCACGTTGTGGTAAAATGATTCCAGTGTCAAGCAATCAACTGCTGAAATATTTTGAGCATTGTCATATACTGACAGTGGATGCTGTATTTCTACAAACTCTTCATCCCTCAACATTTGTGTCGCGAGATCATAAAACAAAATGATAACTCTGTAAGGTATGCTTGAATTGAATCATGTTCCACAAATTGAGCTGTATTAGAACAATTCTGCCAGGGATGGACATGCACTGAAGGCAGGTGTTTATGAGTTTGTTTTTTCATATTGTTTTTTTCTTGGAAAAATATCAAAATAATAGTAGATTTTATATTTTTAAAATTTATTTTTAATACCACCATGTTAAAATGATTTTAAAAAATGATTTTAACAAATCAATTAGCTTAGATAGAATTTTTACTAAATAAAATTAACAAAATTATTTAAATTATAATCCACAATAATCTAGGTATATTAGTACAGTATTTTCTGCACGCGTTTTATTGGTTAACTAGCTATATGCCCGCGCGTTGCCGCGGGCATTGCTGCGTATATAATATTATATAATTACATTAAAAACGATAAACTTGTAATATAAAAGTTTAGAACTACAATATAAAAGAGTTTGTTTTGTAAATATAGGTTACATCTTTTGGTATATACATAATGTCACAAAAGATGACAAAAGAGTGCTAATTATACAATTTGTACATCAGCGCAAAATAGAGGGATGTTGAGGTGCAGAACGAAGTGAAATCCCTCCTTCGAAATGAGACATATCATTTTGTTGCTAATCTTCTTGAAAAAAATAAAATTCACAAAGTAATAAATGAAATGATGAAGAAATTAAGTCATGCATTCAAAAATTTCAGGAAATATTATGGAAGAATAAATGCAGCAAATCAGTAAAGAAACAATTAAAAATTAATATCATATGCTGTAAAAATCATTGTAGACATTAGAAAAAAGGAAGAGAAGACTTGGATGTATAGATAAAACATACATACATATATGTACTTGGAGAAAGCGAATGGGACGAATGATAAAACAATTCAAGTAGATCTAACATAAATATTTAGACGAAAACAATGAATAGCAGAAAATGAATCATTATCAGTAACAACCCTAAATTTTTTTCTTTTATTTGTTTAATTTGTTTAATGTTTCCCCTTATAAAAAGAGTAAATGAAGTATGGGAATTTTTTTTTCATATCGCCGAAATTTCGTTTCCTCTATATCGGGAGATCCCAAGTTATTCATAACACAACCTGCACACAATTTGAGTAACATTTCATCCATAATCACATCCATTTTTAATATAATCAATTGCATAATTCAATCTAGAATATGTTCAGGACCATATTTATTCCTAAAGTCCATTATAAGATCTAGTAAAACAATCAATACACAATTTTAACAATAATAAAAACAATTTAGGCAATAATGTCAATAGTAGAAGAGAAAAAATCATTAGTGTGAAACTATAAGAAAAAGAAACATCAATTTTAACAGAAGCACCAGCATTACTCAAAACTAATAAAAGGCTTAATCCAGTTATACGGCTAATTATATAGCATATACATTGGCTGTATTATGCTTTTTTAAGTAAGTTTAATAATAATCATGCATCCTCAGTTGCATTGTTCAAAAAATCTAAAGCTAATCATATAATATATATATTGAATGTATCATGCATTTTGAATTAACTTCAGTAACAAAAACTAAGAATGCATATGTGTCTTAAGTAACAAAAATTAAAAATGCATAATTGGTGTGCAAAACGACCTCTGATGATGGAGAAAGGTTGTCTTTGTTCTGTCTTAGCAATTAATATCAATCATTAAAATAAAGCATCCATAACACATTTTCATTCTGTATGTGTATATAATTACAAATTACCTGAAGAAGTACAATCTCCAAATAAAACCAAATTATCAAAGTGGTGTATTCAATTACAGAAAACAAATGCAAATAATCAAGAAATGTAGCACCTGAAGAAGTAAACATCAAAAATCAGATTCAAGTGCTAGATATATAGTTTGTTGAGATTGTGAGAAGTTGCAGGGAATTGAAAAAATTAAGAAGAAGAATGGTGTTCTAAGAAGGGAAGAGAGAAAAGAGGGAAAGAATGAAATTTGAATTTATTTACTGTTGCAATATTTCTACACACACATGCTGTGTATTTAGCATTTTTATATACACATTTCAAATACCATATATTATCATCATGTATATTCAAGAATACACTTTTATTATTCTAGAATGTACATTCATTTACACTCTAACATAATTGACAGCTCGGTGCAATTTGTTTTGAGAGGATATTTGAAAGTGTGATAATTTGAAAATATATTGAAATATTTTTGGTTTGGCCACGTCTTTCCAATGGTTTTGGTTTGGCAGCTTCTTCCAATGGGCTGTAGGTTCTGGTTTGAAGGTGCTGCCATGTTCACGGTCAATTTATTTATTCATGGCAACTTAATTTATTTATTTTTTTACTTGTAATTGATATTTTTTAATGTTTTTATATTATAATCACTATCAAACTAACTCTATGTAAACCATGATTCTGAAAATAGTATTATCAAAACAAAGGTTGTGTATTGACTTAAGTTGCTTGTTACCATCAACATTATCAAAGCACTTCAATAATAATAAAATCTCTTTTCCCCTTCTGAGTTTCAGTGCATGTTTTGAGAGCAAAGACTACATTTAAATTCTTGGAATTAAATTCGTTGTTCAGCACTTCTTCTGCTTGGAAAATCAATCCGCTGAATTCAATGCTTTCCTACTTTTCCAATCATTTCTTACTTTAAACTTGTAATCCAGGAACAACGAATTTGCATAATCAGCAGTTCCTAGACTTTAAAAAAAAAAATCTAACTTTAAGAGAGCTATGCTTAACGTTTGCATGGCACAACACTCTACTTATCTACCAATTTGAGCATTCAAACCTCACTCAGGCCATCACCCACATTCCAATATAGAACAAACCATCTAATGGCTGTACCAGTAAGTTTGTCTTTCACAAAGTTCACTAAAATGATTATCACAAAGTTCATTTCTTCTTTAAATGTCTTGGGATTTTGTTGGTTTAAGAGAAAGCAGAGCGAAATAAGTTTAATCTCATTATAATCTTTCAATTTCGATATAGATTTTTTTTTTTTGCTGCAAGTGAAAGTTTTAATTTCACTGAATTGGGTGTTTATTTCCATTTTAAGTTATGGTCATTTTCTTCTAGAATTGCTGAATTGGGCACTGTTTTATGAAACATTATGACAAAAGTCTCATCTTTTCAGTTTTTATTCTGTTTGTTTTCCTGGAAAATGAAACATTTTAGTGATTCGTGGGTTTAGTGACCCGTGAGTCTAAAAGACTAAAACCTTTTGCTAAGTTTGACTCTTGGGTTTATTTCACTCTATGCTTTGTTTGTAGTTGGAAAGTGAGGAATTTCTTGTGTGAAAATCATACAAAAGAATATCAGTATTTTCTACTGTCTAAGAATATCACTCTATGCTTATAATTGCTAGAAAGTGCAAGAATATCTACTATAGCTTGTCCTTAAGAACCAAAAGCTCATGTTTCTACTGTCTTTCATTATTAGACATTGCGTGATATGGTCAATTGGTTATGTCCATTCTGATAGCCATTTGTATGCAAGTACTGTTAATCCAAAGGATTATCTTATTGAACTTAAACTCACACATGCAGATGACAGCCTACCAACATTTTCAATTCTGTAAGTAATAGAAAGGGACAACAGAATTTTCAACAGAATTTTAATTGGTAGTTTCTTGCAATGTTTTTTTTATTCATCTCTTCATTCTTAAAAAAAACAGAGTGCATATATAATTTGCACATGCGGTGGTCAGCACAACATAAAAAATTATAATTGATAATAAATTATCATCTTCTTCCTTATCCTTGTTTCTAGAGATACAGAATTGTAATTTGATTTTCATTTTTTCTGGTTTAGTTGCATCAATTTTCGAGTTGATAGATGTGATGAGTTGGTTTTTCTGTTGTATTTTCTCTCTTATTGTTTTCTTTTAATGCACCATGACAGTGGTAAAGAGGGAAACTTGAGCCAAGAAGAAGAAAATATGTTATCTAATCCATATCATCTAGTAACAATCAGATGAAAAATCTCAATCCTATATTCAAAACCAGCAAACGAACCAAACTGTTTATTCATAACATATTCGTAATAAAAACTCCCACAACCATAATAAAAATCAGCAAAGTAACTGTTAAAAAGCACAACAAATTGCAAGGTTTCAAAAGATTTTAACCGAAAGCTAACTAACCTCAAAAGTAGGGTGACAAAGGGTGAAAGGAAGTTTTTGCAGCAGCAATTTGTGACAATCAACAGATACAACCTCAACAAAGAAGAGGAAAAGAATTAGAATGAATAACGCAAGAAATCCAAACGACAGCTGAAACGAAAAATGGAAGAAAGACGAAGCTACCAGAGCAAACGAAAAGCAACAGAAACATGCAGCAGACAAAATGTAAAAAACAGCAAAGAAAATCTTAAGAAAATGACTTAACAAAGCAAGAGAGGCGGTGCAGTCCCGAGAAGAAAATATCAAGAGAGAAGAAGTCAAAATTAAAGCATGCAGTCCTGCAAAATGAACAGAGAAATTCATTAATGCGAAGTGACATTTAGGAAAAAGACCAGTTGAAGAAATGGAACAGATGGCAACAGTAAAAACAAAATTCAACAAATGAAACAAACTAAAACAAAAATCAAGTTATGAACCGAGAGTATATACAAACCAAATCAATGCTCAATTCATTTAATTCATCAATGCTTAATTCATGTAATTCGGTTGCATGCAGAGAATCACAGCAAACCAAACCAGACCGAGAGCACCGGAGAATTCCAAACCGTCGATCAACCCAACCCGAACCCAATTAAACCAAAAACCCACTCCACCCAACCCGAACCCAATTAAACCAAAAACCCACCCCCCAACACACACAAACGACCAAACCCAAGCACCCCGACCCCAAGAAACCGAATACCCAACAAAAACAATGAGAAACCAAAAAACAACCGAACATGAATCGAAGGAGAAAAAAATACAATCAAGTAAAAATACAATCAATTGCCAACACCCAGACCAGAAAGAGCACGAATCGAAGGAGAAGATGGAAGAAAAATGAAAAAAAAACAAAACGACCCGAAGAACCCAATGTAAAGAAACCGAGCAAAACCAGAAATTGACGCAAAGAAGGGGTGAAAACCATACCTCATCAAACACCCAGAACGACCCGAAACCAGCCCGCGAACCGCCATCCTCGACCGACCGACCAGCCCTCATCACCCAGCCCGCCGCTCGCTCTCTGCTCAGAAAGGAAAAAAACGTAAAGAAGCAACCTTTTGTGAGCTGTGTTTTAAATGAATGGAAGAGACGAAACACGCCCCCACTAAGCCACAACAGGCGCCGAGTCATTAAGGGCAAAAGCGCCCTTACACTGCTCGAATCCACAGTCCACTGAGTCTGGTGCTACAGTGTTTTGTCCACACGTTTTATTTGTATTGTAATGGAAAATCAATCCCACCAGCCCTTTAATTGAAAAGTGGCGTATAAAGAGGGGCAGTTTAGTGACTAGAGACAGGAACCACAGACTAAACATAACAGTAACATCAGTACTTAGAATTTCTGTCATGTAGCTTCTATTTTAAAACTTTATTTTACTCCATGACATATTAAATCATTTTTTATGGTTTAAATGAATTTATATTGAAAATAAATATTCTAGAGAATATTTTAATATATTTTTAAAATAAAAAACAATTGGAATCACAAATGTAGCCCTACCAACTCATTTTCTCCTCATGTCCCTCCAAAACTATGTCACCAACATCTCTGCCATGAAAGCGCGAGCGTGTTTGCCATTTGCAACGCATGCTCTCTCCTCTCATATATGATATCACCTCTCCTCCTTCATCGAACTTTCAAAGTCTTTAACTTCCAATCTTCGCCTCTGTTAGATAGCCCTAAACTATCCCCATCTCCATCTCTTCCCAGAATCTATCCGGAGCATCCAGTATGAAGAAGCTCTACCGTAAAGGCACGGTGCACCCGTCGCCGCCGGTGATATCAGACCACCTGGCCTTTCTTCCAGCCGCCATCCTAACCCTCACGGTAGCTCTTTCTCCGGAGGACAGAGAGGTGCTGGCCTATCTTATCTCCAGCTCAGGCAATAACAACGTCTTCTGCAGCAAGAGTAGTTCTCGCCAGAAGACAACTTTCTACACCAAGAACAGCAGCAGCAGCAGCAGTAATGACCATCCTCCTATGTTCAACTGTGACTGTTTTAGGTGTTACATGAGTTACTGGATTAGATGGGACTCGTCACCTAATCGAGAGGTCATTCATGAGATTATTGATGCTTTTGAGGATTGGTTGTTGAAGCAAGGAAATGGTAGCTCTACACGTGGCAACAAGAGCAAAAAAGACAAGAAAAGGAAGGGAAATAGTCAAGGGTCTGGTGAGTTGAACAAGAGGGCAGAGTTGAGAATGAAGCAGAGGATGGATGGGTCTAGTTCAGTGGATGAAAAGAGAAGCGGCGGAGGCGGGGGTGAAGCTGCTGCTGGTGGTGGTGGTGGTGGTGGTGGTGGTGCTGGTGAAGAAGTGACAGATAAAGGGTCTGTCAGGAGGTTTGTGAGCTTCATCGGGGAGAGGATTTGGGCTGTTTTGGGCTAGTGAATTAGATGGAACCTGCAAGCTACTGCTTAATTTTCTGGCATTTCAATATAAGATCATAAACGGAAGGTTTCTCTTCCTTGTTTATAGTTTTGAATTATCATCAATTTTGATGTTTTTTTTTTTTTCTAGCAAATTTTATATCATCACTCTAGCTAGGTAAGATATATCTATGAATAGCATTAAAATTAAAATCTATCAAAAAATATATTTATTTTCGACATTAAAACTAAAATCAATCCGGGAGTTCAACTGCTTTAGCAAACATTCAAGGATTTGATAAAAAAAAATATTTAATCCATCGAATCACAAATTCAAAGTGGTAACTTTTGTTTTATAGTAATTATATTCAAACCTTTATATCAAATCAAGACTTTTTATAATATGAAAAACACTTAAATTATCAATTTAAATAAATCTTTTTAATCCAACAATATTACTGTGTGGTTAATGTCTCAAAATAGAAATAACTATAATAAAGAGTACATGCTTTTTTACATTTGTTTTTAATTTTCAAATCAAATACAATTCTTTATTTTGTTTTTTCGTGACAGAAAATGGTTTCCAATTTTAGAACTTGAGTGGATAACATAACGTAACGTAGGGGAAATGGCAGTACAAGAGCGATGACGTTAGTCATTAGAAGAGATTGCAATCAAGATAGTCAAAATCGAGATTTTGACACGGATCGGAAAGGGCTCCGAAAAATCGGATCGTAAAATCGTAGAAAGATCGTAAAATGTCCGTACAAAAATTATTATTTTTAATTATATTTAAATTTAAAAAATGAATTTAAATATAATTAAATATTATTATTTTTTATTATTATTATTATTCTACGATTTTGAACGATTTTTGACCGAGTTTGACCGGTTTCGATTTTTCTTTCCGGTCCAACCAGGTTTTCGGAGCCAACTCGCAAAATCGTACGATTTTGCGAGTTGGCTCGCGATTTTGACTACCTTGATTGCAACCTTGCTCGTTTGGTATTGTACCACTACCAGTAATTAAGTTTAAGGGTTTTTTTATTTAAAATATATTAATATAATATGTACTTTTTTATTTTTAAAAAATCCAATTTTAACATTTAAAGTAAGAAAATAAAATAATAAGAAAACAAAAAACAAGTTGCTAGACGGTGGGGGGTGAGGTGTTTGCGGTGGAAATGAGCGAAAAGGAGTAGAAAGGTGTCATCACTTATCGAGGGTCGGCAAAAGCAGGCACAAATATAAAATGCTTCGATTAAAGCGAAGGTGATTGCATAATGGTAATGTCTTTAATGGATGAATGAATCTCTAAAAAAAAAATAAGAAAAAAAAAGAGGCAACCCTAATCCACTGTTCGTGTCGCCACTTCAGTCCAAATATCTTTTGTTGTTACATACATTTTTTAGCTGAGGAGACATACACTATTTCTGGAAATTGTATTTTATAAATACAGATCAAAGAGTAAAATTTTGGTTGTTTTAGGTTTTTATCAGGGATGTATGTTTTGATTTGAACTCGAGAACTGCTGTGCAGATTATAAGTTATTTGCCATCATGTCACATTTTTTAGGGATGTTGTTACATACATGGTCAATGACATCTGCTTTTATTGTCGGTGAGGTTATTTTTTAAATTATTTTTATTTAAAAATATATTAAAATAATATTTTTTATATTAACACATGAAAATAATCTAAAAATAAAAAAATCAATTTAATGTAAAAACTAAAAATAAAAAAAAATCAATTTTTAAAATATTTTGAAACATAATGTCAAACAAAACCTCAATGTATACCGTTTATTTTTATTTTTATAAAACCAGGATTTTAAAATATATTTCATTTAAAGTAAATATAAAATATCTTACATCACAATATTAAACCCGCATTTTTATTTTTCAAATTATTTTTATTGGAGTAATTGAATGTTTTGGTCATTATTATCCTAGCTTTTTGATGATTCTGATTAAAAGCTTAGGCCATGATTTGATCGAGTTATCCTATAAATTAGCAAGTCTTTATTGGGTGTTTGACACTTCAATTAAAAAATATTTTTGAAAAAAATTAAATTTTTTTCATTTTATTTTTTATTTTATATATATATATATATATATATCATTTTTATATATTGATTACAAAAATAATTTTTGAAAAATAAAAAAAAATTATTTTAATATATTTCTGAAAAAAAAAATTTTAAAAAATAATCTTATACAAACTTCCATAGAATCAAATTTAATGGGAGATTCTGTCGTCAAGAAAGTGTTTTTTTTCTTATGTCAAAGTCGAATGGATACTAATCTTTTCACTCAGATTACTACTGTAGCAGTAATGGCAGAGGTTTGCATGCAGATTGCTGCTGATAATTGGTACTTAGCAGCAAGTTAGGCTCCTCCCTTGTCACTTCCAGTAATGCTTTTATACAAATTACTTGTTTAGACATTGCACTTTAAAAATATTTAAAAAAATGAATTTTTTATTTTTATTTTTATTTTTTAAAAATTATTTTTGATATCAATACATGAAAATAATTTAAAAAACAATAAAAAAAATAATCTCTGAAAAAAAAATATTTTTGATATTATTTTAATATATTTCTGAACAAAAAATACTTTCAAAAATAATATCGACCACACATACAAAAAAGCCAACAAAAAAGCCAGAAGCATCCATCTCTATCCAAAATGATGCAATGATGCAAAGGTGCATAATTTTTTTTTTTTAAAAAAAGAAAATTCCTTGGAAATGAAAATACATGAAGAAAAGTTAGGTGCTTGCCAAAGTTTGATACCATCTCTCATCTCTCCTTTTTCTTCTTTAGCTCTTTACACGCACACATATTGAGTTGTGGAGAAATCGAAAGTAGCATTGCACAGCATTTAGATTGCATAATATAAGATAAGTAAATAATTTTGAGTACTTTTAAAAGTCATTTCTCATTTGAAAAAAACATCAAATTTAATGTTTTTTGTGAGTGCTATTCGAAAAATTAAAAAGAATTTTTTAATGTAATTTCAATTATATCATGGTGTGATGGCCGTGATTGATACCATGCCGTGATGACAAAATATTTATGATCTGTATAACATGTCTTGAGTTCGAACTAGGACGTGTATTTTTTATAAGAATCTGAGATGACTAAATTTTATCGATCACTAAACCCGTAAAATTCGCTTTCTAAAAAGTGTGTTTGTAGCATCCAAAAATATTGATATCATGGTGATGGGCATGGTCAAAAGTCAATATAAATTTGTCATCGACGGCATCTGTGTAATTGGGTCAAAAAAGGTGGAGGGATAGCATCTTTTTGGGTGGTGTATATCTGTTGCTGGTTAGTGTATCTCTGGAATGCGAATCTGCCTGCCTGCCTGCCCAATCACGCACAGGAACAGGAGACAGCTAAGCCCAGATTCTTGGCAACCTTGCCTCATTGCCACATATTCCTCTACTGCCCCTGACATTTTTTTATAAATATTTTATATTTATTTATTTCTATTTATTCTTTCGTAATCGTAAGTGCGTGTTTAATATCCTAAGTGTAGAATGCATAATTTTCAATTAAAAACATGTTAAAATAACGTTTTATAAGCTTTTTTTTGTCAGAACATTTAAAAATCTAAAAAAATCAGTTTAATATTAAAATTAACTTTATATTATATTATACTTATATTATCATATATTCTCTTTAAACTTGTCATTCATTAAAATATTGTTTTTTTTTAAAAAAAAAATTATTTTTGACATCGTCACATGAAAATGATCTAAAAATACCAAAATTTGAATTTAAAATAAAAATAAAAAATATTTTTCTTATTTTTTTAAAAAACTCTTTTAAATATAATATCAAACAGGATATTAATAGTCATAATCAGGGGATATAGTGTTTACCTAACACGAAAAAAAAAGGGACGAGCATATCGGATCTCACTAAAAATAATGAGTATTTACACCTATTAAAACCATTATTATTTTAAAAAAAATTATATTCCTCTATCACTTTTTTTTTATTAAGTATCGGTAGTTACAACTCGAAAACTACAAAAATTCTCAACTTGCTCTTCAATTTCAGATTTTGAAAATACAAAGTTTGATTAAAAAATTAAAAAAAATCAAGTAGTGGATTGAACTTGAATAACCTATTATTCACTATTGCATGGTTGATCCTTTTTAAAGTAATTTAAGATGCTTATGGTGGTGGGGGATAAGCATCTCATTGGAATTAATTAAAGATAAAGTCAATACCAAATGTCTCATTCATTCATTTATTTTAAGAGTATTAATTGGAATCAAAAGTTTGAAATGGTAAAGCAAAACCAAATAATGTTCTTGGTGATACCATTTGTGACAATGACATTGACTCTTTTTTGCTTGGAATTAGTCAATAATCATAAAGTTAATTTAATTTCGGTGTAAGCAACACCAACCTCATCTATATTTACCTTATCCTTTGAAAAGCATTTTCAATATTATGATAGCGGTTATTTTTCAATATGTTTTTTCTTGAAAATCTAACTATTAACCTAAATCTTTCCTTTTCTTCATTTGCTCATCTTTTTGTTTGTTAGTTCAATATTTAAATTGAGATGACTAAATTAACCTGTTAAATTCAAATATTTGGACCTTGTTGAAATAAGAAATCCTAAAATACTTTTGAAATAGTTTCTACTTTGTCTTTCATTCATTGAAATGAAAAGAGTGATGGTATTCCACTCACAAAGTCATTCATAATTTACACTCTTGTGGTTTATAGATCAAGCAGCTTGCATCTCCATCCATTTGCTTTATTGGATCAGGCAATTTATGGTCTCATCACAGTCAAAAGTTGATAAATTTATGTAAGATTTAAAATTGAATAGCTATTAAACTGGGCCCGGTTTGATTTTTTTTCCTTCAAATTGATTGTTTTTATTGATAAAAACTAAACCGGACCGAAAATATTCAACCCCTAATGATATTGTCTTGCTTTTCTCAATGGCATGTGAGCCAACTGCCTAAAAAGCTCTTTATCCAACCCAACAACACATTTACATGACCACCTATGATTGCTTAAACCCTTTGCACTAAGTTGTTTAGCCTCAATTTAATTTTCTTCTTAGTCTCTAATCTGATATCATGTTAAGGAACCATCTTATCTAAAAACTTAAATTGTTATGTGAGGACCCAAAATATAATTTATATTATTCTTGAACAATATGGCTATCAAACAAATGGTTGTCAAACATCATCAGTACAATATAGTTAAGAAAAAAATAATAATAATCAGGTGACGGAATATAAAATTATTAAATACACATTGAAAACAACTAAAAACTGCTTGGATGATGTTAGCATGGACTGTTGAAGAGAAAATCATGGAGGGAGAGAGACAAAAGGGAACAAAAAAGCAATAGCTAGTTAGCACACTCTTTATTTTTAATTGGATCAAGCACAGACATAATAGATATTCTATCATGATTAGGGCTAACCCTAACTTTTATGATTATCAATAATTAAGTTGAAAAATGGTGGCAGTAGGTGGAGATTCCCCTAACTGGATTGCTAGCTATCATTTTCTCCCATGATTGAAATTTGAAAATTTCTTTCTTTTTTGGAGACACAGACACCATATATTTACACCTATTGTGGGCCCTCCTCTCCTCTGCTGTATAATTGAAGCTTTCTTCTTTCCTTCCACAATAGCTCCAGCCTGCCTAACATTTCACCTGCTACAAGGAAGTAAGGCTTCAATTCATGGTTGATGTATATGAGCTCCATACATCTTGAAAACAACATTGTTCATTCAAGAATTTTAACATAAGTTTTCTTTTAGCTTCTTTGTGTTTGGTTAGAATCTTCAGGATTGAAAAACATATACAGAATAGACAGAACCATATTTAATTGATTGATGAGATGAAGACAAAAACATAAAATAAATCTGTTATTGAGATGATTTTGAAGAAGATATCTCTTCTCTGTTTCCACCATCTGCATTTATTTTTTCTGTCAGAGACAGTAACCAAACACTAATAAGCAAACCACATTATCAGACTCATGGCATCCATATTCAGTCTCTTCTCTGCAAAATTTAGCATTCTTTGTAGTTCTTAAGAGGTGTATCCAAAGTATGGAAGTACCTTGAATTGGAGTTAGCCATGTACAGGTACAGATGAACTCATGGATATACAGCCTTTCAAGCGTTCAAGAATGGCGTTCCGGCTGACAAGCCCCGAGTGTGAAGCAAGAGGAAGGCCTTCTTTGACGCATTCGTCGTACTTCTCCAGTGCAGAAACAATGAAACTGAAATCTGGTCGCTTGGATGGATTGGCTGCCCAGCAGCGCTTGATCAAATGTGCAAGTGCTGGCTGACAACTTGCTGGCAGTGGAGGCCGCTCATTCTGCCAAGGAAACAAAAACTAATTTCAGAGTTAAGAATATATTTAGCAACTAAATGATCATTTTCAATGGAAACAGCGATGGATCAGATATGTTTATCCCACAGAGAGTTTTCCTTTTATTGTGAGATCAGTATATTTGGAAGGATGGGATCATTATATAGAATATGCATTCTAAGCTCTATCACGTATCTTCTGCAACAACAGCTTTCCCCCATAATTGCTAGTTACAGATGGTAGACCACAGGAAGATTGCTCGCATAAAACTGATTTCCATGTTTATCCCACAGAAAGTTTCTTCAGACTATAGTTAAGAAACCCAGTCTGTAGTTTGATGTAGCTTAAGGCCTAGTCATGAGTTGACTAGGTTAACCCCTTTTTTTTTTTGGAAAAAAGAAAATCCAGGATTTTCCACAAACTCTGACTATTCTAGGCCCCAGGTCAACCTTCAACCTCCTGGCTGGGCCGAGTTTAACAACCATGCTTAATAAAAAACTTGAAAAAATAAATATGGCTTGCTTTCAGTTATTCACAGAGCCTCATATTACTCAGTTTCATCCAAAATTATGTTCCAGCTAATATGCCTAACAGAGCCCTTTCATATTTCAAATGACCAAAGTGGAAGCTCTCAGGTTTCATCCTTATCTTATTAGTCCTAAAACAAGAAACTATTTTCTGTTTCTATAAGCACTTCCACATGGTTCAAATGATGTCTACAGATATTATTTTTGTGCACACAGATCAAATTTTATTTCAGAGAACTAGATCAGTAGTAAGAGTTTTGATGAGCAATCTCAGAGTCTTACCCTGAAAATACAGCATGTTCAACCTAACCAAAATTGGTAATTGTCTGCCTTTTAGAATCTCCATTGAAACAAATTTAACAAAACAGTAACACAGTTAAAGTTTACAGCCTCACAACAGATGGAAAACATTAAGTTTTGGAAAGCAGCAGAACCCCAAATCATGTTATTAAGGCTTAAGCGGCCATGGAGCATTGTAGATTTACAGTATCATGGGGATAACAGAATTAGTCCACTCACTACCTGAGGAAAAACTGAGGCAGATATAGAAAGGAGAAGCTCCTTCTGCTCATATTCCCTAAGGATGGAGAGGAATAAAGCTGAATATCAACTTTGTGTGATGCATGCTCATCGAAACTTGTTTTCGACTTGAACTAATTTATGAAAACTTGTTTTTCAGTACTGTGTTGTAGCTAGGTTCTGGAAATAATCTTTCTCATCATTTCCAAGTTCTCACCAAAATTGAATGAATCCATTCAAGATAGTTCACTGTTACTGTTTTTGGTTATCCATTGGCCACCACTGAGAGATTTCACAAACAGTTTCAGATATCACCTCAATTAATAGCAAACATGAGTTCAAAAGGGGTGCATTGCTAAATAACATACAATCTTGAAATTAGCAGATGATCAATAACATAGCAATACAAATAACAGACACAATCGCCTCCTTTCTCCTACCAAGTTTTTCATGCAAATTTTACTGTTTTAGATGATAGTTCTAAGAGATAATAGATCGCATGATTTTATGAACAGTTGCTTTTGGTTAGTATCGTGATAGAAGGGACGAATACTTAATGGATGAGACAGAGACGGAGACATAAATCTATGTCTACAACAGTTTTGGAGCGAGTTTCTATTATTTCAAAACAGAAAGGACACGTCTCCTATTCTAACTGTATCCGTCTCTCTAGTTTCAAGACTTCAACCAAACATTTTTTTTTATGCGAGGAAACCTCACCTCCTGGAAAACATATTTTATGGGTCCAAGTGAGCAAGTAAAACCCTGGCTATTCCAGACCTTTACAAGGAGTGCACGCCCTGACTCGAACTCGAACGTCATGCCCCTTGGGGATAACCAAGGGAAAGTCCCACTGCTTCGAGTTGAGCATTTTATTTTGGAAACATCAAATTGTAAGAAAAAAGAAGCATGCAGGCAAATATTTTTTCTATGGGAGCTTGTAATTAGCAAATGCTTGTTGAATTGAACAAAAATAACCTGCATACCTTCTCGGCTACAGCAAATGCAGCTTGCACAGGGGTCATTCCTTGAAAGGGAAGCAAAGCTGTAGTTAGCTCCCATAACACAATCCCAAAACTATATACATCAACTTTCCGGCTGCAGTGTTTCTCCTTGATCATCTCAGGTGCCATCCAGCGGTAGGTTCCCTTGTTCCCTTTGGTTTCTTGGCACTGTGTTTCTAGGCACGACGTACCGAAATCGGCAACCTTAACCCTCATTTCATCATTCAGAAGCAGATTATTTGATTTCAGGTCTCTGTGGATGACTCCCTGTGAATGAAGATACTCCATTCCTCGTGATATATCAAGAGCTAATCTCAGTATTGTTTCTGTTGAAAGTGAGTATGGCTCTTTCTTGTTGAGATACATCCTCAGAGTTCCTTGTGACATGTATTCTGTGATGATACAGTACACAGGTGGCTTTTTACAAGCTGCGATGAACTGCAAAGAAAGCACTTTTTACCATATCGATATAACGAAATTGAAGATGAGTTTTTAATTGAACATCCCTTTTCCACCTATGGAAATTGAATATAAAGCAAGACTAGAGCCTAATTCTTTTCAGAAGCATCAATAGCATGAGGTCAGAAACTCAGTGAAGCTTCAGGTTGAGGTACAAAACACAGATACAGATAAGAAATTTGAGGCTTTCATCAAGCTGATACTGGGAAATTTGAGGTTGTCTCAAAAAATCAGGCCAACTTAGGATAATAAATCAAAAAAGCTTTCACATTGGAATAGATTGTCTTGTCCAAATCAAGTTACAGATTTAAACACATTAGACCAAGGAAATACCCGCAGGATACAGTGATTATCTTTTATACCTTCACTAATTACTCGTTAACATATTAATCGTATCAGCTAAATCATTGCTCATTAATAAAAGGAAATGCTTTCTGTGCTTTTAACTGAATTGGAAAGCAAAACAACAGACAGACCTGGACTATATTGGGATGAAAGAGACGCGAAAGCAAAGCAACTTCACATTTGAATTGCTGTTCAAGCAAAGTTTTAGTCTCCTCCTGGTTTGGAATCCTCACCATTTTGACAGCTACAGCTCTCTGCTTGTAAATCCCACGATAAATCCTGCTGTGAGCTCCAGAGGCAAACTTGTTGCCTATAAATAACTGTGAAAGGTCAGCAGTCCATTCCTCTCGGTCCTCCTTTGAATCCTCCCAAGTCTCTACGTTCTCAGATTCCAATATCATTGACCATGACTCCAAGCTGTCAAATCTCTTCCTCTCCAAGTTCTCCATTTCAGAATTAAAATGGGATTTTGACGAGGAAGGAATTGTTAATGTTTTGCTCTTCGATCTTCGAAGACGAAATGCATGGAAACATGAACTAGCCATTGAAGAACCTCTCTTGCTGTGTTTGATAAAGATATGATTAAGAGGGAGGGGGGGGGGGAGGTGTCAACACAAACAATCAAAAGGAGCTTTCCTCCTGAAAGTGTGGATTGATTTTAGAAAGTGCATGAACTGATTCAGAAACATGGGTTCTGCAGAAAATTGAAAAGGACAAATGGATTTTCATGAATTGAGCAAAACCAACAAGAAACAGTCATGCACACAACAAAGAAAACACGCTCAAGCTCTTTAGCGCATGAAAAAACCAGACTAGCGACAGCTTTCCATTCTGAAATTTTCTCAACAGATGATGATAACTACCAATAAAGACAAAGACCAAACAAAGAAAGGTTACGAGTATTCATTCATGGCACGAAGAACTGAAAAGAATAAAAGGCAAATCATGAAAATGCAGGGGTGTTACTGTAGCAAAACCAAAAATTAAAAACAAGAAGGAGAAGAGAGATTTTGACGGCAGGATCAAGAGATTAGGTCGTTTGGCAGTGGAAATACAGATGAATTCAGAGCAGAAACTTCACGGGGGGCTCGTGAATGCTCCATTGAAAAGTAAAGAGAAATAGCTTTTAGATTATTGAGATAGAAAGAGAGAGGCATAGAAAGAGGGATAGAAGGGGGAGCTCTTTTCTGGACAGAATCCAACTCCATTAAAGTAATCTTTCCTTGCTTGTTTCCTTTTTATCATCATTAATGTTAAGTGGGTACAGTGGCAAAGTGTCGCCGATGATCACCAGATGATCCTCATCGATTAACAATTTCTCATTTTCTCCACTTCTTAAGCTACTATAATGAAATTCTCAAACTTTAGGACATATGCCATCTTTTGATTGCTGTTACACTGCCATTTGTGCACCACATACAAGTGGCTTTTACACGTGGAAAGTTCTCGACATGACAAGTGGCAAATCATCTGACACCACTTTCTCTTCTCAACTCCTTCCTGTGAGATCTTTGCTATAAATACTTCCATCATCGCTAAACTATCTTCAAATATAGTAAGACTCCTCTGTATTTGGTTAAATAACACTCGTCATCTAGCCATTGTGTCATCTGTGGATTGATCAAATGATGATCCAATTATCAAGACACTTTGATTTAAATAAAACCCAATAATTTTGATACAGAGATGTAAATTATCAGCAAAAAAATCAATTTAGTAAAAATATATATATTTATCAAATGTCTAAATTTCCCACTTGGAAGGAATATATTAAAAAAATGAAGAGGAACGAGGCAAGTGCAGGTGCATATCCTCATGGATTTGTAACTCATGATTACTATTTATTCCAAACCAATGGAACTTATCTTTGATGTGGGTTTTAATTAATAAAATGAAATAATATATCTACGATTTACTTTTCAAAATAATTTTTCAAACATCAAAAAATAAATTAAAAATTTCAAAAATATAATTTGACAGCAAAACAAACCCTTCCTGATCCATATCCAATGCTATTCCAGAAGGAAATCACAGGCAGTATGAGGATAGAAACAGGATAAGCAAGGAAATGGGCTTGCTAACCTTACAGCGACGGCATTATTAATGTATGGTGGTATTTGTTTTATACTTTTTAATATTATGACATTAAAATAAGAAATATTAAAAAAATAGATTAAGGTAGTATCAATTTAATCCTCAAATTATTATTTTTTTAATTATGACCAACTCTAGTGTTACTTAACCTATCAATTTAATCCTCAAATTATTAGAATGGTGTGGATAGTCATTCAAAAAAATCTCCTGTGTGCAGTGATCTGACTTCTCTCTTATTAAGTACTGAGGAAAGTTTTAAATGGCGTATGTATTGTAATGACAGAGAATTTATGATTTGTATAATAAATTTTGAATTTGAGTCATGATGTATATACTTTGTAAGAGTCTGGAACAACTAAAGTCTTACTCGCCCGCATAAATTTACAAAATATATTTTTTGAGGGATAGAGTTTCCTCATATCCAAAAAAAAAATATATAAATTTTTTTTTGACTATTTTGGGCTATAAGCATAGAAAACTTAAAGTTTCAATAAAATAACATTGACGGCAAGACTTTTTAGTGAAATACTAGTCGTCGTTTGATATATAAAAAATCATAATTAAAAACATGATATTAAATAAATATTATGTTCTTCAATCACAACTTTTTTTTAAAAAAAAAAATTAACATTTAAAAAAAACTGGAGTTTAATTTCGTAATAATGTAAGGTGTCACCATTTAGAATCGTGACAGTTTGAAACTATGTTGTTTCAGTAAAAAAAATTCAAACCGTGCTATTCAGGTAATATTTTTAATTTTACTGTTCTATTTTTTTATAAAAAAAAAAAATTAATTATATCCGTTTAAAAAGTATTTTTGAAAAAAAATGAATTTTTATTTTAAATAAAAATTAAAAAAATAGTATTTTTAAATTATTTTTATGTAATGATATAGAAATAATTTTTAAAAAATAAAAAATATATATTATTTTAATATATTTATAAATAAAAAATCATTTTCAAAATCAATATTAACCATCTACAGTTACCCAGTTTGATACAGTCCTTCGCAATTTTGGCTTGCCTTTGTGGACAGGATAGGAAGGTGGCTAAAGGGTAAAAGCTTACGCTGGTATAAAAATAATTTTTAAAAATAAAAAAATATTATTTTAATATATTTATGAATAATTTTTTTAAAAAAAATAATATCAATTATACTCCAAACAGATACTTTGAGCCTTTATTTCCTTCAGCATGACAGGACAAGATGAATGAATTGTTTAAAAGTATGGTTGAGATTGTTTTTAAAAATATTTTTCATTTAAAAAAACATCAAAGTGATATTTTTTATTTTTTAAAAATTATTTTTATAATCAATACATAAAAATATCTAAAAACATCAAATTTTTTTAATTTAAAATAAATAATAAAAATAATTTTTTTTTCAAAAATATTTTTGTAACCAGTGACAAACACCGACAAAGACGAGATAATAATTCAATCTAGGCAAGGTTTATGGGCCAAATGTGAAAGGCCTCGAACTGGAATATAACTTATGTGGGCCGCATCTGGTAAGGTTTGAGCTGTGGCTAGTGCCTCTGGCAGGTCAAGCTTGTCCTTGGATCCGGGTCCTCCAGGCCCACTATCATCATTGTGGCCGTGGGCATGCTCCCGTATCACATATAATAGTTGTAAAATCAGAGCATGTCGATTGCTAGAATATCTAAAAAAGCTTATCAAATTAATGTTTTTTTAGGTTTTTTCTATAGTTTTAATACATTGATATCAACAATAAAAAATTTATACAATAATATTAATGTTTTAATATATATATATATATATATGTCGCTTGAAGATCACCCACCTTGCTCATGCAAAAGATATCCGAAAGCGATGGCAATATATATATATATATATATATATATATATATCCATGCTTAACTAGGATTCGAAAATAGCAATTGAAAAATGGAGTATCTCTCAGTCAACCTCGTTGACCACATCCAAAAAAAAAATCAAGCCTTACGTTTCCTAAATAGGATCTTGATAACGAGCTTTCTATGCAGCTGTTTATTAATTAAATTTTCTCCTCTAAACCCTAATGATCCAAGAGAAAGTGACCTGAATTTTTGCAAATACACACCATTGTTTTTATATTGCTTGTCCAATTGTCTGTTTGAAGGTATAATTTAAATTGTTTCTGAAAGTTTTTTTATTTAAAAATATATTAAAATAATATTTTATTTTTATTTTTTAAAATTATTTTTAATAGCAGCACATGAAAATAGTATATTATAAAAATAATATTTTTTTGATTTTTTTTAAAGTGTTTTTGAAACAAAATGATAAAGTGTAACCTAACTTGCGGCCCATTCACCGATCGACACGTCCATGCATTTGAGAAGTAGTGAGAACATTTCTTCTAATTTACTAGATGCTAGACTAGGCTTGAGGTCTACAAAATGAGCCTCCAAGCAATCGATGACACCATCCACGCTTTCAAATTTCATAGGCTAATAAACTAAATAATGTCATACAACAAATGTTAACCCCAATTTCGTGCCGTTTATAAGAAAAATAATGATATTTTTTTAAAAAATATTATATTTTAATTAAGATATGCTCTTAGATTGCCACACACATGAACATTTTATATAAAACATGGTTACATCACGTCGACAACATGTGAGTGAAGGGATTTTTATTATATTTATATTAGAGTCAAAGTTTAAGATACTTGTCTGAACATTATATAAAAAGACATAGATATATCGATTTTATAATAAATAAGCGACAAAATTTGAAATCTAAGATCATAAAGAGTGATTCTCCTTTTATTGTCTGTTTAGAAGTGTGATTAAAATTGTTTTTAAAAGTATTTTTTGTTGTTTTTAACATGAGTACATAAAAAATAATTTAAAATTACCATTTTTTTAATTTAATATAAACTTGAAGGATAAGAAAGAATGATAACCCTAGAAACAACTTTTCTTGAGCATTATGCCCTAATTTCTCGAGTTTGGAGCACAAGTTTATATAAAAATTAAAATTACAAAGCAAAGTGGACAAGAAAAGATGGAAGGTACTAGGGCTAACGTAATCATGAAGAGGTGGGAGCGACAAAACAAAGAATCCTTTTGTGAAAGGAAATGCTTAATGGGCAGTGCACAACAAAGTGACAGCTATGAAGCTTATCGTACCGTTACCTAGCCGGGAGGAATGGAATTATATTCGCAAATAATAATTTTGATTTGATTTGATTTGATTTTAAGAATTATATCATTACCTTTACAGATATATATTATATGAGAATAAAAATTTATTATTTTTATATTCTCATTAAATCTTTTTTTTGTTTAGACTTATTTTTATGTTTTTAGTTGGTTTTGATGCGTTAATGTTAAAAATAATTATTTAAACATTAGTGCATAATAAAAAACATATGTAAAAAAATTTAATTTAAAATAAATTAAAAAATTATATTTTCTTAAAGCATTTTTAAAACAAAAAAAAAAAAACAAGCAACTCTAAATTACACTTGAAACTATTAAGTTAATATAAAGTTAACTTTATTGACGAAATATATGAATCCATGATTAAGTTGATTGAGTTAAAACTCAAATAATTTTTTTATATTTAAAAAACAAGAATATATTAGTCCTTTTTTAAAAAAATATATAAATAATATTATTATGATAATGTACTGGTGTTTTTGAGATATTTTCATTTTTTTTGTTTAAAATTATAATTTTTATATTTTTAGATTGTTTTGATGTAATAATATCAAGAATAATTTTCTAGATATAAAAAATATATTATTTTGATATATTTCTAAACAAAAAATATTTTAAAAAATAATTATTATTATCGAGTACATTGATGAAAAAGAGTTGGGCACCACGCAAAGTTGGAAATCACTAGGCCAATTTTTTTTTTTTTTATCAAAGCAATGTTTTTTTGTTATTAACCTAATAAGGTTTAAATCGAGTTTAAACATGCTAATCAAACCATTAAAAACTTGATCGAGTTAATTGGGTTTTACCAACTCAATTCATGGTTCAATTCAACAAAAACCAGTGATGCAGATTTACTGGCAATAATAGCATAACTATAGGATAGACCCAACACATTTAATTTTATTTATCAATGCTTGCACATGGCAGAATGTTATTATAAGTTTTTATATAAAAAAAATAGAAAATTCATGAGATAATGAATGTGAAAAATTAAAAAGGAAAACTATTATCTTTACAAAATAAAAAACATGATAATGCTAAATAGAAAAAAAAAATCTTCTAGGAAATATATTTATTTTCTTAAAAAACTTTTGTATTGATCTTCCCGTGTTAGAAAAAAAAATCACCCTCAAGCTCATACCTTTGTCAAAAATTGTCTCCCGTCGTAATTTTGTTTTTGTCCTATTATGAATCTCATTATTTAAATTTTGAATAATAACAATTAACAAAAATAGAAACATTTGTCCCCATCAAGGTCGCATCCAACCCTAGCTTCTTCTTCTTCTTCTTCGGTCTATGTAACCTAACCCCAATCATTTCCCAATTTACATGATCATTGCCGTCTATCAATTTTTTTTTATTCGAGAAAAATTCAATGATTTACTTATTCAAATTTAAATTTCAGTTTTTACTCTATTTATAATATCTTAATGTTTAATAAAATAAAATATCATCATTGAAAAAATCACTATAAAATCAATAATCTAATAATTAAGATAGTGTTTCAGATTGTGATAATGGTTGTTTTTTAAAGTGATTTTCATTTGGAAATCCATTAAAATAATTCAAAAATAAAAAAATAACTTAAAAAATATTTAAATAAAAAAAACACTCTAAATTGCACTTGTAATAATGAGTTTAATCAAACAAAACCTTTCTATTCCTTTTCAATGTAAAAAACAAACACACTCTAAATTAATTGATTTTTTTTATCTTATTATTTAAAACAAAAATGTATTTTCTTATAAAAAAATTAAAATAACATCATCTTATTACAATCAAGTTAACTCCCTCGATCTTGAACTTTAAGCTGTCATCTTGAACCTCGGATTCTGTCAGCAGAAAGAATCTTATAATTGTTTCCAGAACAGGGATATATTCGACCTTTGGCCCAAACTTTGTCAAACAGCTGGAGCTGCCATTTCTATCACCATCGACTAGCTTGAATAGAAACTTTCCAAAAGTGCCCTCAAACTATTGAAGAATTCCCACCACAACTTAAAAATAATTCTGCAATGACTTCTACTGCCAGTAAATCCCCACATTTTGCTTGTGTGAGTGTGACCATCTTCTTGTTTTTAACTGCCTATCATCTCCAAATATCTTATTGCTCGCCAACAGATTTATGCCCCCCCCTTTTATTTATTTATATATTATATATATAATGTAAATTGACGGATTATAAACATAAAAATAAATATTAAGTGAATTATTTAGTTATAACTTTTTTATATCGAAACTGATTTTTTTTAAATCAGTTATTTTATTATTTTTTTGTTGACTTTTAAACACAATTATCCATAAATTAACCCAATAATTCAGTGTTTTTTTTTCTTTTCCAAATATAAGATACCAAACTGTGCATATCATGACTGTTTAATAGTGTGATTAAGATTGTTTTTTAATGTATTTTTTATTTAGAATTATATTAAGATAATATTTTTTTATTTTAAAAAAAATATTTTTAAAGATACCAAACTGTGCATGTCATGAATATTTAGTAGTGTGTTTAAGATTGTTTTTTAATGTGTTTTTTTTTTTTAATTTAGAAATACATTAAAGTAATATTTTTTTATTTTTTAAAAAATATTTTTAATATTTACATATAAAAATGAACTAAAAATATTAAAATAATTAAAATTAAATTAAAAAATTTTTTTTTTTTCTCAAAATGGTTTTTGAAACCAAATAGTAGATCTACAGGTGGACCACGATTCCTCATTATTTAGGAAGGTCTTACTGGACCCACTCTACCATCCGAATTTAATTTCTTTTGGCTTGTCTAATTATGATTGGATTTATCCTGGCCGTTCAATATGTCTAATCTAATTGCACTAAGCCACGATATAAAATGTACAAGATCTTCTGGCAAGCAGATCTACACCGTAGGACCCATAATCCCCCATCAAGCAGTTCCTTGTACAGCCATTTGCAAGCGGCTAGACACCGACAGATGATACGGACCAGTCTCGCCCACCTCCTCTCTCCGATCCATGATATTTTTTAGGAGTATAGTTAATTATATTAAAATAATATTTTTAATTTTTTTAAAAATAATTTTAAAAATGCAGTAATAATACCCTATCGTTATCCAATGCTCAGGACAATTTCCAACCAGTCCGGGAATGCATGCATTTATTTTTAAAAATATTGAGTTAATATTTTTTTAGATTTTTAATAATTTAAGTAACAATATAAAAATAAAAAATCTAGAAATATTATTTTTCCGTAAAAAACTAATCTAAAAAAATAATATATAACTAAGTCTCATGCACCTCCTAAAAATAAGCCTCCACCACATAGTGCATACCATACCATGCTTATACTGCCCATACCTGATTAAAACCTCAACAACACACACACAAAAAAAAAAGAAAAAAAAAAAAGACAAGAAAGAGGAAGAGAGTTCTCAGTTCCATTTTCAAGACACGTCATTATCACATTTCTCCAAACCCTTTCTTGTCATTTCCCCCTTCACTACCCCCTTTCTCACTACCTCTTCACCACCACCAAGTAACAACTGACCACAGCACTCTGTCTTCCAAAAACGCGGTAAAGTTTCAAGCTTTGAGCAAATGGGTACCCGAATTCAGTCTCACCAGCTCAAAAGCGGGTTGGTGGTGTCGGGTCTCCCTGGACAGCAACAAAAAGAGAAACAACCCACCATGGCATCACGGGCAGTTCCTTATATAGGCGGTGACATTAAGAAATCCGGTGAGTTGGGGAAAATGTTTGACATCCCTGCGGCGGTTGACCCTCCAAAGCAACCACCTTCACGTGCTTCTACTTCTTCAAGCGGATCCATGAGGAACTCTTCTTCAGGTCCCATGAGGAACTCTTCTTCAGGTCCAATGAGAAACTCTTCTTCAGGTCCCATGAGAAACACTTCAGGTCCCCTGAACGTCGCCCTGCCAACAGGGCTTTTCACTTCTGGCCCACTTGGTTCCGGACCACTGGGATCAGGCTTACAAAAGAGATCGGGTCAGCTTGACAACAGTGCCGTCGGCTCGGGTACAGGATCCGCATCAAGCAAGGCACTTTATGGTTCAGCAGTGACGAGCTTAGCTGATGATGTGAAGGTGGGGTTAAGGGTTTCAAGGCCAGTGGTGTGGGTGGTGATGGTGGTGGTGGTGATGGGGTTGCTTGTTGGTGCTTTTTTGATGGTTGCAGTTAAAAAAGCTGTGATCTTGGTGGCTGTTGGGGCTGTTTTGGTGCCTTTATTTGTGGGGTTGATTTGGAATTGTGCATGGGGAAGGAGAGGGTTGTTAGGGTTTGTTAGGAGGTACCCTGATACTGAGCTTAGAGGTGCTATTGATGGACAGTATGTCAAGGTTACTGGGGTAATTTCAGTGTTTTTCTCTTCACTAACACTACTATTATTTATTATGTGTCTGTCTTTTCTGTGATTAGATTAGTGCTAATTATGGTAAGAGTATCTATCCATCCATTAATCTAACGCCAAAGAATGTTAAACCAGCGTGCCTGCCATTATTGTTTTATTATCTGCTGGTCAATTCTGACATTTTGTAGGTCTATTTTAGTGGTTTGTTCGTAACTTAAAAAGATTTATCATGGGTATGGAATTTGTCATTATTGAATTTCACTTTCAATGGTTGCTCGATGAAGAAAGGCCGCAAGGGGAAGAAAATTGAAAGCTACATAAAGGAGAGATTTGGAACAGATTTTGGATGAAAAGCCATTTTGACCCACGGACACGGATCTTCATCCATCAAGGGTTGTCTCGGTGGTGTCAAGGTGGTTCCAGTGGCTGATGTGTTACATTTCATCTAACATGGTGATTTTTTTTGGCTGGAGAAATTTAAAGGAGCCTTGTGTATTTAGTCTACCAAAGGACATGCCCTTTTGGATGTAGACGCAAGCTTGCATATTATTTGGGTGGTATAGAATCGTTGTTTGCCTGGATGCTTTATCCAGGATTCTTGTCTGAAAGTTGATTTTTGTGGGTGTTTGCTGAAAAGAGTAAATTTGATCTACTTGATAGGTGGAGTTGAGCCAGCAAAGCTATTATGAGCTATTACTTTCTTGTATGTTGAGGCGATGAGTGGACCATAATCTACTTACTTAGGGGTTAAAGTATATAATTCTGAAAGCTGTCATAAATTTGGTCTATGAATTATTGCGAAGTGATTATATTTTTTTATGCCACTTTAGGAATTTACTTTTTTGGTGGAGGCAAATTTGTTGGTTTAGAATTCACATGACAACAAAAGTTAAGGAACAGCTGTCTAGGTTGATTTTTATTGCTGCATGTGCAAAATTGGAATTTGGAGGGAATCATAATTTGCTTCTTTCAGGGTTAAAGGTTAGGAAAATGTGAGATGACGTTCAAATCTTCTTGAAGAATTATTGCGAGGTTCTTATTCTTTCTCTAGAAGAGCAGTTAATTCTTCCCCTAAATTGTCTTTGGAGTTTATGTTCATATCAATTGGTTATATGGAAAAATATTATGAGGAAGAATGCCAGTGAGCTCTGTTGTGTACAAACAATTCCTGTGGCAAGTCTTACGAATTTTTTTTTGTTACCTGGAAGAGAATTTTTAAAGAGTAATGACATCAATGCTTGCTTTTGATGACATGCCATAACTTTTTGGAGTAGGGGATCAAGATGGTTGACTACTGATTTGTTAAGTATGTCAAAGATATACTGAGTTGAAGTTAAGAAGGGTGTTTCTTTAATAATAGGCATGATTGGTCCAGCTCTTTCTATAAGAGAGGCTTGATTGAATAGTTTCCTTTTTTTTTTTGTTATAAGAACTGATCCATGTGAAGATGACCAAATGGACGCCTTGTCTATCATTGTCTTGAACACTAAAGTTATTCCTGGTGACTTTGTTTCAACATGGAAGTGGGAATAAGTCCATTTCATTACGCACACACTGTAGACATGGACTTTGTATGGTGAGCAGCATCATTGATTTAATAGGTTGAAGGCAGTGCTGAAATCATTTGTTGCTATGAAAGCCAGCCAGCCTGAGTCTGTCACTGCCATTTTTTGTAGTGTATCATGACCTGGAAAGTCTACATTCCACATTGCAGTGATGCAGTTGTAGAGCTTGAAAGTCAAATTTAAGAGGGCAAAGTTAAAAGATGAAAAGGGGTGTTAAGAAAGTTCAACAGAATGAAGGGCTAGAGGCAACATGGGCTCATAAGATACAGATCTCCACCATTGTGGTTGCGTGAAACTTTGAGTGCTTATTCTCATATGAAACTCATAATTAATGAATTTTTTGGAGCTTGTTTAATGGTCAAAGCTTGCATTTTTAGCACTTGCAACAAATTTGTATTATATCTTGCAGTATAATGTCACAAATAATGTCTGATTTATCTCTTTATGTAGGTTGTCACATGTGGCAGTATACCTTTGGAGTCATCTTACCAGAGTATATCCAGATGTGTGTATGTTTCATCAGAGCTGTATGAATATAGAGGGTTGGGTGGAAAGTCTGCCCATGCAAAGCATTGTTTTTTCTCATGGGGTTTGAGACATTCAGAGGTTAGTTTGCTGAGCTCTCATGTTGATCTGCCCAAATATTAATGTGGAAAACAGTTTAGGAAATGATGATTAAGCTTCAGCTCATGGCACTTAGGTTTTCATTAATGAAAGCATGATGAGTTCAATATACTCAAATGCCAATGAATGTTTGAGCAATAAACAAAGCACCTGACACCAATAAGATAATAGAGACCAATAAGTTGACCAGCGCATGATGTTTACTGAACGCTTTGAAGTTGTTAAACACATGCATGACGATAAGCTGATAGGCGACGGGAGTTCTTTATATGATTCAGTACGTAGATATTTAATACACCAGAAAATGCAGATAGTTCTAGCTCGTGCCATTAATGACAAACATAAAGTGACTCCCTATGATTAATGAAAACTGGGAAGACAGTCTTTAGTATCTGAGAAATGTAACTGTGGTGTAATTGCGTGTCTGTCATTTACAGTAGCTAATTCAGCAAATTGCAAAATTTCAGTTCTTGTTTTCCAAAGTCCTGCTTTTCTTTTTATAAAAAAGCCTCCAGCATTGTAATGATGCATTGCTTCTGGTGAACAGAAGTTTGTTGCTGATTTTTACATATCAGATTTCCAATCTGGATTAAGAGCACTAGTAAAGGCAGGCTATGGAGCTAAGGTTGCTCCATTTGTCAAGCCAGCAACAGTAGTGGATATAAAAAAGGAGAACAAAGATATGTCTCCCGGCTTTTTACGCTGGTTAGCTGATCGCAACCTCTCAAGTGATGACCGGGTCATGCGTCTCAAAGAAGGGTATGCCTTATGGAAAGTGTTGAGCAAACTGATTCCTTGATTCCATGGCAGTTGTAGCAAGTTTTTTGAGTTGTTGAATGCTTCTAAGAAATGTTTTCGTCTCAGGTATATCAAAGAAGGGAGCACTATTAGCGTAATGGGTGTCGTTCGACGACATGACAATGTGCTGATGATTGTTCCACCACAAGAGCCTGTCTCAACTGGTTGTCAGTGGTTCCGATGCCTCCTTCCATCCTATGTTGAAGGCCTTGTTTTGACATGTGATGACAATCAAAATGCTGATGTGGTTCCTGTGTAGATATTTAGCTGTTCATCATAATCTAAGTTCTCTTCTAAACTGGATTTCACAAGTAAATATTTGAAGGGTGCCAACCATGGCAATCATCAAGCACCCCAAAACAACCTGGTACCTTCTTTCCAGGTTTTAAGGAGCATCTATATGGCACAAAAGTTGCAAAGATGGAAAGAATGAAGGCGCCATGTAGCAATGAAACATATTCTAGTGATAGTGCTAAAGAATTATGAATTTTGCTGATTTGTGTACATATATCCCCAAGGGGTACGGAAATTGTTGCTTTCTTTTGAACTAAGATCTAGCAAATGTGCTGTAATTGTATTTAGGTTCCATTTATAAAGTTATAGGAGGTTTAGGTGTGTTGTATTTGGATTGCTTGTTTTCCCTTGGTCTGAAGGAGCCTTGTATTGTGAACATGATGACATCTACATTAATATTCTGCTGTGCTCTTCTTGGAGGCATGCGTATATGTTAGCAAATTCAGGGGATAATTACCCTTGTATTTGATCTACCTTTTTTGTTTCTTCTATGGTTTTTACAATATTATTGGCTGTGGTAAAAAAAGCAAAAAATAAAAATCCGAACTTTGTTGATAATCTCTTAATAGGGAAAAAATAAATTGCATGGGGTTGGAATTTGGTTTAATGTGATTTGGTTAACTTGGTAAATTTAAAAATAATTTGACTAGTGGATAAGAATATAGTTTGATTAAAAAATATAATATTTAAGATAATATTGTTTTTTAAAAATATTAATATACTAATATATTGAATTGATTTGTGTTAACTTGTTAAATATTTGACTTGAATTATGAGATCATGATAATTTTATAGAAATTAAATCAAAATAATTTTAAAGTTTGAAATTGAAAAAAAAAATCCCTTGAAAATGAATAATTTTTTAGTTAACTTGGGTTAATCTGCTAAATTCATGGTTTTAGTTATGAGACTGGGTAACTCTATATAAATAAATCAAAATAATTTATAAATTCCAATTTCTAATAAACTCAATGTTGAGGATGAAATTGCAAAAAAAAAAATTAATGAAAAAAAGGATACAATATCAATTTGAGTCAACTCCAGTTAACCCAATGAACCCATAAAAATGGTCATGAGACCATGATAACCTTGTAAAAAATAAAAGTAAAAAATGACCCGAAATAGTTAAAGTTAACCTTTTAAACTCATGCTAGACTCAATTTATAAGACTGAGATAACCCTATAAAAAATAAATCAAAAATAAATTACAAAGCTCAATTCACAATGTACATGAATGATGAAATTGAGAGAAAAAAACCTAATTTTGTTAAAAAGAACACAATGAAACAACATAGGTTAACTAATAAAACCCATGACTCAAGTCATATGACTTTAAATAACCTCATAAGAAGCAAATTGAAACAAATCATGAAGTCTAATTTTGAATTAACCTAATATCAAAGAATGTAATTGAAAAAAATAAAATAAAAAAACTGAGACAACCAAGCTAAATTCCTAAGCTGTAACCTTGAGTTATAAAATTGATATAACAACATAGAAAACAAATCAAAAAACAAAGTGGTGAAGGATTAGATTATTTAAAAAACATAGATTAAAAACAAAATTAGAACAATATTAATGAGGTGGTGCACGATAAAAACACCATCTCTTTTTAGTTTTTTTTATTAAGTAACCCAAGTTAATTCAATAGACTGAACAAGATAGTCTAGATTGTTTAAAAAAATTTCAAACTAGTTTTAACAAAGTTGTACTTATCATGTGGACTTGTTCAACTATTACCTAATTTATTTTTAATCCCAGTATAAATCTCGAGTCAACGAAATCACCACTTCACCTGTCGGAAGGGTTTAATAACCCATTCTTCTACCATTTTTATATTATACAAGCATACATAAATGTAATGAATCAGGATTCTGGGGACTGACATTGTTGCAATCAAATGTTTTGAAAGCTTCAAAATATTCATGGAGCCGTCTTGTATCAAACTCCTTTTCAAGAGTTCAGCATGATTTCACAAAACCATAATCTTTACCAAAAGGAAGGCCATCTCCCATCAAAACTTGAAGCAGAATACCGAAAGGTTCCAGCCGCAAGTCAGGTAGGCGCATACACGACTCCATAGCATTCTGCCATGGAGATTATCTAATGAAAGGAATACATAATGGCTTCCTAGTACATCTTGTTCCACTCTTCTTATATTTAGCAAGCATATCACTAGTCAAATCTCATCCGACAAAGGAAATCTCACTGAAACAATGTCAATTTGCCAAAAAGAAATGAACAAAGAGCGTAATTTTCCCTTCATGAATTTATTGATGCAGGTTTTAAGCTGGTACTATGATAGACCATATCGTGTTTTTACTTGGGTAAACTATAAGAGAGTGAAACTACAGTCTAGACGGCATCCCTCCAGCTACCACCAAAGTTTCTCCTGTCATGTAAGATGCATCGTCGGAAGCCAAAAAGGCGACTGCTGAGGCCATGTCGTCTGTGGTGCCAAGCCTTTTGAGCAAGGTCTGATCCTCAATTGTCTTCCTCTACAATAATTTGGAATCCAATTGAGTCCAAGACAGGTCAGCAGCTGATCTTTTATTGAAATTATAGAAACAACTCGAAGCAAAAAATGTAAACTTACAATGGTCTGATTGCCTGTAATGAAATCCGCGAAGTGTGTTGGTACAAACCCAGGAGCTATACAGTTCACTCGAGTGTGTGGCGCCATCTCAGCTGCAAGCACCTACAAAGTATTGAGAAAGTATTACGAAAAAAAAAATAGAAACAAAAGCCTGATGCTTATGCACACAATCCAGAAAGACTAAAAAATAATCATGTATTTGTCCATGTACATTTATTGTCAATAAAATATAAGAGAAGAATTGGATTCTCTTTATCAAGAGTTTATTGGTAAAGGGAAGAATCATACATGCATATAAGCAGAAGAAAAGAAACATGCATATGATCCAGCTTATCTATAATAAGAGAGGCAAAAGAAAAGAGCCACGGTCTGTTATTTCAAGCAAAGGGTTACAACTTCAAGTTCATCATCATATTTCAGTAAGTTGAATTTTTCAAGTTCTTGATGAAATGGAAATGGAAGGAGAGCACAACTGGAAGATACCTTGGTAAGCCCAAAAAGGGCTGTCTTTGTGACACCATACATAGCCATAGAAGAATGTGGATGGTAGCCACCAATAGAGGAAATCAGAATAACTGAAGAACCCTTCTTCATGTGAGGGGCCGCATCCTGCAAAAACAAGGAAGTTAATATCAAATAGGACTTGTATTACAAAATGACACACAAGGAGACTAATGAGTGAACCTGACCGACCATGGGAACAAGAGCAGGAAATTCTAGGGGTGTAAACAACGAACAGAATATCACAAGAAACACAGCAAAACCAAGATGTAATCATCTTTGCTACAACCAATAGAAAAAAGACATTTCGCATATTGAGTTCTATATGTAAACCTTTTGTTAATAAAAATTACCTTCAGTAGGAGGATAGCTGCTTTAACATTAATTTCCCACAGCTTATCCAGGACTGATTCTTGGGTTTCCAAAATGGAATCTGTTGATGGATTGACAGCAGCATTGGATACAACAACGTCTATCTTTCCATATTTCTGAAACCAGAACCAGTATCTTTCTATCAATCAAGATGACAAAATAATCAAACAAAAAAACTGCTCATTCATTGCAAACGAACACTTCAAGGAACTTGCAAAAAGGAACCAAAAAAATAGGCAGAAGCATATCACACATGCACAGAAAAGAGAAAAAAACAAGCTAAATGGCTAAACATCTCGAAATTACTCTATTGGATGCAAACAAATAAGATGAAATGCAGTACCCTCTTTCATCTTACACAGTCATCCTCATGAGCAGAGGACTAACTAAAGCCTTTTGTTGGACCAGTCTAACATTTACAAGCATTGGCCAATAGTCCAGTATGTAGCATCAAATTAATTAGGCACCAATCCCCTTTCCTGGTTACTCACACACTTCAAGAAACGAAGCTGACTTTCTCACCTGTACAGTAGTGTCTATGAGATTCTTCCTCTGTTGTGCATTTGATACATGACAGACAACACCCAGCACCTTGATGCCTTGAGCTTTGAGTTTCTCAAGCGACTCATCTACATTTTTCTGGATCAATTCAGCAAAAGACCGAAAGAAATTACATCGGCACATTAATCCAAATAAATCCAAAGAAATCAGTTACAGCTATAAAACAACATAAAAAGGTCGCTTTATAACTTAAATTTTCAAAATATCTTGTGATCAAATAGAACCAAAAGACTAATGGTACATGTATGAAAGCTGGCATTTATAAGTAGCAAACTGTGTATCGAAACATCATTATTGGGGAGATGAGTTTCCTGTGGTTCTATCACTTAGCAGGATAACCTATTGTTTTCTTGTAGGAGCTTTCTATTTCTATATAATTGTAGCAGAATTTATTTCGAGAGACATGGGAAATCAATCAGTGAAAAAAAATGAAAGTCCTCTCTCTCACACATCTTCTTGTTTCTGTCTTTCCCTCTCTTTTACGGGCCGATTCTTTTCTATACTCCCTCCTTGTGTGCTTAGCCAATTTTGGAACTATCACAGTATTGATTCTCTACCAGCATCAATAAATTTTGGCCTTCGTATTTTTTTTCTTGCAACACTCCATTTAGCAGTACTAATTGAACCACTTTCAGCTCATCCCATATGATTTCAAACAAAAAAAATACAGACCATGATGTGTGCATTGGGAAACAGAACTAAATCCAATTCAAAGTGATGAATTAAGGTCATTCAACTGAACAGGATTTGGCATAACCTTGCTGCTCTTAAAAATCAACATTTTTTAAACCATTTTAGGTGAAATCTAGTTCAAAGTTTATATACTTCCTCAAATCCAATGGCAGCAGAAACCAGAGAAAGCGTAAACAATCAAAATTCATGAAACCAAAACAAACCCAAGAAAAAAAAATCAATCTTGATCCCTGAAAACATGAAATCATATGATAAAGAAAAGCAAGGAAATGTTAAAAGAAAAGGGAGGCAAAAAAGAGAGAGAAAGGGCACCTGCTTGCGAGAAGAGATAACAACAGAAGCACCTTCCAATCCAAACCTCTCAGCTATGGAAAAGCCAATTCCTTGAGTTGAAGCATTCACAATTACCACTTTCCCTTCAAATCTCTTTCCACTAATAATCTTACTACTCATCCTTCCGTCTCTAATCTCTCTCTCTCGTTTGCAAATTACAAGACAAGACAAGCTTGAGAAACAACGAATATTTTATAGGAAATATTGCTATTACTGTAATTAATGAAACAGATTAGTGTTAGTCAATAGAAATATAATGGATGGATGAGGATGACACCTTCTGTTCTGTCATTTGATCACACCGTTGATATTCATGCTTATTTAGTTATTTTTCCATTGGAAACATCATCCACGAGTCATGACCCTTAAGAATATCTACTTTTAAGAGGTCCTTGTATTCTTAATATTATCTTAATTTGGTCCTCTATCTACCCTTTGTTTTACTTCCATCCCTCTTCTTTTTGCTTTGTCTTCTGTAATTGGATTCTTTCCCCCCGTTGACATCCAACAACGTGAAGATTGGTGTTATCTCATCATATTTTTTAATATCTTTTATCCGGTAGCATAAAAAATATGTCAAAATTGATATTTAAAAGTCACATTCATTCCTTTTTCTATTAATTGCCCAACACTCGACAGGTTTTGATCTATATCAGGTATATAGAAAACATTTGAAATTGTTTTTGTAACTAAATTAATTTAGATTATAACGGTTTCTTTTCATTTTGCTACCATATAATCACCATTCCCAATTCAAATCTTTGTAGTTCTTGTAAGTTGCGATTTTCTGAAAGGATTTTTGTCAAAATCATGTGGTTTATACAACCAATAACAATGAGTCAATGATACGATGAGTCTCTAGTTGAAAAAAAAAAGTAGCCACAAACATTTGATATTTATCATCTTGATCAACAACTTTAGCATTTGACTCTTGTTTTTAAAATTTGGTTTTGCAAATGACAACTTCATGTCCAAGTTGATTTAAGACAAGGTGCTCTGATACTACTAATTGATGATTTAAAAGGAAGAAGATAATAGAAAACATGAGAGAATTTTATGATAATAGTCTGCTGTAATTCTGCAGACTTGAGTTCCATTTTATTCATAGAAAAAAACAAACAACCGAAATGCTATAATAAAGCATCAAATTATTGGAACTAACTAGTTTGTTCTTCTAGACGAGCTCAACATTTATTCGCTGATAACAGGGTTCTGAAAGAAAACAGAACAGAAAAAACAGGATTCATGATGTAATGAACAAGGATCATGAGCATAGATTTTCTTTCATGAATTCATTGACGTAGGCTGTCAGCTGGTACTGTGAAAAATCACAAGGGAGGGGAGCTACAGTCTGGACGGTATCCCTCCGGCCACCACCAAAGTTTCTCCAGTTATGTAAGAAGCATCATCAGAAGCCAGAAAGGCGACAGCAGAGGCCATGTCGTCGGTGGTGCCGAGTCTGTTTAGCAAGGTCCTATCCTCAATGGCCTTCCTCTACAACAATCAGGAACCCAATTGAATCCAAGAAAAGGTCAGCAGCTGTTCTTGTTTTGAAATTATGGAAAAAGCCAAAAAAAAAAAAAGAAGTAAACTTACAAGAGTGTGAGTGCCTGTAAAGAAAGCAGCGGAGCGTGTTGGTACATACCCAGGAGCTACACAGTTCACTCGAGTGTCAGGAGCCATCTCCGCCGCAAGCACCTGCAAAGTATTGAGAAAGTATTTACGCACAAAAAAATTAGAAACAAAATTGGAGGGAGGGTACCTTGGTAAGCCCAAAAAGGGCTGTCTTTGTGACACCATACATGGCCATGGAATCATGTTGATGGTAGCCACCAATGGAGGAAATGAGAACAACTGAAGAATCCTTCTTCATGTGACGGGCCGCATCCTGCAAGTTAATATAAAATACGATTTCAATTACAAAATGACAAAAACATGGCCAGACTAATTCAATTGTTTACAAGGATCAACTGGTTAGCATATTAAAGTATAATGGTTAGAGAATAATATAAATTATATTCTGAGATTTCATCTAACAATTTAAACTTTTAGGTGAGATGGTTCTTTAACATGGTATCAAAGCTTGTTGACCTAATGGTCAAGAGTTCGAAACCTCAAAGGACTTTCATTCTAGGGGATGTGTTAAAAAATAATATAAATCATATTCTAGGACCTCACCTAACAGCTTAAGCTTTTAGATAAAATAGTTACTTAACTAAAGTTTTATCTGTATACTTCCCTAGCCTGAGAAAAGAAAACAAAAACAGAAGTAAAACTTGTGGAGGTGTATTGCAATGCTGCGAGTAAGGCCCCGTTTGTTTGTTGGAAAGTGATTTTCTTTTGAAAAGTGAATTCCGATGTTTGGCAGTGTTATGGAAAATGAACTGGAAAACACTTTTCAGTATTTGTTTGTGTTATGGAAAATGAACTGGAAAATAATTTATTAATAAATTAATTTATTTTTCAAGTTTATTAAAATAATGAGGAACAAATCTTACAAATTAAAAAGTTGAATGAGAATGAAATTGAAAAAAAAATATAATTTCATAAATTATCTCAAATAAAATAAATAATAATCAAAATAATAGAGATCAAATCTAAAAAATTAAAAAAAAAAATGAACGGTGAATAAATTAAAATAATAATAATTAACATTTCATAAATTATTTCAAATAAAATAAGTAACAATAAAAAAAATGAGGACCAAATTTGATAGATAAAAAATTTCAATAAAAAAATGATAAGAAAAAAGCAAATAGCAATTATAAAAATAAGGACCAAAATTAATATAAAAATTAAATTTTAAGAGATGGAATTGAAAAATAAATATTCAAAACAAATTATATATAACAATCAAAAGTTTGAGGATCAAATTTGATATAATCAGCAAATAATGACATTTCTAAATTTTTCACAACTTCCAGAAAGTGTTTTCCGCCCAAATTTTCCGGAAAACACTTTCCTGAAAACCAAGCCAAATTTTTCTTTGACTGGAAAGTGTTTTCCATTGACCAACTTTCCGGAAGGCAAACAAACACAGGAAAGTTTAGAAAGTGGTTTCCGGAAACCACTTTTCTTGAAACAAACAAGTCCTAAGCAAATTCTAGGGGTGTAAGTGCCCGTTTGGTTTTGTGTTTCTACCGGTGGTATGAAAAAAGCACACAAAACATCGTTTGGTTAACAATGAAAAAACAAGTTTTGCTTGTAGGGCCCACCTCCTTTCACGTTGCAAACCATGGTTTAGGGAAAGCAGGAATTTCCTGCTTTCCGTGGGGGTTGCAAACGGGGGGACCCAGAGCCGGCTTCCTGGGAGGGAGTAGGAACGAGATGGCTAGGAGTGAATATATATATATATATATATATATATATATATATATATATATTTATTGTAATTAATTTTTAGATTATTTTAAGATATATATAATTTTAGATTATTTTAAGATATATATATATATATATATATATATATATATATATATATATATATCTTAAAATAATCTAAAAATTAATCACAATATATATAAATATATATTATAAGAATATCACAATATAATTTTTGTCTCGCAATTCTAATTTTATTTTAGATGATATTTTACTATTGTTCCGGGATAAATTTAATTCGTGATAAAATTACAAGTAGCTTGATGAAAGAATAAAAACATGTGTCTAATTTACTTGAAATATTAATTATATTTTATTATTATAATTATTAAATCTATAATATTTAAAAAATTATAAATATACATATGTATATATACACATATATGACTTTTAAAGTAATTTCACAAGTTAAAAGCAATATGAAAAGCTTGGTAACCAAACACTTTAAAACTGCTTTTTTTCAACCTCAAACTCAACCACAGTTTTAACCAAACATTTCACTACTTATTTTGAACCGCAATAAAAGCACTTTTTATGAAACTGCTTTTTTTCAACCTCAACCACAACAGCAACCGCAATACCAAACAGGCCCTAAGCAATGAACAGAATGACATATAACACAGAGCAAAACTGAGATGTTAGCCATCTCCACTACAATCAAAATCAAAATCTCCCAATCGGGTATGATATTTCTAATAGAACTTGCCTTCAGTAGGAGGATAGATGCTTTAACATTAATCTCCCACATCTTATCAAGGACAGATTCTTCAGTTTCCAAAGTGGGGCCTGTAGATGGATTGACAGCAGCATTGGATACAACAACGTCTATCTTTCCATATTTCTGCAACCAGAACCAGAAGCTTTCTATCAATCAAGATGACTATAAAATCAAACACAAAACCAGCACTTTCATTGCAAACCAACAATCTTACGAACTCGCAAAAAGAAACCATTTTAAGAGAAATCACTCACTAGTGGAAGCAAATAAATAAAGATTAAATGCTAGAAGAATAAAGTGGATGAGAAGACTAGCCTGTTGTTGGACTGGTCTAATATTCATGTGCATTAACCAATACATGCAGCATCATATTAAGAAACGAAGCTGGCTTTCTCACCTGTACAGCAGTCTCGACGAGATTCTTCCTCTGTTGCGCATTTGAGACGTGACAGACAACACCCGACACTTTGATGTCTTTAGCTTTGAGTTTCTCAACTGTCTCATCTACATTTTTCTGGATCAATTCAACAAAAGGCTAAAAGAAATTACATCCCGGCAGTAATCCAAATAAATCCAAAGAAAAAGTCCATACCAGTTACTGCTAGAAACAGCATAAAAAAGCTAACTTTAGTGCTTAATATTTCAAATATCTTGCGATCAACACATGATACTTGAATGAATGATGGGATAGGATGGTACCTGGAAGTAGCAAATTATGTGCCCATACACATTATTTTGATTCTCTACGAGTATCAATATATTTTGGCCTTGGAAAATATTTCTTGCAACAGTTCATTTAACAGTAGTGATGGAATCACTCTCAGCTCATTCCATATGAGCTCAAACTTCAAACAACAAAGCAAATACAAACTAAATTCAACTCCAAGTGATGAATTAAGGTCATTCAACTGAACAGGAATTGGCATATCTGTTAGAATTCGAAATACAAATAAATATGTATATTTCAGTTGTATATTTACTCTTACATTGCAAGATAGTTTATAGACAAACAACAATGCCAAAATAGCTAAATACAGAGCCTCCTTTCTCCCTACTTTACATAACTCCCATTTCAGGAAATTAACGGCCACATTTTATATTTTAACAATATCCTTGCTGCTCTTAAAAAGAACATGATTTTGAAACCATTTTAGGTGGAGTCTAGTTCAAAGTTTATGTACTTTGTCAAATCCAATACCAGCAGAAACCAGAGAAAGCTTAGAACAAGCAGAAACCAAAACAAACCCAGAAAGAAAAAATCAAACTTGATCCCTGAAAAACAGGAAATGATATGATAAAGAAAATGAAGGAAATGTTGAAGCAACAGAAAGAGCACCTGCTTACGAGAAGAGATGACAACAGAAGCACCTTCCAATCCAAACCTTTCAGCTATGGAAAAGCCAATGCCTTGTGTGGAAGCAGTCACAAGTACCACTTTCCCTTCAAATCTCTTTCCACTGGTAATCTTACTACTCATCTTCCTTCTTTAATCTCTCTGTCTTTCACAAATTACAAGACAAGCTCGAGAAACAACGTTGATTCTTTTATATATAGAAAATATTGCTACCACTACGATTAATGAGACAGTAGAGTAAGTTAAAAGTGTAATGGATGGATCTGGATGACATCCCCTACTCGCTGCTGTTTATGTTTCTTTTTTCAGTGGGGGGGGGGGGGGGGGGGGGGGACAAGCAATCCAAAAATGTCAGATTTTTGTAATCTTTGATCCACTAACTGCCTTTTGTTCTGCTCTCATCCACTATGCTCGTTCTCTCTTCTGTAACGAGATCCTTTCCTCATCGTCATCGAAGAACGTGAAGATTGGTGTTAGCTCATATCATTATTTGTTCCATAATCATGGGTCGGGGGTTTAAATTCCTTAAAAACACTTTTCGTCGAAAATTGCAGTGTCAAACTAATACTCATCAAGTATTCCTTCTCATTGAAAAGGAGGTGATTCAGTCTTTCAACGAGTTCCAGCATAGCCAGTTCTTACAGTGTGAGGACAGACGATGTGTACAAGACTCGATAATGAATTTCACTACAACATGGATGACTAGTGATTTCGGCTCCATGCAAGCGAGCTGTAGCCTGCAATCCAAACTAGGCACGGGATTCGAACAAGGCATGTAAAAGCGATGTGTACAAGCTTTTTTTTTTTTGGAGGGAAGGAAACCCTACCAAAAATCCAACAAATTCTAGTACAATAATTAATAAAAAGAATATAGTAGTAACTACCTATTAATAAGATTGTTTTCGAGGGACCACCACATCAATATGAATTAATTAAAGTTTTTGTACAAATCTTCATGTCAATTTAGGAAATAGCTTTTGTTTTGCTTACCAAACTATCATACTTAATAGTTTGATAATGGATCAATAAGTAAAACAGACCTTTCACAGCATCATTCTTTTTTATATTATGCATGCATTGAAGATGAGAACATCTCAGTTTTTTGTGTCATACTTTTATGTTAGTAGTCTATATTGAGAAAGTTCATAAGATAAGAATGAGAAACTGTAAGAATATTTCCCTTAGAATGGCCGATGTATTAACGGTCCGACCATTAAAGTTCAAGTTCTTTGTAAAGTCTACGGATTCTAATACGTTAAAGCGAAACCGTGATGGATCGGTCTCAATAAACGAGTATTAGAATGGGTACGTTGAGACCCTCTCCTCTAACCATAAAATAACATATATTCTCATAAGGTTGTATACATACATATATTGATGGTTTTAAGTATATGTATGTGTATAAAATAAAGTTATGAAATTAAAGCAATGTCTTTAATTTCATTTAATTAAAAGACACAACTCTCATTCTTCAAAAGAGACACCCATTCGGCCAAGTGGGTATAAAAGGAAGAAGAAGGGTGGTTGTTGATTTACCCGAAAATAAAAAGAACAAAAGAAAGGAAGAGAATATAGAGAGAAAACCGAGAATAGAAAATCCCTCTCCATCAAAGGGAACCGAAAAGTAGAAGGTTTAGAGGAGAAGATCAACAAGTGATTATCAAAGGATTCCATGCAACAATTCAAGTGCAAAATGGAGAACGGTATGTTCTTAATTTTCATTGTTCTATATCCGAAAGTTTCATCATCAATATAAATGCTTGTGGAATCAAATGGTCTATTGTTTAGGGATTGATTTCGGTAATAGAAATCAGTATGTTTAATTTACATGTGGTATCAGAGCCTAATAGAACCCATTGATCTCCCATTAAAGGATTGGTGATGAATTCTGTGCAATTTTTATTTAATCTTATAAAACATTGATAAATTGAAATGTATGAAAAAATAATTATATCAATGTGTAGAGACTGAGATTATCTTTCCAACGGTATATTATATGTTAAAATCCATTAAGTAGATCAAAAGTTATGATTTTTTGAAAATTTCTGGTTTTAATGGTGATGACGATGAACTGTAACCGTCAGTCCAACCGGTCGACCGGTTCAGACCAACCGGTCGACCGGTTAACTTGGTAAAAACCAAGAGGTCGACTCAATTGGGGAAAGTGAACCGGTCGACCGGTTCACTTGGTAAAAGAGAACCGGTCGACCGGTTCAATTGGTAACCGGTATAAGTGCCCAACCGGTCGACCGGTTCCATTGGTGACCCAACCGGTCGACCGGTTCAATTGGTGACCGGTTCAATTAGTGACCCAACCGGTCGACCGATTCACTTGGTAACCCAAGCGGTCGACCGGTTCATGCAGAAACCCAAGGGTTAAAATGTTTCCGCTGCAAACCGTAAAGTAATTAAGCTAATGTATTACGAAATGTTAATACATAAAAAGCTTATTAAAAGGAGTTCATATTACGTATAACTTGTTAATCACCACAGTGATCTAGTTATATTTAATGTGACGGTAAAGTAAAGATTCATAATTGATCATGATTAAATGATGCTTAAATGACATGAAAAGTTTCGATTGATCAATTAATTACTTAATATATCCTAGGAGATCACCCACAGGTGGATCATTGGGTGTAATAAGTAACACCTAAAGTATTAATCATTTGTGCTACGGTCGATAATGTGTATACCCACAGGTAGCATTGTTATCGGTGGTATGTATGACTTGATTAATTATTAAAGAAAATCTAAACAAGCATCACGCAAAGTGTATGTATTTATGTATTGCCCACAGGTTGCTTAAATACATACAAGTAAAGTGTTTAGATTTTATTGGTTGATGAATCTATTAAAGTTTTAAAGCACTAACGGTAAGCACGTTGAAAATTTTGCAGCTTCATCAAGTTTGTTTGCTTCTGCAAATTCTGTGGTCAAGTTTAATGGACTCAACTATGAGGAATGGTCTGAACAGATAAGGTTTTCTTTGGGTGTAATGTCCCTAGACCAAGCCATACTCACTGATGAGGAACCAGCAACCATTACGGATGCGAGCTCAGAATTAGAAAAGTCTCGTTATGAGACGTGGGAGCGCTCTAACCGGCTGTGCCTGAACTTACTGAGGATGTCGATGGCAGAAAGTATAAAGCCATCTATGCCTAAAACACAGAAAGCAAGGGAATTTATTCTGAAAATAAAGGAACAATCCCAATCGGATGCAGCTGACAAATCGATTGTAGGCAGCCTGATGAGCGAGCTGACTACGAAGAGGTTCGATTGGTCTCAGACAATCCATGAACATGTTACGCACATGTCTAATCTGGCATCACGGTTGACGTCCATGGGGATGGAGGTGCATGAATCTTTCTTGGTTCAGTTCATCATTAACTCTCTGCCTCAAGAGTATGGCCAGTTCCAGGTGAATTACAACACCATAAAGGATAAATAGAACTTTCAGGAATTGAAGGCCATGCTCATACAGGAGGAGGCGAGGTTAAAGAAGCAGAAAAATCAAGTTGCACTCATCGTTGGACTAAACAAAGCCGGTAGCAGCTTTAAGAAACCAAGTATGAAGGACAAAAGGAAGGATAAAGGTATCTTCAAAGGACCTGAAAGTAATATCCGTAAAGTGGTCAAGTGTTTCTTCTGCAAGAAGGAGGGACACATGAAGAAAGACTGTCCTAGAAGGAAGGCATGGTTCGACAAGAAAGGTACACAACATTTATTTGTTTGTTCCGAATTAAATCTTGTAGAAGTGCCTAGAAATACTTGGTGGCTTGATTCTGGTGCATCTACTCATGTATCTCATATTAAACAGGGATTCAGTACGATCCAGCCTTTAAAAGGAACTGAAAGTTATTTGTTCATGGGAAACAGGATGAAGGCGCGGATAGTAGGCATTGGGACGTACAGATTGATCTTTGACACTGGTTGTTATATAGATCTTGAAAATTGTCTCTTTGTACCTGAATGTGCTAGAAATGTTGTTTCAGTAAGTAGGTTGGACGATTTAGGATTTGATTTTAAGATTGGACATGGTGTATTTTCTTTGTACCGAAAAGACTACTTTTATGGTAATGGTACTTTGGTTGATTCACTGTACAGGTTTAATCTTGATAAATGTTTTTCTGAATCTTTGTTTAATGTTGAGAATCAAGGAATTAAACGTAGTGCATCAAATGAAAAATCAGCACTCTTGTGGCATAAAAGATTAGGTCACATATCTAAAGAAAGGATGACGAGGTTAATAAAGAAAGAATTATTACCTCCATTAGATTTTAGTGACTTAGATGTGTGTATAGAATGCATTAAAGGAAAGCAAACCAAACACATCACAAAGAAACCCGCCACAAGAAGTAGTCAACTTTTAGAGTTGATACACACGGATATTTGTGGCCCATTCGATGCTCCGTCATGGAGTGGTGAAAAATACTTTATCACTTTTATTGACGATTACTCACGTTATGGATACACTTATTTATTGCATGATAAAGCGGAGTCGGTGAATGTACTGAAATTATTCATTGATGAAGTGGAAAGGCAATTAGAAAAGAAAGTGAAAGTAGTGAGATCGGATAGAGGTGGTGAGTTTTACGGTAGATTCACCGAAAGTGGACAATGTCCAGGTCCATTTGCAAAACTTCTAGAAAGTAAAGGCATTTGTGCGCAATACACAATGCCGGGAACACCTCAGCAGAATGGTGTAGCTGAAAGGCGTAACCGTACATTAATGGAAATGGTTAGGAGTATGTTAAGTAATTGCAAACTTCCCATGTCGTTGTGGATATACGCATTAAAGACTGCGACGTATATATTAAACCGGGTTCCTAGTAAAGCAGTTCCAATGACACCATTTGAACTATTTAAGGGAAGGAAACCCAGTTTAAGACATTTACGTGTTTGGGGATGTCCAGCAGAAGTAAAGCCGTATAACCCACATGAAAAGAAATTAGACTCAAGGACGGTCAGTGGATATTTTATTGGCTATCCGGAAAAGTCTAAGGGATTTGTCTTTTACTGTCCTAGTCATAGTACAAGAATTGTCGAGACGGGTAATGCTAGGTTCATTGAAAATGGTGAAACTAGTGGGAGTTCAGAATCTAGGGGAGTGAACATAAAAGAAATTCGGGTAGAAGATTCTTCACCCGTAGTTCCGACCCAAGTTGTTGTTCCTGTTGTTGGTGTACAACCAAATACCGAAATAGAACAACAGAATGAAGAACATACAGTCCCACTAAACCAGGAAATCGAAAATGAACCTATCGCAATTCAAGAACAGCACATCGTGCCACAAGTACCATTGAGGCGATCTATAAGGGAAAGAAGATCCGCCATTACAGATGACTATGTGGTTTACGATGTTGAAAGTGAATGAGACCTTAGTCTTGATGAAGAACCGAAAACATTCAGAAAAGCCATGGAAAACGAAAATTCTGAAAAGTGGTCAAATGCTGCAGAAGAAGAAATTTCTTCTTTAAATGTCAACAAAGTGTGGGACCTAGTAGAGTTGCCTGATGGTTTCAAAACTGTTGGGTGTAAATGGATATTTACGACCAAACGGGATTCTAAAGGTAACTTAGAAAGGTACAAGGCTCGCCTTGTTGCTAAAGGTTTCACTCAAAAAGATGGCATTGACTATACGGAAACCTTCTCTCCAGTTTCAAAGAAGGATTCCTAAAGAATTGTTTTGGCATTGGTGGCTCATTATGACTTAGAGCTTCACCAAATGGATGTTAAAACCGCCTTTCTAAATGGAGAGCTTGAGGAAGAAATTTATATGGACCAACCTGAAGGTTTTGTGGCCATAGGAACGGAAAATCTTGTGTGTAGGCTGAGGAAGTCAATATATGGGCTGAAACAAGCTTCCAGACAATGGTATATAAAATTTAATGATACCATATTGTCGTATGGTTTTGTAGAGATCATCGTTGATCGATGTATCTACATGAAGGTTAGTGGGAGCAAGTTTGCCATTCTGGTATTATATGTTGACGACATATTAATAGCTGCGAATGACATGGGAATGTTAAGTGACGTAAAGAAATATCTCTCTAGTAACTTCGAAATGAAGGATATGGGTGAGGCATCTTATGTGATAGGGATAGAAATAATCCGTGATAGATCACAAGGACTGTTAAGTTTGTCTCAGAAAGGATACATAGATAAAGTCCTAAAGAGATATGAGATGGATAAATATTCCATTGGAAAGGCTCCAATTCAGAAGGGGGATCAATTCAGCAAAATGCAATGCCCGAAAAATGAATTGGAACGTAAAGAAATGGAAAGAATTCCGTATGCTTCAGTGGTTGGGAGTTTGAACTATGTTCAAACATGTACTCGGCCAGATATCAGTTTTGCTGTTGGTATGTTGGGCCGGTATCAAAGTAATCCCGGAATGGATCACTGGAAAGCTGCAAAGAAAGTTCTCAGGTACTTGCAAGGCACCAAAGAGTACATGCTTACATACAGGAGATCCGACGATATAGAAATTGTCGGATACTCAGATTCAGACTATGCCGGCTGCGTCGACAGTAGGAAATCGACGTTTGGCTATCTGTTCCTATTAGCTGGGGGAGCAGTCTCATGGAAGTGTGGAAAGCAGTCTGTCATTGCTACTTCCACCATGGAGGCCGAATTCGTGGCATGCTTTGAAGCCACGGTTCACGCATTGTGGCTGCGGAACCTTATCTCAGGGCTTGGAATCGTTGATAGTATAGCCAAGCCGCTGAGAATTTACTGTGATAATTCCGCAGCAGTCTTCTTCTCAAAGAATGACAAGTATTCGAAAGGTGCTAAGCACATGAAAATTAAATACTTGTCTGTAAAAGAAGAAGTGCAGAAACGCAGAGTGACTTTTGAGCATATAAGAACAAACATGATGTTGGCAGATCCTTTGACGAAAGGATTACCGCCCGGTATATTTATTGGCCATGTAGAGAAAATGGGCATAATAGATAAGACCTTGCTATAATAGTTTGTGCTCATGTAAAATTGTTACTCAAAGATGATGTCATTAAAGTTTGTGTTTTTCTGTAATTAAAGAATGTTATCATAATTGTTATGCATGTAAAGTTTATTTTAATAGATAACATATAAAGTTGAGAATTATGGTTTCTCTCAACATAAAAGTTTTGAGAATTATAGTGAAATCTCAATATAAAAGAAGTAGTAAAGTTGGAGTTGGTGTGTGGTACTTGGAAGGGACCCCATCGCAGTAAATGATGGGTAACCGCCATGACTCGGCTAACTCTGGCTTTATAGCACTTACGATATATTGAAGTTGATATAAAGATGCGCATGAAAGGGAATTGGACTATAAAGTTAACACAACGGCCAAGTGGGAGAATGTAAGAATATTTCCCTTAGAATGGCCGATGTATTAACGGTCCGACCATTAAAGTTCAAGTTCTTTGTAAAGTCTACGGATTCTAATACGTTAAAGCGAAACCGTGATGGATCGGTCTCAATAAACGAGTATTAGAATGGGTACGTTGAGACCCTCTCCTCTAACCATAAAATAACATATATTCTCATAAGGTTGTATACATACATATATTGATGGTTTTAAGTATATGTATGTGTATAAAATAAAGTTATGAAATTAAAGCAATGTCTTTAATTTCATTTAATTAAAAGACACAACTCTCATTCTTCAAAAGAGACACCCATTCGGCCAAGTGGGTATAAAAGGAAGAAGAAGGGTGGTTGTTGATTTACCCGAAAATAAAAAGAACAAAAGAAAGGAAGAGAATATAGAGAGAAAACCGAGAATAGAAAATCCCTCTCCATCAAAGGGAACCGAAAAGTAGAAGGTTTAGAGGAGAAGATCAACAAGTGATTATCAAAGGATTCCATGCAACAATTCAAGTGCAAAATGGAGAACGGTATGTTCTTAATTTTCATTGTTCTATATCCGAAAGTTTCATCATCAATATAAATGCTTGTGGAATCAAATGGTCTATTGTTTAGGGATTGATTTCGGTAATAGAAATCAGTATGTTTAATTTACAGAAACTTCATCTCTCATCTTATCTTGTAATATCTTTTATTCGGTAGCATAAAAAATATGTTAAGATTGATATTTAAAGTCATATTCATTCCTCTTTCTATTAGTTGCCCAACACTCGACAGGTTTTAATCTATATCAAGTACATAGAAAACATTTGAAATTGTTTTTGTACCCAAATTAATTGAGATTATAATGGTTTCTTTTCATTTTGCTACCAGATAATCACCATTCCCAATTCAAATCTTTGTAGTTCTTGTAAGTTGCGATTTTCTGAAAGGGTTTTTGTCAAAAATCATATGGTTTATACAACCAATAACAATGAGTCAATGATATGACGAGTCTCTAGTTGAAAAACAAGTAGCCACAAACATTTGATATTTATCATCTTGATCAACAACTTTAGCATTTGACTCTTGTTTTTAAAATTTGGTTTTGCAAATGACAACTTCATGTCCAAGTTGATTTAAGACAAGGTGCTCTGATACTACTAATTGATGATTTAAAAGGAAGAAGATAATAGAAAACATGAGAGAATTTGATGGTAATAATCTGCTGTAATTCTGCAGATTTGAGTTCCATTTTATTCATAGAAAAAAACAAACAACCAAAATGCTATAATAAAGCATCAAATTATTGGAACTAACTAATTTGTTCTTCTAGACTAGCTCAACATTTATTTGCTGATAACAGAGTTCTGAAAGAAAATAGAATAGAAAAAACAGGATTCATGATGTAATGAACAAGGATCATGAGCATAGATTTTCTTTCATGAATTCATTGACGTAGGCTGTCAGCTGGTACTGTGAAAAATCACAAGGGAGGGGAGCTACAGTCTGGACGGCATCCCTCCGGCCACCACCAAAGTTTCTCCAGTTATGTAAGAAGCATCATCAGAAGCCAGAAAGGCGACAGCAGAGGCCATGTCGTCTGTGGTGCCGAGTCTGTTTAGCAAGGTCTTATCCTCAATGGCCTTCCTCTACAATAATCAGGAACCCAATTGAATCCAAGACAAGGTCAGCAGCTGTTCTTGTTTTGAAATTATGGAAAAAGACAAAAAAAGAAGAAGTAAACTTACAAGAGTCTGATTGCCTGTAACGAAAGCAGCGGAGCGTGTTGGTACATACCCAGGAGCTACACAGTTCACTCGAGTGTCAGGAGCCATCTCCGCCGCAAGCACCTGCAAAGTATTGAGAAAGTATTACGCACAAAAATTTTACAGACAAAAGCATGATGTTCTTACACGTAATCCCAGAAAGAACATGGCCAAGGAATCATGTTGATGGCAGCAAATTCAAGTTCATCGTCGTATTTCAGTGGGTTGAATTTGTCATGTGTTCTTGATGAAACAGAAATGAACGAGGAACACAACTGGAGGGAGGGAACCTTGGTGAGCCCAAAAAGGGCTGTCTTCGAGACACCATACATGGCCCAGGAATCATGTTGATGGTAGCCACTAATAGAGGAAATCAGAACAACTGAAGAATCCTTCTTCATGTGTGGGGCCGCATCCTGCAAGTGGATATAAAATAGGAATTCAATTACAAAATTACAAAAACATGGCCAGAGTAATTCAATTGCTTACAAGGATCAACTGGTTAGCATATTAAAGTATAAGGATCATATTGTTAATGCATATAAATCTCTTAACTAAAGCTTTATCTGTAATTCTGTATACCTCCCCAGCCTGAGAAAAGAAAACAAAAACAGAACTAAAACTTTATCTGTATACCTCCCCAGCCTGAGAATCACATAACACAGCATAACTGAGATGTTAGCCATCTTCACTACAATCAAAATCAAAATCTCCCAATCGGGTATGATATTTCTAATAGAACTTACCTTCAGTAGGAGGATAGATGCTTTAACATTAATCTCCCACAGCTTATCAAGGACAGATTCTTCAGTTTCCAAAGTGGGGTCTGTAGATGGATGGACAGCAGCATTGGATACAACAACGTCTATCTTTCCATATTTCTGCAACCAGAACCAGAAGCTTTCTATCAATCAAGATGACTATAAAAATCAAACACAAAACACTGAATCTTGGAAGCAAACAAATAAAGATTAAATGCAATATCCTCTTTCATATGGCACAGTCATCCTAGAAGAATACAGTGGATGAAGAAGACTAGCCTGTTGATGGACTGGTCTAATATTAATGTGCATTAACCAATACATGCAGCCTCATATTAAGAAACGAAGCTGACTTTCTCACCTGTACAGTAGTCTCGACGAGATTCTTCCTCTGTTGAGCATTTGACACGTGACAGACAACACCCGACACTTTGATGTCTTTAGCTTTGAGTTTCTCAACTGCCTCATCTACGTTTTTCTGGATCAATTCAACAAAAGACAAAAAGAAATTACATCCCGGAAGTAATCCAAATAAATCCAAAGAAAAATCCATATCAGTTACTGCTAGAAACAGCATAAAAAAGCTAACATTAGCTTGCGATCAAATAGAAGCAAAAACCACATGATACTTGAATGAATGGTGGGAAAGGATGGTATCTGGAAGTAGCAAATTATGTGTCGATACATCATTATTTTGATTCTTTATCACAGTATTGATTCTCTACGAGTATCAATATATTTTGGCCTTGGAAAATATTTCTTGTGACACTCCATTTAACTGCAGTGATAGAATCACTTTCAGCTCATCCCATATGAGCTCAAACTTCAAACAACAAAGCAAATACAAACTAAATTCAACTCAAAGTGATGAATTAAGGTCATTCAGCTGAACAGGAATTGGCTTTATCCTTGCTGCTCTTAAAAAGAAGATGATTTTTTAAACCATTTTAGGTGGAGTCTAGTTCAAAGTTTATATACTTCGTCAAATCCAATACCAGCAGAAACCAGAGAGCCTAAAACAAGCAGAAACCAAAACAAACCCAGAAAGAAAAAATCAAACTTGATCCCTGAAAAACAAGAAATGATATGATAAAGAAAATGAAGGAAATGTTGAAGCAACAGAAAGAGCACCTGCTTGCGAGAAGAGATGACAACAGAAGCACCTTCCAATCCAAACCTTTCAGCTATGGAAAAGCCAATGCCTTGTGTTGAAGCAGTCACAAGTACCACTTTCCCTTCAAATCTCTTTCCACTGGTAATCTTACTACTCATCTTCCTTCTTTAATCTCTCTGTCTTTCACAAATTACAAGACAAGCTCGAGAAACAACGTTGATTTTTTTATATATAGAAAATATTGCTACCACTACGATTAATGAGACAGTAGAGTAAGTTAAAAGTGTAATGGATGGATCTGGATGACATCCCCTGTTCTGTAATTTGGTTCACTCGTTGCTGTTTATGCTTCTTTTTTCAGTGGGGGGGACAAGCACTCCAAAAATGTCAGATTTTTGTAATCTTTGATCCACTAACTGCCTTTTGTTCTGCTCTCATCCACTATGCTCGTTCTCTCTTCTGTAACGAGATCTTTCCTCATCGTCATCGAAGAACGTGAAGATTGGTGTTAGCTCATATCATTATTTGTTCCATAATCATGGGTCGGAATCCCTTAAGAACACTTTTCGTCGATAATTGCAGTGTCAAACTAAAATACCCACCAATTATTCCTTCTCCTTGAAAAGGAGGAGATTCAGTCTCTCAACGAGTTCCAGTTCTTACAGTGTGAGGACAGACGATGTGTACAAGACTCGATAATGAATTTCACTACAGCATGGATGACCAGTGATTTCGGCTCCATGCAAGCGAGTTGGGGTTCGAGTTTATTTTTTACTAGTTGAGGGTATTCCTGCCCGTTTATACGAAAATATAGAGAATAGATCACTAAAATATAAAATAAAATTTGTGGGAATTGATTAAAGATGTAGAAATTTGCTTTAATGAAGAGAATTTAATTTCAGTTCATACAATGCTATATAAATATGCTCTTGAGCGTTGAAAAAAAGAAAAAGAAAAAGATGATGAATAATATAAGCATGGACAATAGGAGGACCAAAGTGATAAAATTGAGAGTAGAGAAACTAAATAGGCAAACACACAATCAACATATTGACAAACTATTCGTCGCTATCAATCTCTTATCATGCTTTCACACAGCACCTGCCCATATTTTTCCAAACTTTTTGGCTCTATCTATATATAAGGAAATTCAACGATGTACTATTTAGGGATAATATATTTTTTAATATGAAAAATATTAGGAAAACAAATCTGAGTTTCAAATTATTAATTTAATCAATAATCTAAATAATATAAGAACAATAAATAAATTGAAATAAAACAACCAAAAAAGATCTAAAAAAATCAAATAATATATTTTGATTGAATATATTTTAAAATTATAATTTTGCAAAACATAGTATAACTCTTTAAGGGAATATAACAAGAGAGAGATAGAAAGAAAGTCGTATTCTTAGTGATTTTTTGACACTTCATTATAAAAGTGTTTTTTTTTTATATTATTTTTTTATACTAATGTCAAAAATATTTTTTTTAAATAAAAAATGTTATTAAAATATTTTTTTGTTTATATTATTTTCTTATACTAATATCAAAAATATTTTTTTAAAATAAAAAATAGTATTTAAATATATTTATAAACAAAAAACTCAATAAAAATTAACTTCAACTACGTTTCTAAACAGGTAACAGGTCGTTAGGCAATTATCCATGAATCCAAAGTTCAAACTCAAGCATCCATCGAACTTATGATCTCATTATTCAAACACAGAACAAATATTTTTTTAGCAACCTTCAAATTTACAATAAAATAAAGTGAAATATTAAAAAAAAAAAACTTTTGCTATGTTAATTGTCTTCGATAGCATCAAAATAATTATAAATGACCACTCTAGCCCCATATAATTTCTTAAAAATAATTGTGTTGAGATAAAATAAACCACATTGCCCCAAATTCCAATATTAAGTTTAATTGTTAATATTATAAGTCTTAGTTAACTGTAATTTCCTTAAGAGAATTAGTTTTTTATATATATTAAACCGAATTTATCAAAGAAAGGTTTGCCTTTTTAATTTTCAAAAAATATATCTTTTTAATTGACTGGGCTGACTAGGCTCAATCAGATTAACTTGTAACCTGCCAGGTCATGTTTAATTACTAAAATTGTAATTAATCCTATTTTAAAACATATGTTTAGTAATGTTATAAAAGGTATTTTTTAATTATAAATATTGTTTTTTATTTTTAACATAAATACATTAAAACTACACAAAAACAGCTAAAAATATAAATTCATGTAAAAATCAATTTGAAAAATACAAGCTACCACGCAGCAAAACTTGATACTATTCATCCTTAATTAAAGTAAAGATAATGAAATAAAATTTTCTAGGCATTATTTATTCTGAGTTTTAATAGTTTTTCTTTTCCTAATTAAATTTCTTAAGCTTACGCACTTCTCTATTCCTTGTTCTATTTCTCAAAATAAATGAAAAACAACATATAATAAAAAAAACGTTACTGATTTATAAACCAATTTAAAACATATTGATTAAATATAATGTTGCTGAAACCACTTAAGATATATAATTAATTCTATTCAACTATATGATTAAATTGTATTTTAAATTGCAAACTCAATTCACGACAAAAAGAGAGCACAATCGCAATTAATCAAAACAATAAATGAATATTCGTGGAATTATCTTGTACTTGCTCAAAAGCCAGCCAATTTACGGCAAGGCATCATTACTTTCAAAAACTGACAACCATGCTTAAAACCATGAAGATCCCTAATACAGATAGCTCCAAATGTATATTAACAAGAATGTCATTAAGTATATTTACTAAAGAATCACAGGCATAGAACTTATGCATCAAATAAACTTCATCTCACCGCTCTGTTTCGATTCTGGATTTTTCTTGGAGGATTTTATGCATAAGGATTCCTAAAACCTTTCAAGAGCTCTGGGATTTCATAGCCAAGCATATCATCAACAGCTTGTATCATCTTAGGCTTCAGTTTCTCAAATTTGTCGATGCTATAACCATTCAAGACTTCTTTGAAATGTTCTACATTTGGAAAATCTCCAGCTGGTAAATGAAATTCCCTCTGGACCTGTTTACAGAAAAGTTGTTTATTCGCTATGTAAAGAGGGAAGGGTGAATAGAGAAAAAAGGTCAAAAGAGAAACCTTTGCAAATTCATCTTCAAGATTGTCGATCAGGCGTTGTTGAGTCTTAGCCTTGCCCATTATCGCAGGCATCTCCTTCTTGAGGTGGCTAATTATGTAGGCATGCATCTTAGCAGCTCTAGCACGCTTTACAAATTCATTGATCTACAACATGCAAAATACCATCTTACCATAATTACCATAACATTATAACTGCCCTAGAATATGATATACCAATATTCAAAGAACACATTATACAACCACACGGGTACCCATTAGCTACATGCCCAAAACATTGAAAATCACATACAAATATGCATGTTAGAATAGCCAAAAAATAACAAAAACCACTTACTCGACGATCACAAGCTTTCTTAGGAATATCAACCAGGTCCATTAGAAGGTCATTTTGTTCTTTTTCAAAAAGTTCACAGAACATTTGGCTGGCAGTTTCTTCATTAATAGGTTTGTCATTGAATGAGCTGCAAGATGAACAAAAAGACCGATGAACTTAGAATATACAAAAATGCCAGGATAACTTAAATGACAATGCAAATACACTAAACAAATAGAACATCTTGGGTTGATTTAAGTTCCACCAGTGACAGATTTTGTACATATATAAAAGAAAATCTTGCAATACGAAGAAAATAAATGAATCAGATGGGTATAACAACAAGAAAATACAGCAGCAAATGAAATGGGCAAGGTGGTGGCATGGTAGTCTAAAGAGAAGCTAAGATTTAGACAGCAAAAATAAGCGAAGAGAAAGGGCATACCCAATATAAACACGCATAACTTCAGGGGTGTTCAGAACTTTTCCAAGCGACCACATTAGAGCCCCATAAACTCTCATCAACTATAAAGCATCAACAAATATGTAAGTTATATGGAGCTGCTAAACTCGTTTATAAAAGTGAAGGTAAGAGAAAAACAAGCATCCAACCTGTTGGGTATCAACTTGGTCAGCCTTGTTCAACACAACACGTATCTTGTCATCATTGCCTCGTAAAGATGCAATTACTCGCTTGAACTCATCACTGATATCAAGTTTATGAGGATCAAATAAAAGAAGAATCAAGTCACATTTTGCTGCAAACCATGATATAACACCAGTAAAATCATAACTCCTTTGTGTCCGTTGCTTCTCTCCAGAAAGAACCCCGGGAGTGTCAACAATAGTGATTTCATCTAGCAGCTGCATGTGCATCAACAGTGGTAAAGGTGATAAATAACATAATTGAGTATAAACAACAGCCGAGCCAAAATTAAGTGCAAAACCAAACTTACTGGATGAGGCATCTGTGCACACTCAAACTTTGATAAGAATGCTCCTCCAAAATGTGTTAGGCCACTAAATGGCATATCTGCTTGAACAGCAACAGTGTTCCCAGGTATGCTCCTTTCATCAGGTCCAGACTGAGGTATAAAAGGACCATCAGCAATTGGAAACAACTATGATAAAAGACAACTGAATGTCCATCACTAAAATAAAATGAAGTAACCATTCGTAATGATTATAATTGAATTAGAGCATTCGTAAGCAACTCGAAATACTGGGTCACTTTGAGGCGTTCGGCACATTGGTTTGAGCTTGATAGATGTTAACAAAATGCAAAAGCCATGAATGTAAAAACACATGCATAAAAGGTAACAATTCCCTTTTCATTTAAACAGACATCAGCTACTTTACAAACTCAAATGAAGAAATTAGATTTAGAAAGTTCAAATCTGCATTGGGCTTCAGTTTTCTAGCTCTTGAAAAACAAAGCTCAAACAACAAATCACATCCATGTAGAAATAAAAAAAGTTCAAACATGTTTTGTTACTCCATTTGAATCCATATTTAGGAATACAAAAATGCATGAAAATGATTATACCATCACAACAACAAATCTGTCAGTTGTTGGCTCTGGTCCAATGTGAGCTCCTGCAAAGGAAAAAAGGTAAAATAAGCAAGATTTTTTTTTCATGGATGACAGGAAATATTTGCTGATAGGAAAAGAAAAGAGAAATGGAAGTACTAAACAAACCTGGATAGTTACATCTAAGCAAGTGTTTTATAAATGTTGTTTTCCCTGTAGAATACTGACCCAAAAGCATAACCATAGGTCTAGCATCAAAATCGCTGCTTGTCTGGAAAATCAATGCAAACAGTTGGTGAAAGCAACATCAAAACCAAGAAAAGAATAGAGTGGGAGAAAACAAAAGGAGACAGAGAAGAAAGCAAAAGATAAGCAACTCAAGAGGAATTAATACATAACCATCAGCTTTTAATCACTGTATTTATATTCATTAATGTTTAATCCAATTATCTTTATTTTGGAAATAGGGCAATAATAATCAGAGAATGCCTGCCCAACAATAGCCAATCCCTGTGTTGCAAATAATGAACCACTATATTGCCCTCAAGAGTCTTGCAACTAAATTAACATGATATCCCTAAGTTGTATTTGTATGGAAGTTGAGGAGGTATGATACCAGTTGATTTATCAATGCTGAAATAACATCACAAAATTTTCAAAATGGGTATATCATAATTTTCAAAATCAAACAGAATTATCAACGTTGAAATAACAACAAATTATATAAAGTATCTGCTCAACCACTCACCAACAATGGGGAAACGAAGTCATTAAACCGATAGGTGGCTTCCAATGGCTTTAGCTTTTCTATATACAATCTTTTTAAGCCATCGATAATTGATGTAACTGCATTGAGCGGCATCTGAGCAAAAAATGAAAAAAAGGGAACTCATTAAAAAACAAAATAAACATGCATTGCGGGGTGGATGGGAACAAGTAGCATGCTCTACTATATATAGACAAGAAAACATTACAATTTAAATTCATTGATATAGAAATATGTAGCGTCTTTCAAAATCAGAATCTAGTGCAAGAAAACTGTACCCACAAGGTATAGGACACAATTCCTAAACAGTGTAAATTACAAGGTGACAACAAAAAAATGGGCTGATAACCTAAACCAACAAGAAAAACGATGCCAAACAACGCACTGAGGTCAGATTTTCTTTTACAAATGATGGCACATTGTTACATGTTGCTCACCTTTCTTGATGATTTTGCACCAAATTGAGGAGTCCCTGTTGGTAGCTGTAGCTGTGAAGATCCTACATTACGACCACAAGCCAAATTAACTAACAATCAATGCCATTTGTGACACCAAAGTTAAAGAACATCTTACCATTGATATCATTCTCACTAATCCTTGAACCCTTATTTTTCTGGAAAAAATGGAACATATTTTAGTTCAACCCAGTGACCCGACCATACAAAATAAGGTAAAGCAGACCACTTACAGCTAGTAAGGCATCAATGCCATCCATCACAGGCGGCTTCACACCCTCCATTTTAGCTGAAAGATAAATAAAAAAAAACACTAATTAAAGCACAAACGTAGGGTATATAAAACCACTAAATAAAATAAATCAGAAACCAATTTATTTGAACGTACATGCGGTTTTAATAGTATCTGGAGTAAGTTCGTGCCCTGCTTGCGCCAGAGAAACAAGCTGCAATCAATCAATCAATCAAGCCAGATTCTTACGATTTAATCAATTAAGGGGCCAGAGAAACAAGCTGCAATAAATCAGTCAATCAATCAATTATAGAATAAGCCAGGTTCAAGTATAGGAGGACCTGCATTGCCGTAACAAACTCTGTAAACCCTAAAAACCCTTGTCGTTTCGAATCCGCCAGTGCCCAAACCTTCATATTTAATTAAATTAATCACTTAATAATAAAAATCCTAAGCAACTCCAAATAATAACAAAAAATAGAAGCTTAAGTTTTTAGTACCTGTTTAAGTTGTTGGCGAGAGAGATTGGACATGGAGAAAAACTTGGTAGCATCATTTCCAGTAAAGCGGCCATCTCCGTCTACAAATGAATAATTTAGAGATTGAAATGAAAAGAGAAAGAAAAGAAAGGGATCAAATCAAACCTGAATCGGCTAAATTGAACCAGTCTTTGTAGATCTGTTGCTGTTCTTTTGAGAAGGAACTGCCTGCACTTTTACCCATCTCCTCCATTTCTTCTTCTTCTTGAATTTTCAAGTGCTGGCAAGCGAAACTGCCTCTGCTGCTGCTCTCCTTTCAAGGGAAGTGAGGGTTGCTTGCTACTGCTAGTAGCAGTTGTTTATTATTATTACTTTTTAATCATTATTAAATTTAAAAGAAAATTGTTTTGGGATTTTCAAAATTTAAAGAGAGAGAGCGAGAGCCGGGAATTTGAAAGTTATTTTTTTTTATCTGGATTGGCGCTGAGGAATTTCTTGAACGTCGTCGTTTTGTAGGATATTTGCAGGGAAAAGACGCCGTCGGTTTGGCATGTTATCAATAATGTGGGCTCGTGGGACTTTTTGCGAGTTCTTATGCCTGGCCTACTTAGTGGGGCCTATTTTGAATGGTATTTGAAATTTGAAAATACGAGGATCAGAAATAGTTGTCTCGTCCCGGCAGGGGCCTAACTGGAAAAAAAAAAAACATTGAGTCTCGGGTTGCTCGCATATCATCGTTGAACCTGAATCAATTTCTTTTAATTAAAATAAAATTACTTTATTTTTAAAAATATTTAATGTTGATACGATAGGCTTTAAAAATAAAATTACTTTATTTTTAAAATATTTAATTTATTTTTGAGGTTAAATGGGACTCAAATTTTCAAAAAAAATTCCTAAAATTTTCAATTAAATTATAATTTTTTTATCGTTACTGTTTTTAAAATTCAGGAGCGGTAGTATAATGCTTTTTTTTTTTGTTAATGGATCGAGATGAACAGTATATGGAAGATATAATTGACACTCTTATATAATAATGATTTCCCAAAAATTCCAAGTAATATAGAAATATGATTTATATATTGGATAATCGGTAAATCTTTTAATTCTAGCTATCTAATTTATTAATCTATTAAAACAAAGAGGCAACGACTTCTAAGTACTTTGAATGAAAATTGAATTACCTAAAATAAATATGACATGGTTAGTCTCAAACTATTTTTCATAATTAATGACAATTGTTAACAAGATTTGAGTTTATAGCAATAAAAAAGAGGATATCATTATAACTGAGAAAATTAGATTTTGTTGTATGTTCAATAGAGCAATGTAAGGATATTGAAGGAGCACAAGTAACAATGATAGTAGATTTTCATATAAAATTATTAAATTGAGTATTTAAGAACAATAATTTGAGAGAAGATTGTTGAGATATTAGTTAAAATTCTAATATAAATAAGAATCCTTGATTAAAAAAAAGGATTTGTGTTTAAAATACTTGTTTAATTAGTTAATTAGAACCTTTGTTAGAATATAGTAGTTTGGACATTTAATAAAGTTCATGTATTCAAAATTTAATATGTGTTGAATATGATTAAATAAGAGAGTATAAAGTTCAATTGGATGTTTAGTGACCCGTAAATTTTGTTTCTTTACTTAATTCTTTGAGTTAGTATTTAGGAGAGTTTTTTTTTTCTCTTGAATAAGATATATATATTTTTTAAAAATAATCTTAATTGATGTGTAATTTATAATGATATTTAAAACTCTATATATATAACATTAAATGTATGTTCAGTAGTATGGTTGAAATTGATTTTAAAAACACTTTTATTCAGAAATGTATCAAAATAATATTTTTTTTATTTTTTAAAATATTTTTTAACATCGATACATGAAAATGATCTAAAATCACTAGAAAAAAAATAGTATAAAATAAAAAATAATTTTTTTTTTCAAATTTTGACAGAACGAAATGTATACTTAAATCCTTCAAAGGGCTTAGCAGTATAAAAAGAAGGCACCAACCAAAAAAGTTCATACATATATTAGCTTATTAATTACCAATGTATAGGCCATAAAGAGATGGGTTTGAGTCCACTCTGGTTAATCCTGGTGTTGCTTGTTGGTAGCAAACAGCAGTATAAAACACACAGAGGTTACGCCTGAAAAATCAACCACAGCTCATAAAAGCAATCAGCACTTTTGTCTGTACAAAGAAAGATGGGGCTGTATTCTTTTTTCTGGGTAGTGATTTTCCTTGCGAGTGCAAGCTCTGTCCATGGCAGCGATGGCTTCCCTGGATTGCTTGACTCAGTCCATGGCAGCGATGGCTTTCCTGGGTTGCTCGACTCTGTCCATGGAAGCGATGGCTTGCCTGGATTGCTCGACTCTGTCCATGGCAGCGATGGCTTTCCTGGGTTGCTTGACTCAGTCCATGGCAGCGATGTATGCGCAGGCTTGCCTGGGCTGCTTAACTGTTCCCCATTCTTGCTGGGTAGTGTCTCAACACCCGATGCTAGTTGTTGTAAATCTCTAAAATGGTTAAGTCAACATGCTATCAAGAAGGAAGACAAAAGGGAACTCTGTAAATGTTTGAAGGTAGAAGATTTGAAGCACAAGGGAGTCATCCTCGATAGAGCCAAAACACTCCCTCGCCTGTGCAAAGTCCAGCTCCCTGTGCCGCTCGTACCTGATAATATAGACTGTGACAAGTAAACCCTCATATTATCTCTCTTTATCTGTTCATTTATCTTGATTCTTTGAATATTGTAGGAATATGTTTGCTAGTCAAGAGAGGTTTTTTTTTCTTTCTATTAATTTTCTCAATTCGAAACTTAAAATCGATGCTTAAGAGATTTTATTTTTAAAATGTTTTAAAATATCCTGTATGTGGGAAGGGGAGGAGAAGAGTATCCTTGATTTAGTGTCTGGCTTGAGAGTGTGGTTAAAGTTATTTTTTAAATTGATTTTCATTTAAAATAACATCGAGATGATATTTTTTTATTTGTATTTAGTGTCTGGCTTGAGAGTGTGGTTTTAAATTGTTTTTTAAAGTGATTTTCATTTAAAATAACATTGAAATGATATTTTTTTATTTGTTCAAAATTATTTTTTATATTAGTACGTGAAAATGATCTAAAATCACAAAAAAAAATTAATTAATTTATAATAAAAATATTTTTATATTATAAATATAAATATATTTTTGAAAGACAATATGAAATATACTCAAAATATCTGCGTAGCTGCTAATGATCTATTTTCTTTGTGATGGGCAGGATAAAAGCTGCATGCCGAGGAGAAAATTGAGATGTTTGCTTTATACCAAAGGAATAAACTGCATGGTGCCTAGATATCTTAAAGCCTTTCCTAGCTCAGGTCTCCAAGCACTTTTATAAACAACACAATATATAAAATAATAATGAATATATAAAATGATTGAAATAATACAGTCTCTTTTTATATAAAATTTCGAAATTAATGGAGATGTTTCGATAATATTATGATCCTTGTTTGCCATCGCTACCCTTTTGTGGATATGTACTTTGGAAAATGTTTATGAATGATCTTTACAGTTTATGATTATGTGTCACAAATATAATTATCCATGAGACTTAAGAGAAAATAATTTTTAATATAAAATAAATTAATATACCGATCAACGTCATTAATTGTGTATTTCTATCATTTTCTTTATCCAAATCAGTTGACATATTTCTTTAATTTCATTTCAAAAGCATTTTTGAAAAAAATAGATCAAGATTCATTACTTTGATCTTATTTGTTATTCTATTTCAAAAGTTTTTTTTTAAAATAAAAATAAAAAAATTTATTTTTATTTACATTAAATATTTTTGGTATTTTCAGATTATTTTCATGTGTCGATGTCTAAAATAATTTTTTAATAATAAAAAAGCATATCATTTTAATATATTTTTAAACAAAAAATACTTTTAAAAACAATCTCAAACACACTTCTAAACAATCACTTAATAATTAAAAGAAATCAAGAGTTCTAAGTTGTGCATTAATCCAAAGATTCAGCGAGACAAAAGGTTAATTGTATATAAAAAAAATAGCAACTTCACCCTTACAGCAACATTTTTTTTCCAAAATTTATCGATATTATATGTTTTCTTCTGAATTTATCTTTTTGATTGCTATTAATTATCCTTTTTTTTTTTAATTTAACTATCGATACTTATTTTAAGTGTTTATATTTTTTTCTCGATATACAAAAAACGTTGTGTGTTTGGACACTCATTCGATTAGCATGTTAACAATCACCTGCACGTTAGTATCGCTTAACAAATACTTCATGCACCTTGATAGGAGGAGCTAATAATAAAAATAATAATAAAAAGGGATTATCTATAAAAAAAAATAGCTATATGGCAACTTCAGAATTTAAAGGTTTAGCATGGGATAAACATAATTGATAGCAAGAGATTGAAAAAAAAATGAAAACCTGAAAATTAACTTTCTTTTAATTTGTTTATTTTGTTAACTACTTACCTCAATTATATTTTCCAAATATTTTCCAAATGTTTAGATTAAATTAATCACAGCTTTCTATCATCATTTTTTTTTAAATCCAAGAGCTTATGTAATTCAATGATTTTTGTTAATAGATTTGGATGGAAATTAACAGATGGAGGATCAGAATTGATGAATGGCAACATTGATGACTTGTATTTTTATAGTTAACCCAAAAAAAATCCATAATATATGCTTAAAATCTAAGTGTTATTTTCTATTTTTCTAAAAAAAAATGTGTTTGGACAATCATTTCTCAGTTGTCGAGGTACGACCTTGTCTTGCACTACGTTTCAAAAGCATTTTTTTAAAAAATTGAAATTTTTTATTTTTATTTTTTATTTAAAATTAAATTTTTTGATGTTTTTAGATATTTTCATATGCTGATGTCAAAATAATTTTTAAAAAATAAAAAAATATTATTTTAATATATTTATGAATAATTTTTTTAAAAAACAACATCAATCATACCTACAAACAAGCACAAACATTCATCAAGCAAAGCAAGACTTTGAGAATCTTTGATTTTGATGTAGAAAGCTCAGACGGAATTTAATTGATTCACAACATATGAGTGGAAGGAGAATGAATTAATGTTGAAGCTCTCTTGATCATAATGTTAACCGCTCACGTGCACAATCACGTGCACGTTAGTATTTCTTTGCAAGTGTAAATGTTTGAAAGAAGGATGCCGAAACTCATGTTTAAAACAACCTGGCAGAGGTTGCTGGACGGCTGATCTTCGTAAAAGAAGCTCACGTAAGCTTGTATTTATTACATGTGATTTTAAAATATAATTTATATTATATTTTAATATATTTATTTAAAAAAAAAATCATTGAGTTTGAAACTTACATATATTTATAATAATTTATACTTAATTTTTATCAAATAAAATAAAAATAATAAGATTTGAATTCATGATCGTCGGACTGAATTGACTCGGCAACCTGCTAGTTAACCCGACAATACAATAAATTGGGTTCATTTTTCAAGTCATGACCGGCCTGGATATGGCAACTATGGTTAGAAGATCCCCAAGAGTTAAAGCCAAAATTCCTCCACCGGAAAAAACAAGAGAAAATGAAAAGGAGAGTAAATGATGACCTGCAGAAAATAGAGCTAGCTAGCTGTAATCGAACTGAGGAAAAATCAAGATTTTTGTTTTCCATATAAATAAGAAACAAAATTAAAGTAAAACTACGAAGAATAAAAATCTCAAGTTTCTAGAATCCTTTGGCAAAGGATTCTGTTGTGAGAAACCATTGCTGCACGCCATCAAGTGAGGTATCTCCAGCTCTTATGCAAAGGTTGTAAGAAGCTGAAGTAGCCATCTTGTCACTCATTCCCCCGTGGAAAGAAACAGCAACAGAACTGCATGATAGTTCAAAAAAGAAAACTTATTTCAAGATTTTGTTTTTTTTTAATTTTTGGATCAATCATTCCAGTTTCAGGATTATTTCAATTACTAAAATCAAAGTGATATTACATCATATGAATATCTTTGTAGAAGAGGAGAACATTGAAGCTTTTAAGTTTTATTTTTTAAAAGGTTTTTATATTTCAAATTATCTTAGAAAAGGGCAGCATAAAATCTCTTCAAAACCTAGTACCTGAGCTGCATGCTGAAGACTATATTATAGGTTATTGTTAAGGAACCATCGCACCTAAAAACTTAAGTTGTTAAGTAAGATCCTGGAATATGATTTATATTACTCTCTAACATGTCCCCTCTGATTTTTACCAAATACAATGAGGTGATGAGATTCGAACTCGTGACTGCTGGGTCAATAAGATTCTGATACCATGTTAAGGAACCTTCTCAACTAAAAACTTAAGCTGTTAGGTGAGGTCCCAAAATATAATTTATATTATTCTTTATCAGTTATACGTGGAATGGAGTTGATCATGTGCAGTTCTTACCTTTGATGGTGAGGAAGATTTTCCATGGTTTCTTTGACTAGTTTGATGATTTACTGGTCGGGTTGGCACAGAAGGAAATGTGGATGGTGCAATTTGTTTCTCCTCTTTCACTCTGTCGAAAATCACAGTAAAACCTTCACCTGACTGTGGATCTGTTTCATCCCATGCTCCAAATTTTGGAATTGATGCTGCCCTCTGATGCTCTCGTCCCAATTGAACCTAAGAAAATTATATTTAAGTGAAAGTAATAAAGGAAATTAGGGTGATCAACCCTCCCTTTTTATTGAATAAAAAAACTAACATATGATCTTGCACAATGTAAACACATTTTCTAGTATTCAAGTTGTTATTTATTAATAATTAGAATCTTTCTATTTTTGATTTTTTTTTAAATATGTTTGGATGTTAAAAATAATTTTATAAAATAAATAAAATATTATTTTAATGTAATTCCAATTATACTCTTGAGAAATTCAATCTCACTACTACCAATTGGCGTGAGAAACCTCAGTTCTTTCTTTTCACTGTGCGTTGCGTCAACAAAGCTATTACCATACCTGAATTTTCGGTAATAATAATAGTAGATTGATATAAAAATGATTAAAAAACAATAAAATCCAAGTTTGACACACACCTCTTAATAATCAAATGGATTAATTTAAAAGTTTTCATGCATTAAATTATGACCAAACTCGGAGAAATCATCTTATTACAGAATACCAGTTCAAGCAAGGATGATCCGACATAGAGCAAGTTGAATCAGAAGAATGAACCTATGGACCAGACTGATCTGCTAGTTCTTTGTAAACTAAATCCCAAGAAACATCTTTTAAACAGGGAAGAAAAGATCACGAAAAAAGAAACCATTTTAGTTGCAGGATCACTTACAGCCATTGATGGAGCAGGTACTGATCTTGCTGTAGAGATCGAAGGAAGAAGACAATGGAGAGATGATGATGAGTTTAGCTCGGGGTGGCCATTTAATCTGAAGACGAACGTAAGATGCCTAGGAACCTTCTGGCAAAGCTTGACACAATGATGAATCGATTCTTACAAAGCTTACAAAAGCCAATGAAAAGGCTAAATGCAGTGTAAAAAGCTGAGCTATCTTGCTAGAAATACCGAATCTTTTGCTTTATTTGCTATGAATCGATCGCTTTGTTTTCACCTTTACAACATGTAGTGTTTGTACATATTGCCTAAACTATTTTACAAAAGCTACGTGAGAAGCTTTATAATTTTTATATTTTTTCATAGTGGTGGATTATTATTTTAAGATAAAAAAGAGAGATAATTGGGACATAAAATACATGTTTTTCTATTTTCTTTTTAGCATTTCTTCATTTATTGTTTTTTTTTTATGAGGAATTCATTGATTATTTTCTCCCCCGACAAAAAATCAGGGACAAATAATTCTTCATATATATATATATATTTATTAGGAATTCATCCTAATTTTATCGTTTTCTTATATTTTTTTTTGAAATCTAGATGACTAGAAATGACAAACATGTTTGCATTTAATGGATTAAATTAAAGAAGAAGAAGAGACAGCAATTAAAATAATTAAAATCAAAGATAAAGTGCTCAAAAATAAAATTGGGGACCAATTAAATATATAATTTTCTCTTATACTATAGTGAGGAACTACATAGACTATTAGATACATGACTGTTTCCCCCCCTTCATTCACAATGGAAGAAAAATAGTGAGCACAAAAAAAAATATATGTAATCCCCTGTGATGCAATTTGTTTTACGATAGAGGGATCAAATAAAATGTATACTCGTACACACATTCAAAAGTCAAAGTAGATATGATTTATATTTTTATTTCTATATATTATTTATAATTTTTAGATAAAATAAATCAAATCAAATATAATTTTATTCTCATAGATTGTTTTCGTTTTTTGAGTCATATAAACTATATTACAATTATTGCACACACTTCAATTTAATAATGGAGTATGAAGTGATCATAGGTATCTCCGAAATATTAGAGATATTCTTGGTAATGAAATAAATCCAATGACATTTACTGTAATAATTAAAGCAAAATAAGTGAAACTGCTTGCTATAAATCACCTATAAAATATAATTGTTTGAACTATTTTCAGTAAATCGACAGCTTGAAAACTTGAAAGCATACACACATTCAAACGTAAAATCCAAAGAACATTAAGACCGGATGCTATAATACCTAAAAACTTAAATTTTATATTATTTAACAAGATTTTGATACCATGTTAAAAAACAATCTCATCTAAAAACTTAAACCGTTAAATAAGATCTTATAATATAATTTATATTATTTTCTAATAATTAAAATCAGTACAGCTCACATTTCAAACTCTTGGCCTGGTTGATCTACCTATGCTCTGGTCAGGCTACAAAAATAACCCAAAGTTAACTCGATAAGCCTGGCGAGTCAACTCTTAACCCAAAGCTAGGATTGAGCTTGGATTACAAGGTCAAGGCGGTTTCCTGTCAAACTCCCTGTAAGAAAACATAGGCGGTTTCCTGTTAAACCTTTTATTTTATTGTTTGTATAATAAACACAATGTATTTATTTTATTTTAAAGAGTAAATCCATGAATTTATCTGTTTCTTTTTTTTCGTTGAATTGAATAAAAATAGAATAAGTAGAAAAACGTACAAAAATACATGTAGTGGGATTATAAATTCATATTACTAAACATAACAGGCACGACTATGTATAAATACAATGTTGTCGAACCTTGACTTGATGGATCACTGATAAGAGCCTGTTTGGCTGTGCGATCCAACCTGTTTTTGGCTGAAATTTGATTTTTTTTTTGCATTTTAAATGAATATATTTTGGTATTTTTAGATCATTTTGATGTGCTGATGTCAAAAATGATTTTAAAAAAAATAAAAAAACATCATTTTAATGTATTTCGGCACGAAAAGCACTTTCAAAAGTTACCGCAACCGCACTCCCAAAAGGGCTCATCGATGAGAAGAGAAAATTATACTATTTTAAAAGATTTTAAACTCCTTAAATAAGCCTATAGATCTTATTTAACAAACTAAAAAACACAAAATTAAATTTTTTTTTATAAACAAACTAGAAAAAAATACCAATCTTAATTTCCTAAAACAAATAAAAAATTATCATAAAAATCATTTTTCTTAATATTTTTATTCCTATAAAACTTTCCTGCATCAATTAATTTGGTCAAAAATGAAATATTAATACATGGCACGCACCAGATTAAAATAAGGTCCAATCCGGTAGGCAGGCAAGGACGAAGGCAAAGTGAGGAATATACCAATACCATGGATTTGGCCACAGAAAACGCATAAACGAGGACACTACCATCACGACCGTTTCCATTTCTTGCCATGAATCAATCAACCGAACTCACACTTCTCTTCTATTTCTATCAACTTCTCCAATTTGTTCTCATTTATGTTCAGACAGCTTCTCAACAGCTAATATCTCAAAAATAACAAGAAAATGGCAGCAGCAAGTCTCTCTTCATCTTCATCTGCTGTATTCACAATCTCCTCATCCCTTAAAACCAGAAGACATCTCACTAAAACCCCGCAAAACCCTTTTCTTTTCAAACACAGCAGCAGCCCCACTTCACACCCTTTTCTTCTTTCCAGGTATTTGCTTTTGTTGTTTTTAGTTGCTAATCAAGAACAATAATCATCATCAAATTTCTAATCTTGATCGGGATTACTGATGAAAGTTTTTATTTTCATCTTATTTGTAGAAAGTTGTGTAGAGTTCAAGCAACAATTTTGAGAGAAGATGAAGAGAAGAAAGTTGCTGTTGAGGAATCGTTCCAACCCAAGACTGTTCAGGGTCCTCCACGATCTTCATCTCCTAGTGGATTAGAGACTTGGGCTATCAAGCTTGAACAATCTGTCAATGTCTTTCTCACTGTATGATTTACTGATTTATTTTCATCTGCTTGCATTGAATTACAAGGGTTTCTGGTTTGTTGATTTCTATTTAATTATTGATTTCAACGTTCCCAATGTGGTTTTAGTATAAGGAAATTGGGGTTTTTGTATGTAATTGATTGTGCTTTTGATTGCTTTTTATTGGCAGGACTCGGTGATAAAAATTCTTGATACTCTTTATCATGACCGCGATTATGCTAGGTTCTTTGTTTTGGAAACTATTGCTAGAGTTCCTTATTTTGGTCAGTATTACTTGCATATTGATTTCTTTTTCAGTTTTGATAAAACCCTATAAGGGTTTATTAGTTTCAAACTAAACAAGGTCCGTGTTATTAAGTATTAGAACTGGGGTTAATGATGGGTTGGAATATGGATGATCATGTTAGCGAGAAAATGATCCTCTGGGTGTGGTTATGCTTTCAACATGAGAAATTTGATTGCACATTTTATTAGTGTATATATCATATTTCCATTACGCGTTGAGAAATTATTGCAGTTCATCAAAATTGAATTTGCTGACTTGGTTTTGGGGTTTATTGAATTGCTCTCATTGTGCTGTACAAATATTGAATTTAGTAGTAATTGCCAATTTCTGGACAATGGCAGCCTTCATGTCTGTTCTTCACATGTATGAGAGTTTTGGTTGGTGGAGAAGAGCTGATTATCTCAAAGTGCATTTTGCTGAGAGCTGGAATGAAATGCATCACTTGCTTATCATGGAAGTAAGTATCTTTTGTAGTTTAATGACCTATATTATTGATTTCTGTTAGTGGGACATTTTATCTTTTATGTTTTCTCTGCTGATTATGGTCAGCAGTCAAGGGTCATAAGTTCAGTAAATGTTGTTTCAGTGTTTCAATTTGTCATATATTGCGTGGGATGGCATTTGAATATAAAATGATCTGGAAACTTAATATAGATGAAGTAACGATGGAAGCAAATTGAGGAAGGAAATGGATAAACCTGCTCATTTTCCAATGAAGATTGGTCATAAAATACAGAACATGCAAACTCAACCCATGAAAAGGGTCTAATCTATTTATATATAGTACAGTGGCTCCAAATACAAAATACTATAGCATAATTCTAATGATTCTGATGGCATCTTGATTTGGCTGCAGGAATTGGGTGGTAATTCTTGGTGGTTTGACCGGTTTCTTGCTCAACATATAGCAATCTTTTATTACTTCATGACTGTCTTAATGTATGCATTGAGCCCTAGAATGGCATGTAAGTATGGACATCTGGTTTTCTGGTTAATAACTTCCTTGCTTCGTAACATCCCACTCATTCAATTCCTCTTGAGTCTTGAGTGATTAAATGATATGAGAATTTATCAATTTATGAGAACATAACTGAAATAAAATGATGAACCAGGTATGCCTGTCTAAAAATTTCAATTTTGAACATATTTTTGAAATTCTCATAAGCATTCTTTGACCTCATAGAGCTCTAACAAGTTCCATGTTTGTTGGTTTCTATTTTAGTTTGAAACAGATAAACATCATTCATTTTATAGGTACTTTTAATTATTTGTATTTTTTTACTCTTTTCCCTCATGCTGCTTCAAGCCACAGGAAAAGCACCCTAAATAAATTGTCTTACTATAAGTCTACACAGTCATTCATCTCAAATTGGTATTTTGATATTGAGCTCAAGTTGGTGATTTTGATAACTCAATTCCTTCATATTTCTCTAATCCCATAGGAAAAGCACCCAAGATAAATTGTCTTATGGATGAGTCTTTTGCAGAACAACCTGAATGTAGTCATTTATCTCAAAATGTCAAATTTGATCGATTCAACCTGATCATTCTTTTTCAGATCACTTCTCCGAATGTGTTGAGAGCCACGCATTTGCAACTTATGATAAATTTATCAAGGCCCGAGGAGGTATGTTAAGAGTTTCATATGTTGGTTGATGATATTAGAGTAGTTGCTTGCACATTCATCAACTGTGAGTATAGATGTTGAGTAAAAACCTATTTGCATTACCTCTCCTTCACTTGTATTTGTCATTTGGCTACTGTCATATTTTCATTTTGTACACGTTTCCTTTTCTTATTTTCTCGAGAGAAATTATGTGAATAGAGTTGCTAACCCTTAAGACAACCATTTATGATTTTTCATGTGATACAATTAATTACTAGCAGTCATCTATAATTTGACTGATAACTTCTGATTTATGAGGCCTTGGATGCTATCAAACCAACGGCTTTGATGATATCAAAAATCATTATGCATATGTATTCAGGTCATGGGCCACCCAATATCAGCATGCAAAACAGTTTGATGAATGATCTCTATCATATGCTTAACATTATAGATTCATCTTGTCCAACATCAACAATATTTATTCTTATGCATTGTGTTTGCTTCTAATCTTTGTAGATGATTTGAAAAAAATGCCTGCACCTGAGGTTGCTGTAAAATATTACACTGAGGGTGATTTGTACTTGTTCGGTAAGTTTTTTTATTTAACAAACAATTGTTACATCTTATATGATGTGAGAAATTGGGATAACAACCCTGTTCACTTCCAGATGAATTTCAAACTTCCAGAGCTCCCCATTCTCGTAGGCCGAAAATAGGTAAGAATAAACTCCGACTTTGTTCTCAAGAATTTTCATTTTAAAGAGGATTAAGTGGGAAATTGGAGTTAAACTAATAAAGTGACACTGACAGAACTTTTGTATTCTCTTATCAAATTCCTTTTTTTTTTTTTTGCAGAGAATTTGTATGATGTGTTTCTGAATGTCAGAGATGATGAGGCTGAACATTGTAAGACCATGAAGGCCTGCCAAACTCATGGAAATCTCCGCTCGCCACATTCATATCCAGAGGATGCTTTTGAAGATGATACTGGCTGTGATCTTCCTCAAGCTGATTGTGAAGGAATTGTTGATTGTATAAAGAAATCTGTAACATCTCCTCCATCAAATCAAAAGCAAAATATTTGAAGGCGAACAAGGAAACAGTATACATTTCAGGTGATGGATAGTGAGATATTGTACACAGAGAAAGAAACATTTCAAATTTACATATTTTATACGCCTTCAAGCCATAATGAAAATTGAATCATTTTTTTAGCTTGGTTAGTCCATCTTAAAATTGCATTTTTAGAAATGGTGTTTCCTGGACAATAGAGTTAGCAAATCCTGATGCTTACGGTCCTCTGTTAGCTGCCTAAATGGCATAATAGCCTGTGTGTGATAGCCAGAATTTCAATCCAGAAACCTGCCCCAAGTGCTTTCCCTGTATCCTTGTTGGATTGAATGGAACGATGAACAAAAAATTAAAGCGATTTTTTTTCTAAAAAGGGATAATATAATCTCAATGCCCCCATCTATAAATTAGGTTATTCTTTCAAGATGTCTAGGTTTATTATTTTTAAGGGGCTCAATTTGATCTAAGGTCCATGGTTGGAGTAAAGAAACCTGATTCCATTAAACTATTTTTGGACCCTTTACTAGAGCTTATTGCCCTGTAACATATATTTTAAACCAAGGCAAAGTTTTCAAATCCTTCCATCTATCAAAGAAATGGGTTTTAATGTTTAGAAATAGGGCTTGACCGATATTTGGGTTTGAAAGTGGTAATTATCTGGTAAAGAATATGACTGGAGTTAATAATTTTCCATTTTTTCTTTAAAATTGTGGTAATTATGGTGTCTAAATATTTTTTTGAAAAATAACACGGGCCCACATCATAGTTTTCTATTCATGAACAAACCTAATTGCATGTTATTCAACTAGTACCTTAAAGCTGGTCGACAACCATCAACATCTCGAATTGAAGTATCCTGACCTTAATTCACCATGTCAATAGCCATCACCATCTCCAATTTAATTTCACCTGCAATTCTTGGCTTCATCAACCTGAGTCTACAGTCATATTGACTGTAGAATACTCAAAGGCTTATCGTTTAGTGAACTGTGTTCACAGAACTTGTAAAACTTCTACATCTTCATAGCTTCCATTGTCGTTTTGATTTGACATCTTCAACAGTTATATACCCTAGAGCTGTATGAACTTGTCTAAAAGTCAAGTGAAGGCTGCAGAATCTAATGACCATAACATTCTTTCAGATCCAATCAATTTGAGTCTTGAGACTTCACAGCCATAGAAATTTCTTCAAGAACTGTTTTCTCTTCTATACATTACCAGGCAACTAAATTACGTTGTATCAAAACTACTTGTAACATCTTTCTCCTACAGAAAAAATGAGAGATTTTCATCATCATTTACTCTTGTTTCTTTACCTGTTCCTCCTCTCTTTGTATCAAGTAAATCTTGCTTCATCTCTGTCAACAGCACCAAAAGCTGTCCACCACCGGTGCCGCGATGACCAGAGATCGGCCTTCGCACAGCTGCAAGAAAACCTTAAATTCCCCGAATCATTTTCAAAAGCTGAGTTGTGGGACCTGAAAACAGATTGTTGCTCTTGGGAAGGAGTTACATGTAATGATGCTGGCCATGCCACTCAGCTTGACCTGAGTTTTGCGTCTGGTGAAGATGGAGATTCTGTTTCACTCGAAAAGCCAAACCTTGGAATGCTTTTCCAGAATCTCAGTTTTCTAGTAGAGCTCAATCTTGATTATGTAAACCTTGAAGCTCAAGGTAGCAATTGGTGTGAAGTTATCTCCAAAGTGCTTCCCAACCTTAGAGTCTTGAGTTTGTCTAACTCCAGTCTTTCTGGTCCTCTCTGTTCCTCTCTCTTAAAACTCCATTTTCTCTCTGAACTCTATCTTAGTCAGAATCCTGAACTCTCCTCCATTTCACCCAGTTTCTTGGTAAATTCCTCCAACTTGGAGACTCTTGACTTATCAAATTGTGGCTTGAATGGGAGTTTTCCAAACAACATTTTCCGATTCCCAAAACTACGAAGCATTGATCTTTCAGAAAATCTACTGCTTTCAGGTCAGCTTCCAGAATTCTCATTGAACAGTTCTATTCAATCCTTGTTACTCAAGAACACAAACTTTTCTGGGAACATCCCACTGTCAATCAGCAATCTCAAGTCCTTGAATTCTCTAGACCTGAGTAGGTGCAAGTTTTATGGAGTTATCCCACCATCGCTTGCAAACCTCACCCAACTTGAAACTCTGGATCTTTCATTTAATAGTTTCAATGGTTCCATTCCTCCATTTCAAAGGGATGGAGTTGCAAACCTTGCATTCCTTTACTTGGAGCATAACCAGCTTAATGGAGTCCTAAATTCTTCTCTATTTACTCTCCCATCCTTGCAGAATTTAGATCTCAGTTCAAACCAATTAGGCGGCCAATTAGATGAGTTTTCAGATGCATCTTCATCATTGCTGATGATAGAGTTGAGTAACAATAATTTGAGCGGATCAATACCAAGGTCAATCTTCAACCTCCCCAGCCTTATAGAACTTAATCTTCTATATAACAAATTTTCTGGCCCTTTAAAGCTAGGTGATTTCAAGAATCAGAGGGATTTAGTATTCCTTGCACTTTCTGGTGTGTCAGTTGAGAGTGATAACAGGAGCCTTGCTTATGTCCAGCTCGCAACTTTGTATCTGCCGAATTGCAACTTGACTGAATTTCCAAATTTCCTCAAAACACAGAACAGTTTGACTGGTCTAGATCTTTCCAACAACAGAATTCAAGGTTATGTGCCCAGTTGGATATGGAAAACAACTCTCACCACATTATACCTTTCCCGCAATCCTGTTGATTTTCCAAAAACTCCTCCTTTTGTCAAGGTAAACCATAGCACACCAATCTACAATGAAGATGGAGTTTCTTCCTTTCACATGATGTTAGAGGATTTGAGAATGTCATCCTGTAACATAACAGGTAGCTTTCCAGAGTTTATAAGGAACCAGGAGAAGCTACAAAATCTTGACCTTTCAGACAACAAACTCAGTGGTCAAATACCTAAGTGGATATGGAACATAAGTCTAACATATCTAAACCTTTCTTGCAACAATTTTGATTTTTTAGACCAATTCTCCACTCCCATCTCCCTCCCCTACTCAGATACTCTTATTACTCTTGATCTCCATGCCAATCAATTGCCTGGTTCATTCCCAAAAGCTATATGCAATTGCAGTCAACTCTCTTTGCTTGACATGTCCCATAACCACCTTACAAGTCAAATCCCTGATTGTTTGGGAAAAATTCCTGCCCTCATGGTGCTGAATCTACAAAAAAATAACTTCGATTCCATTTCAAGTCATGCAATACCAAGTAATCTGCTGTCTCTTAAAATCAGTGACAATAAAGTGAAAGGGAAGTTGCCAAGCTCCTTAGCCAACTGTTCAAAGCTAGAGGTTTTGGATCTTGGAGGCAACATGATACGTGACACATTTCCATTATGGTTGGAGAAGCTGCCTGCACTAAAAATCCTGGTACTCCAATCAAATAAATTTTATGGTACACTTGGAAATCGTGGTTCTGCGACTATTTTTCCAGTGTTGCATGTTATGGACCTATCTTCCAATGAGTTCACTGGCAATCTCTTGGAAGAACTTGTTCAAAGTTTAGCAGGGATGAAGGTGACCACCAAAAATGAGTCGAGGGCAAGGTATGTTGGAGATAACTACAATATCAATGGATACTACAAGGAGTCGGTGACTATTACGAACAAGGGGCGGAAAATGCATATGGATAGAATAATAACCTTGTTCACATGTCTTGATCTCTCCCAAAATAGATTCCATGGAGAAATTCCTGAAGAGATAAGGATTCTCAAATCACTCAAAGTCCTCACCTTGTCTCAGAATAACTTCACTGGTCAAATCCCGTCATCATTGGGTGACCTGACAGAGCTGGAGTCCTTGGATCTGTCAAGCAACCAACTCTCAGGGGAGATTCCTCCTCAACTTTCAAGGTTGACATTCCTTGCTGTGATGAATCTGTCATATAACAAGCTCGAAGGAAGGATTCCACAAGGCAACCAGTTTAATACATTTACCGATTCTTCTTATGAGGGCAACCCGAGGCTATGCGGACCTCCATTGACAAGGGAATGCCATCCTGAAGCTGTTACTCCTACAGTCGACCATGAAGATTCATGGACAGAGTATATACTTGATTGGAAAATTGTGGGGACTGGATATGCAGGTGGAATAGTGATTGGTTTCTCTGTAGGATACACGATATTAAGTGAGATGAGAATCAAATGGTTTACTGATTTCATAAGGCTAGCAGCAAACAAAGAGAGATGGTTCAACCGAGGCCAGAGGAGTCTTCAAAGTTGGTGATCAAGTTGATGCTGGTGAATGTTGCTTATAAGTTATTATCTGCAGGTAAAAATCCCTTTTATTTCCTTTTTCTTGATGAATACAGAGAAATTTTATTGATGAATAAAGTTTTAGAAGGCAATCAAGAAGATAGCTTCAAAGTTGGTCAAGCTTTCTGAATCATGCCATTAAGTAGACATTTTCCAAAAAACAAACTAAGGGGTTAAGTTAATAAACTTTAAACACTGAATGAATTGCTCTTGATTGCAGGCTGCAGGTCATTGATGCATCATATTGATGACGAATGGGGGTGTTCATATCGTCATTTAAGCTTGTGTTTAAAGTTACTGTTCATGAACAATTTAAAATATAAAAGTAGATTCATGCGTGTTTCTCTTTGAGCAGCAGATGTTTTTGTATTTTCGACAATAAAAAGATGGTAGGCCATTCGGATTGTAAAAGTGCCCTGCTACAATCAGAGATCTTTGGCAGATGGTGTCTTTGTGTGATGATGATCCTTGTCTGTGCCCTTTACATAGCTTTTGCTTGAGGTAATGTATCTCATAAATTTGAATTTGAATTTCGAGTTTTTTTCCCAGCTTAGTAAAAAACGAGTCGGTTAGCCCGCGCGTTGCGCCGGGCTTTTTATATATAGCAAACTTATTATTTATGTGGTAAGCAATAAATTTTTTAGTTGATAAATAGAGAATTGTAAATTTTAAATCATGCTATAATTTTTTTTTTTATGTATTGAATTAGTTGATTATTGTTAGAAGCTTAAATACTCAGATAATAATTCAATTTTGAAATTTAAAAATTATAAGCGATAAAATTTATGAAAGATCAGTGAATTGTAATTTGAGTATTGCAAGACCATAATTGATTAATTGTTTAGTATGTATTAATTGTTTTGATGGTTATTTAATTGGTTGATGTAAATCTGTAATCAATAAAATGAATGAAAGATGATTTTTTGTTGTCTTGAACTGAATGTTTGATGGTTAAATATTTTTTAACAGTTACTAAGCATTTAACCGGTTGATAGCAATATTGTAATCGCTGAAATCTATTAAAGATAGATTATTTTTTGTTTGCATTGATCTGGTTGGTTGTTGACATTATTTTACTGGCTTGGAGAATAATTTAGTCACAGTTTGGATTTGAATTGTGTGTTGATTTAATTAACTCATAGATAGAAAAATTGCAATGTTTTGATTATCTGGTGTGTTTTAATTGGATTGATAATTATATAATCAGTTGGTCGAAAAAATGTAATAGATTAAATTGATTAGAGATTTTTGTTCGCTGTAGCCAATTGGGAATTTGTTGGTTGTTGG